>VWZS01000943.1:199012-297353 GCA_013397075.1 Rhabdornis inornatus | reverse complement strand
CCGCCCGCCTCACGGCAGCCCCCGGGCCACCCCCGCCCCACCACACAACATGGCGGCGGCAGGGGGCGGGGCTGCGGCCAACCCGGCCCAGCCAATNGCCGCTCCCGACCCGCTGCTCCCGCCAAGCAGCGGCGCCTCCTCCGGGGCCGGGCGAGGCGGAGCGGGGCGGCAGCGCTGCCCTGAGGGAACGGCGCTCTCCCTGGGAGGCACAAGGCTCCTGCCCTGCAGCCGGGCAGGAATGGGCTCTCCCCGCAGCCCTGGCATCTCGGGTCCGGGAACGCTCCGGCTCCAGGGCTGGCACAGCCTTCTGTGCGAGCTCTCTACTCTAACTAGAAGTTCACTGCACTGAGTGCCAGATTCAAAGGGTTTTTCCAAGACATTGGACAAAATGACAACATTTCACTTTTGAAGAATAAAAATACATTATCATGGTTATGAAGGGCAGGCAAAAAAAAAAAAATTACTTCAGCAGAATTCTTTTGTAGTTGCATAGTGAGTTAGAACAGCACTAAATAACCTATATTGGAGGTCAGAAGGCTAACACACATTATCCCTTGTAAGGCTCACAACTTCTGGTGCAAGAGGGATGTGAAAATGTGAAAGCCAAAGCAAAGATCTGTCTTTGGCAGCTCCCAGGAATGCATTTAAGTGAACAGTGCCTGCTGAAAATAACCATTCTTGCAGTGCCTAGTGTGATAAATGTGATTCGTGCTAACTAAATTGCAACTATATTAGCAAAATTGTACTCCTATCAATAGAAAATAATTGTTACAAAGCAAAAAAAAAGACAAAAAAAAGGAAATGGTGAGACAAAGCAGATGGAATCCTCCAGATGTTAGGTGGGAGTAGTAGAAGGATGTAGCTTTGATAAGCAGCATCTAGAAATAAGAAGTTTCGACCTTGGAATGGGACAAATTGGGATGATTCCAGGCACGGAACTTGAATAAAGTTTTATTGTGGGAACATATGCTTAGCTACATAACCCCAAGCTTAGTGTGCTTGCGCTACCTGCGAGGTTACACAGCGGACACTGATGAAGACAAAGAGCCTTCGTCGGAAATAAAACCCCAAAAGGACGAGAGACCTCTAACTACTCATAGTGCATGTGCAACACAGCATAGTGACGTAGATTTTAGGAATAGAAACCAGTAGGAGCTTTCCAGAAAATTCTGTATTAATATGTATTAGCATATAGTATATAAGTGGGATTTTTGGCTTGATTGTTTGGCACGTGAGGAAGGGTGAGCCCCTCCCCGTACCCCCGGTCGGTTTTGCTTATGCTTTATACGAACCTCAATTATACTAAAATTATACTAATTATTAGTACAATTAGTATAATAATATAGTAATTATAATAATATAGTATATTATTACTAAGTTATACTCAATTACTCACTGCCAAATTTTGTATGTACTCAAATATAAGTATATAATATACTTTGATTGTATTCATTTATATACAATTGTTGCTATTAAAAAATTGCTGCAAAATTTATTCTTGTTGTTTGATAAATTGGACAAATAGAAATACATTTCATAACAACAGCAAAATTATTTCAGCAATATATCAATGCATCTGTAATGTTCTCTTCACCAGCACTGAATCCTCACAGAGGCAGGACATCAGATTCTCAGGGAGACAGTCTTCATTTATCCATAGGATGAACACTGCATTTGTGGGGTTTATTACCTGTAGATAACGGAACACTATGTTTCAGCAGTTAGATAAATATTGGGTGTTATGTTTCTGTAATTTATGTAAATTATAGTTACAGAGACTAATTACCCTTGTTATGAATGTCATTCTATTTGTCCAATTTATCAAACAACAAGAATAAATTTTGCAGCAATTTTTAAATTGTATATAAATGAATACAATCAAAGTATATTAGATACATATATTTGAGTATATACAAAATTTGGCAGTGAGTAATTGAGTATAATTGAGGTTCGTATAAAGCATAAGCAAAACCGACCGGGGGTACGGGGAGGGGCTCACCCTTCCTCACGTGCCAAACAATCAAGCCAAAAATCCCACTTATATACTATATGCTAATACATATTAATACAGAATTTTCTGGAAAGCTCCTACTGGTTTCTATTCCTAAAATCTACGTCACTATGCTGTGTTGCACATGCACTATGAGTAGTTAGAGGTCTCTCGTCCTTTTGGGGTTTTATTTCCGACGAAGGCTCTTTGTCTTCATCAGTGTCCGCTGTGTAACCTCGCAGGTAGCGCAAGCACACTAAGCTTGGGGTTATGTAGTTAAGCATATGTTCCCACAATAAAACTTTATTTAATTTCCGTGCCTGGAATCATCCCAATTTGTCCCATTCCAAGGTCGAAACTTCTTATTTCTAGATGCTGCTTATCAAAGCTACATCCTTCTACTACTCCCACCTAACATCTGGAGGATTCCATCTGCTTTGTCTCACCATTTCCTTTTTTTTTGTCTTTTTTTTTGCTTTGTAACAATTATTTTCTATTGATAGGAGTACAATTTTGCTAATATAGTTACAATTTAGTTAGCACGAATCACATTTATCACATTGCTTTACCTTGTTTAAATATAAATTCCATATATAAGAAAAAATGGACATACCAATCTGGTCCCATTTAAGGCTGCGTTTATCCATTATATATCTCCAAACATGTCAAATTGCCTTATCAATTTTGAATTGGTAGAGCTGTTAAAATCACTTTCAGACTGTGCACATCTTCAGTACACAAGCAGTTCAAATGATTGGCGTTCGAACCAAACAAGCTCTGAAATCTTGCTTATTTACCAAGCAGCACACAAAATTTTCCTCATCACTTGCTTTAACAAGATATGTCTTCACAGGTGTACAGAATTATTTTTCTGTATTAATTAACTTAAGTCTGGGAGAGATCATCACAAAAATTACTTGTTACTAATTGATAAATGCTCCAGCAATTCTAGAATTCCAGATCACTGTACCACACTGTGCATCTTAAATTCCAATAGTTATCAGACAGGTACAAGGAATCCCAGTTCACAAAACAATGGTTCACTGAAAAACCACCATAGGAAGAGGTTACTTGAATAGTCTGAAGTGAAAAGAAAGGTTATTAAATCTGTCACATTATTCTCTCTCTAGTTTCTGGTTTCTGTGGTTTTTAGTACTTGCCAAGCATTTGACCATGACTCCCAGGCTTGCACCAAGTGGTTTTCCACCACAGCAGCTGCAGATCCCTTTGATTCTGAAATCAGAGGATTTTAACATGTTAATACAGATTTAGATATAATTACAGATTTAGTAGTGCAGATTTAGATCAGATTAAGAGCCACAAAGTAAGACACAAAGGAGGGTTGCATGCTCAAGGAGCAAACTTAGGTGCTTCCTCCAGACATTACTTCAGTATCCTTTTATGAATGCAAATTTAAAAATTTGAAAACTAAATTAGAGATTTGAAACAAATCAATCCGAGTAGATTGTTACAATTTAAATAACCACAAATTGCTATTTTACTTTCCCTTATTACTCTGATGATGCAAAACACATCTGATTTCTTCAAAAGTTTAAGAGCTAATTTTGTGCCAACTAAATTTCAGGTGCCAGGAGATCAAGGATAGAGGAACTGTATAATTAAACTTTCTTCCTAGCCCATACAAAGAGAACCTTTGGAAAACTCAGAAAAAAACCTTTCTACACACTTGGAAAGAGCTTTAGTATAATTTACCAGCCATGGAGAAAATATGCCTATGATATTAAAAGTTGAAACAAAACGGGGCACTAGTCTTGACCTGGCTCTGTAAAACCAGGAATTAGTAGCAGAAATTCACCTAGTACTCTTTTTTTTCTCCTAACAAATATGTGATCCTCAGGTAAAAGACTGAAAATATCTACTCGCATTTTTAAATTTTACAACTAATTTTATAATTAATACATTTTTATAATTAATACATGTAATTTTATAATTAATACATGTAATATATTAAAATATTTAAAATTTTGTGCAATCAAAGCTGCTGTGAAACTACACCATTATTTCCAAGAGATGGCAGCACTAACCTGTAGAACACATTATAATATTTTAGAATCAGTATTCATGAATAAGCATTAAATATGGAAGAACTGCCCATGCTTGATCTGAAACCCCCTTTTAAAAGGAAACAAATCATCTTACAGATATGTGGAACTTGGTTTCAGACTGTTAGATCCTGGGAATCAAGATTTGTCCAAGTGCCAGGCAGCGTCACCATAAAACATCATTTTTATCAAAAAGTGCAATCCATTAAACTGCTATCTGAAAGTTCTGATACAGCTTTCAAATTCTAGAAATTCTGTCAAACTTCAAGCAACCTGGTTCCCACTGTCACAGAAGCATCCTAAGGCAGAAGCCCTAGTTCAGGTGGGTCATGCTAAACGGGAGAAATATTTTTTCTACCCTGCAATTTTGGCCCTATCCTTACCCAGATTCTAGCAACTGATTCTTGGTACTGAGCTTCATAGATCTCAAACTTACTGCTCCTGGTGGTCATTACAGACCTTTGGGTTCCCAGTCACCATCCTGGCTTTGTTCTTTTCAGTGCTGCAGAGCAAATCAAGGGAAACAAAGGGCACAGACAGCTCAATTTTGTGTTGTAGTCTCAGAGGACACACACAGAGTCCCAAGGCCGTTCTCTTTGCTTACCTTCCTTTCTCAGTCAAGACAATTTCTGCTTTTACCCTTATTGTTTCAGGTCCATCAGGTCTTTCATAAGCTACAGCTACACTGACTATCCTCATCAGGAGCAGAACACAAACAGGTTGCTAAGATTGGCCACAAAGGGATGGATCTGCCCCCTCAGACCACTGAGATCCTGCTTGAGTGCAGGACACCTCATCACTCACCCTTTTCCAGAGTGCTCGTGCCTCAGATTTAGATGAGTGTCTGCATCCCTCTCCTCATTTTGTCATCTCCTCGTGGTGATCTTGGAAGCACTTGACACCTCAGGCTTTTCACTGCCTCTTGCCTCTTCACTGCTGCAATCTCTCAGACTCTCCTCTGGACACCAGAAGTACTAACTGTGACAATCACTGGAACATATTCATGTATATGATTCTTCCTCTTTACTTCACACTTATAATTTTACATTTTACCCATCCTTTTTGGTACATTTAATTGTCCAAGGCCACACCACCCCTCCACCACCACCCTCCTGCCACAATCAAAAATCATCCTTTCAAAACCAGAGGCATTTTAAAAGTGCTGTAACTAAAACAAGCTTACCAAATCCAGCATGATATCAGTATTCCTTAACTGGAAAGCTTAATCCTTAGGATGATTTGAAGAGAAAAATGCAACATCATTAGGATTTATTAGATCTATGAGTAGCTGAAGTGCATGTCGACCACAAAGCTCAGCCAAAACACTTGCACTCCAGAATGCTGAACAGTGAGTGGGTGGCTAAATTATAGTAAACAAATGTAAATTAATCTTCTGAAATCTCCTGGCTTGTTGGTGGCTTCTGCATATCCCAAAATTAATCATTTCAACTGTGACCCACAAGGAATTATGAGAGAGAAACTGATGACAGGACAGTAAAGTTTTGTTCCACCTACTTAGTAAATTAATTACGTAATACAGAATTTTGAGGAATGTGGTGAATTGAGTGCAGTGACTTGTTTCTTTTACTGCTGTGCATTTAGCAAATTAGATCCAAATATGTGCCACTTTATAAGAAACAAAATACAAGCTTTGGTCACTTACATTAAAGCCTCGCTGCATGTACCACTGAAATCCTTTTGTAGTCTTCTTGCACAACCAACCAAACCAAATAAAAATCAAAATGGTTTAATGTAATTTATTTGAAATGCTTCCAGGAAAGTTTAAGGCCATTATTAAAAAAAAAAAGTCAACACACACATTCCTTTCTTCTCTATCTGAACATTTTACATGCTTTTTGCTCTTTTTCAACATTTTTACTGAACAACTTCCCTATGCCTTTTCTTCTGCAAATTCTTCCTTTCATCTTCACTGGTATGTATACTCATTCAGCTCTAAAAATGAAGCAGTTGAAATAAATTACAAAGCCTGAAACAGAAAAGAAATTTGGGTTTTTTTTTAAAAACTATAAATACAGAAATATGTTCTATAGGGTAAAAATACCATTTTTTTAAAAATAAAAATACCTTGTTTTATATTGTTTATCATCTTGTCACACTGATTTCTGTAATGCACATCAGCATATATATATGTAAGATACTTAGTAAATTTTATGTAAACTTGTAGAACACAAGAAAAATATTTTTGGCAATAACTTAGCAGTTTTTCTACTTCTGTTGTTACAAGTACTTTGCACAGGTTATCTTGTGTAACACCAAGAATCATTTAAAATTTGTAATATATCATACAGCACTGGCATTATTTCTTACAGTAAAAAATAAAATACTACCCAGGGATTCCTGAAAAATAACAGGATGTTCAATTGTGTGTTTTAGACTGCATTTAAGTGACTCATCTGCTTCTCATCATAATGAGTAGGTTAAATCAGCCACCAGAAAACACAGTAACATTTCCAATTACAGTACAAAATTAAATGCAACAAAAACTTTTAAAACAAAACTTGAGGAAAGTAAAAAGGGGTGTAATACACCCTAAAGGACAAACAATTCCCTTTTTGTTTAAACTCGCTCTACATAATCCCATAGGGTATTTGTAGAGCACCATTTATATAAAATCATCACTTAGTTTTAAAAACCAACTACATGTAATTGTAAACAGACATTTACAGAAAATTAAATGGTTTAACATTAGTGGTGCTTAAAACCAACAGTGGAGGTCAGTGGAGTGCAAAATGCTGAAGAGGGCCTATTCACAAGCAAAAGCTCCTTTCCATTCTTACTCTGTTTGGGATAATATATATATGGCACTGAAAGCAAATTACCAGCTTATTTACAAACATCCAGTATTCTCAGTATTTCATTTAATTCAGTGCTGGCTGTAAAGGTTTAGTTGGGGTTTTTTCAGTTGATTATTTTTAGCATTACATGCTTTGAAGAATAAACAATCTTACTATGCTGACCATTTGAAATGTCCAGATTTTAGTAAGTTTGACTGCTGGATCTTAGGACAGTGCTTCATTTTGAAAAATAAATCCCTAAAAGGTGCCTGGTTCCATAGCCCGCTGTTTATAGTTCTTGTTGGTTTAATACCACAGGAGTTTGGATAGGTTATTGCAAGATAGTTTTCTTTTTTTGTTCCAAGAAACTACCTTTTCTTTCCATGCCTTTAAGAAAACTTATTATCTTGATACCCATCCTGAAATTCCATATTAAGTCCACATCTTCAGCTGCCCCTTTAAAGGCCAAATAAAGTACTTAAAAATTAGGAAAAGGTTATTTATGTAATGCATATATAAACAGTAGTTTAGAGATTCTGTCTACAGCAGGACATTGAGAATAACTGGTCAAGTACCTCTTTCATCCACCTTGGGTGTTTATGGAATATAATCACAGGACATGAGTTGCAAGAGATTCCAGCTTATACAGACGGGCAGTTACAGTACGACACTCACAGGAACAAATACAAGAACTGCATTGACATTGTCACAAAAAATATTCTAAAAGTGCGTCTCCAAATGGTTTCATGTATGGAATGCAAATACTGTACAGGTAAGAGACAGGTTTTCCCCCATGAACTCTAAGTTTTTGTCAAACGTTGGTTTCTGTTTGCTTTTCGCTCTCACAGGAGTTCGTCTGCTCCATGCGCTCGCAGTCGGCGCTGAGCTCGCTGGTGTCCATGCTGCAGTCTGACTCACAGTCTGACTGCTCCATCTGCTCCAGGGCAGCCTCTCCCTGGGCCACTCTGCATCCCTGGGGTGACACAAGGAAATGTGCTTCCAGCCCGCCAGCCCTGCCAGCACACGCAGCCTTCTCCTTGGCCTGCCGGATACAGTTTA
Organism: Rhabdornis inornatus; assembly: GCA_013397075.1. NCBI lineage: Eukaryota > Metazoa > Chordata > Aves > Passeriformes > Rhabdornithidae > Rhabdornis > Rhabdornis inornatus. The sequence continues at coordinate 289,446 of VWZS01000943.1, read as the reverse complement.
GCCACTGCTGCTTGTTGAAGGAGTCATTGGCTTGGAGAGAGTGAGTCTGGCTTTGGGATCCATTTTTGAAGCTGACTCTAAAGAAGTTTTTGACTGAAAGAAACAATACATGTCAAACCCTTGAATGCTTTGGCTGAATGAATTCTATAATCAAAGAGTATATTTAAGTTAAGTAACAGAATCTACACAATCTAAGACCATGTCAGACCAAAGAGAAGAGTCTGGGTATCCTTTGTTTCTGGGAGAGGACCACAGAACACCACAAGCACTTCTAGTAACTTCATATTGCTGGATTAAATAATTTTGGTTCTGCCATGCATGAGCTATCCATAAAGCTTAAAGTGAATCAGCAAGATTAAGGCTTCTCCCACAATTTAATGCCTCTCCTCCTAGTTCTCTGCAAAGTGGATTTCCACAACCTTCACTGAACCTTCATCCTTGCACCAGCCAAAAACTACCTCATCTCTTCCATTCACTCCACTAAAACAGTGCATACATACAAAAACCCCCTGAAGTTTTGACCAGATGAGATTTGAGGACTCTTGTAATAGAAAAAGCATCTTCACAATATACTTAACTAGAAGGGGATAAACATGAATAGCTGCAGTCTTGACCCTGAGTACTACAGTATCTGCCAGCTTAAAGATACGGAATAGCAATCAGTGTTTCCAGTACAAGGAAAGGCAAAACAGCTGAAGCTCAAGATTTCAAAATACACTTGCTTATAACTTTGCAGTTTTGCCACTACAGTCTCTATGTTCTTCCCTTCTCAGTTCAGTACAGGAGCAGGTGTGTGGAGAAATTCTATTATCAATATAGTGAGCTTTGAGAAATAACCAAAAAGAAACAACTTAGAGCATAATAAACCAGTGTGAAACAAAATTCAGTATGTTGGATGGAGATAATGTTAATTTCAGAGAGAACATTCTGATGTCACATTGGCAGGTATCCTAAGGTTATGATGACCCTACATGAGCAAACACAAAAAGCTGTTGTCATACTTCTCTCATTGTTGCTGAATGCTCCACGAATGGATCCCCCCAGGCGCACCTCTCCATCCTGCAGGTCCTCCAGCACCAGCTCCCTGACGGGAATTGGCTGCCGGTACAGCTGGTAGCACAGCTGCTCATTGTGCGTCACGGCACGAGTGATCACCAGCACCTCTTCAAAGAGGAAGACATGCAGTTTCTGTCAAAAGATTCATAGGTAATACAGCATTATTCCTTTCTTGGAACATCATTAAACCAAATGGAACAAATAAAGTTCACTGGAAAGACGAAAATCGCCGGTTTCTTCCTGCTAATTTGGCATTGAACTACCTGCCTGACCTCCATCTGGTGAAGCAGGAATCAGCACCTGTTTCATCTTTCCCTCTCAGCTCTGTGGTGAAACAGGACCCTTCCACTGTATGCACAAACATGCTCCATGAAGCAGTTCCAGAGCAGAAAAAATGCACTGCTTACTTTGGTGCTTTTCAGAATAAATTTTCCCTAAGTTTAACCTACTTCTGTAACTGTTATAGGTGTCATACCTCCATTAGTGCCAGTAATGAAAAAAATACCTTTTTTCATTGTGTGTCCATTCATGACTTCTATTTAACACTGAGAGGGAAAAATCCAGGAAAGACTAAGTTCTCTTCTACTAATATATTATCTTTTTTTTAACTGAAGGCTCAGATGGTGAAATTTATCAGTAGTGCAGTGTTCCAGAGACTGGAATTCAAAGTAACAAATTTCTCTGGTCATTAAATTAACCTTGATCTCAACAAAGAATCAAGTAAAGCATTTTGAATAACCACAGCCTTTGACAAATTTAAAATTTGTTGGTACATTTTGTTTGTTCTTTATAGACATTAATATCACATCTCTGAGACCAGAAATTTGGGGTTTTTTCCTGCAAGTATTGAAATTGATCAGATTTACAATTTATCCAGGATATTGTTAGGCTCCATAAGAGACAGAGATACATACAGTCTTATTATCTCCTTATGCAGATACTTAACTACTAACAAAAGAGATTAGTGTTATATATATTAATATTTATCAACTTCCTATACATTAGATAGCGATGTTTCTCTATGTGTGCTCACAGCTCTTCTAGCTGTCATGCAAAATGAAGATATCTTTTAAAGTTATTTATGACAAGATATTTATTCCTTACCACTCCCCTGTTGTTCTTCAGTTCCCCATGACAACACACAGCACGTGAATTATCAATCAATGAATCCCTTTGGCCTTCTTCAAGATAAATAAGTCTCTCTTTGTAATACTGGCATTCAGATTCACCAGTCTTTATGTTAATTTCAGCCACAATGCCCTGAATTATATTTATCTGCAGAAACACAATGAAAACACATGAATTTTAATTACACAGTACAATATTCAGCTGTTCATATAAATATTTGCTTTTTTATATTTTATGTAGTGTCCCTTAATTCACTAATAAAGTAACTAAATTAACTAAAACTGCTATAATGTCCTACAAGACCCCAAACCCAACAGTAACTCACAGCTTCTTCCAGGTGCTGTTGATCTGGATGATCATTTGGTGTGTGTCTTAAAATTTCTCTGAGCAGCAGTGGGTATTTAACCAAACGGCTTCTGGGGATGTCAAGGAAATTCCAAAGGTCCAGCTTGCGGCTGAAAGGAGACTCCAAGCAGCGCTGCAGGAAATCTTGCACTCTGTGATCTTGTTTCTTGTGATCCAGTAAAGCCTTGGCTGCTACTTGATTGCTGCAGTAGCTGTCATAGGAGTTCAGGCATGGAAGCTGAGGAAAGAATTAATTATTCTGTAGCTGAAGCAAAGCATGATTTCCTGCTCTGAAATGTTCAGGTGATTCAAGACATCAGAATTCATGCTGGGACTCTTTTAGCTGGAGGTTTATCCAGTTTATTGATGCAATGTCTCCAACAAATTTAACTTCTACAGGGGTCCTCAGACCACCTTGTTCAGCATTTAAGTAATTGAGAAGCACTTGCTCATCACTCAGATCCTACAGATCTCCATTACTATTGCAAAGCATTAAAAATATAAACTGCTTAAGACTGAGCACTATTTAGTGCAGGCAACACTTGAGCACAGAAGCCTGGCTTTAATTAGGAATGGAAATAAAAGCCTAAGAATGACTACTCCCAAACTTGGCCTTTTCCAGATCAGCAAATTTCTACAATCAAACTTCTATATTCCCCTCAGGAATCTTGACCAAACTAAGATGACAAAACTGTATATATATATATATGTATAAATCTGAAAAAAAATAATTTGTCTGTTGATTAGAGCAATATATACATTTATAAAACCTGCTGTATTAACATCCAAATATGCAAAATCTTTCGAAAAAAGGCAATTAGACTTGAAATATTTGAACCAAGAGAAGTTCACTGATGTCCAACACACATCAGGAAATATATTTTCAATTCCTTTATGCAAAGAAAACTGAGATTATTCTGACATTTACAAATAATTTATCATTATCTATTTGCATTATATAATGCTTCCCTTGTTGGCCATAGGTCACACTTTCACATAGAGCTGCTAAATATCATTGCTTAATGCCTTAAAAATTTCAAGCCTTTTTTTCCCTGCTAAATTTCATTACTTACATTTACTTAAAAGCATACTTCTCACATATCTAAAACCAAAAATAACTCTTTTTGATTACAGTGAACAATTTTATCAACAAAACTAACAAAAGCTATTTTCAGTGTTTATGCTGTTGGATGCTAGTGAACGTGAACCTATCTACTTTATCTTTTATGAGGCAGCAACATCTCTCCTGTGTCCCTGCCTGACTTTCCAAGGAAAGCAGAACAGGAACAGGGCAGATTCTTAAAGGACCTACATAAGAAAAACTCTAGTCTGACTCTTAAGTATATTAAATAGTGCTCAACTCCTGAATAGCAAAAGCTTTTAAAAATATATCCCAGTCTAAATCTCTTCAAGGAAAATCCCTGAAAAGAGAAAATATTCTGTTGTGTCTCTAAATAGTTGCCTTCCCTTCTAAAAGTATTTTGAGAATATCTTTTTGACATGTTATAGAAGGGAAATTGTCTGAGAAAAACTACATTACAGCTCCAAACTAAAGTCCCAAAATTGGTTATAAACTGTGCCTTACCCAACCCACGAGGATGTGGCCAACATGATCTGTTGATCCATCAGGTTTCCTGACTTCTTGAAGTCGCCTAAGAAGATCTGAAAGTGAAAAGAAAAAAAGAAGAGAAACCTCACTTTAATAAACCTGAATTTAAATCTATGTGCTATAGTTATGCAGACAAAGACTGAGTTTTACCTTCATGCAGAGGAATTAGAGAGTCCAGTGTTCCAAAAATTTGGTTCAACTCTTGCTCTGTCATTATGGAAAGCTTAAGCATTGGGTCACGATAAGCCTGAAAAGAAAAACAAATTTCATATTAAAAAAAAAGGCAGCACACAAGTGTTTCACAAAGAATGGGAAGGCTGAAATATGCTTTGGATTTTTTCCTCTTTTAACTGTCTTAGCAATTATAAAACATAAAAATTGTTTCAAATGTGTTATGAACCAATTAGTATTCTTTGCTGTGGTTTGGTTTTTGGTTTTGTTTTTTAAACATACCTTTTTTGCCAACTTCAGATCGTCTATCAAGTCTTCTTCTCCCTGGGAAAGTTCAAAGATAGCCTGTAAAAACAGACACAAATATTAGAAAATATCTTTGTTTAATCTATGCTCCACTTCCTGGGTTGATGTTATATTTTGAACAGCTGTCTTAACACCATCTACCAGCACTTTTCTGCTAAATCTACAGAAATAAAGTAAGGCTTTATACTATAACTACAGAATCAAATGCATTGTTTTTTTAAAACAGTTATACCAGAATGTTGATTAAAAGTTTATCTCAAACAAAGAATTTTTTTTCCAAAGGGATGTGTTCCCAGATGTAGGAAACTACCTTCCTTGTGGCATTTTGACCTGACTGTATCTTAACCACTTACACAACTGCTTGCATAGGAGTTTTGCATGTTCCATTTTAACACATGCACTGGCAGAAGTTACAGGGGATTCTACTAAGTAGGACACAGATCTTACTTAAAGCATTTCTTTGGTACTAAGCAAAATTTATTTTGGTACCAATTCATTTTTTTGTTACAAAGGCTGAGCTCTAGTTAACTGTTGGCTAATGTCAGTTACTCCTCTTAAAGCACATTTGAGACTTCAAAGCTGGCAGATTAAAAATAACACCACCCTAATTCACTGGTTTATCAGACCCCCATTGTTATTAACTTATTGCATTATTTCCTCCTTAAACAGTACAGTAAGAGTTAAGGACATTTTGGGCTAGAATTCTTTGCTTTATAGTCAAGGCTTTCAACCAGTATAAATCCTGGAAGCCCATCCCCAGCTGGAGCAGATTCCTGGGGCTCAGGAACACCCATTCCTGCCAGGTTTGCCATGGTGCAGCTCATGGGCAGCAGGTCAGCTGTCCCAGCAAAGCACACAGGATGGGAACAAACACACAGAACTCTCCTGCTAAATTTCCTGGGATACAGCTCACTTATTTGGGTTGTACCAAGGATCCTGGCTCCTGCCCCCAGACAGCAGTGACTGCTATACGCCCTGCAAACAGTTTCTACCGTTTATTTTTCAGTAAGCTGCCTTTTGAAGTTCTCAATTGCAAATTTATTTCCTATGAATTCCTGTACAATGTTAAAATTTTCACAAAAAATGCTTGACACTATTGTTGTTTGATTTATGACTCAGTCCCTGAAATATTCTCAGGGAGATTGTTACAAGCTTTGTTGATACTGCTAGAAATTTCTTTAGAAAATAAAAATACCTTGATCCTGAAGGAGCTCTGTGTTGACTATAATATGAACTATTTAGACTTTGTCTTGTCTGACACGTTAAAACCACCAGCATACTTCTTTTTTGCTTTGGAAGACACATCTTTTGATCAGTGTGTCATCTTTCTAGCACTGGACACTTCCTCAAAGACAGTCTTTTCCAAAAGGGAAATGATGCTGCATTTTTGTGTGTCTGTATCACCTGATGAACACCTACCTGTTCCTGGCACAGCGTGCTCACCTCACATTACTAGAACAACAAAATGAAACACCAAAATATCAACCATGACTACAGGAAGTGTCAGACAGAACACGTACACACATGCGACCAATCACAAGACAACGTATCTCAGTAACTTTGGGTTTGTTAAGGAAATACAATGAGCTGGTTTCTACAAAGAATACATCAATCTAAAATAGCTTGAGTCTTAAAGGCTAGAGATGGAATTCTGCTTCTAGTGGAGGTGGTAACACATTTTAATTGCAGGACCTCTTCAAGTGCTATCCCAATGCCTATGAGTATTCCCAACTCAACGCTTTAAAGGCGACTTTTGAACATGAAATGTATGGCTTAAAATACATATACAAATCTGTATTTATACCTCTTGCCGCTTGATTTCCTTGGATGTAAGCATGTGATTGACACAGACATCAAAGGTCTCACTCCACAGTTTGCTGTCTCTCCTCTTTGTGTTGGCAGGGGGCACATTTCGAGACCATGGCCGCGGGCTGAACAGGTCAGGGCGACTCTCGCTGCGGAAACTGATGGAGCGCTGGGAAGAGACAGGTGGGTTTATATTGCACCAGTTCCATGCTACACCCTCACTCTTCTCATTTTCTAAGGAATTCATACACACAGTTCAGTACAACAAACAAATGTTCTCTCATTAGCTTTTACTTTGAACTTCATAGCAATGTTTAGTACTGGGAATGTAAGAGAAATTCTTTTAATACATCCTCATGGAAGGGCAGGGCCTCCATTCCTGCACTGAACTCTGCTCATGTCCTGTCCTCAACATGTACAAAACCTCTGCAATGCATTCCCGTACAGCAAGCACCAAGAGTGTACTACTGGGATAATGCAGAATGCTGCAGCACACTAAACGAACAGAACTGATCAAATACAGAGTTTCAATTCAGTGAAGAGACAGGAATTACTCACACATTTCACATCTGCTTCATCAAAAATTTAGAACTAATGCAAATATTACACACTCTACCTGTGTGTATCAGTATCTCTGTATCTACTACATGGTCTAGCCCTAAACTTCAATACAACCAATTTCAATTTTAGGAAAGACTTGAGAATTCTAATTGCCTGTAAACTCTTAGAAGGGTTTCAGGCTAAGGATGGATACTTTATTCTCTTACTAGTCTATTTTGAAAAGGTTTCTTTTTTGCTTCATTAAAATGAGAAGCTTTTTTTTTTGAGGTCATACCTCTGAAATGCTTAAACTATTTCACATAATTGAAATACTCTAGATTTTTATTGTTATTTAAAACCGGCCTTACATAACAAAAATCATCTTTCAATTGCCTTGGGTAAGAATATTTTAAACAAAATAAATTCTCTTAATTTCCAGGTTGAAAGCAGCATATACAAAGGACAATGTTTGAAATTCTTCTCTGAAGATAAGAAATACAAACAGATGAAATGAAAACAGAGCCTATAAATACTACGTTTTTACCATATTAGAAGATGTGATAGAAATAAAAAACCTGTCTTTTAACAGAAGCCTTTCTGAGTTGTACTTGGAATTGACAAACTGACAATCTGACTTGACAACCTGAACAATAAACACACACACCCCTTCCAAAGCTTTGCAAGTCAGGTGCTAGTCTTCCTTCAAGAGTTAAGAAGATACAGAAACACACATGAAATTGCATGCTTAATCTACACTTGCTCTAATGAGGAATCATGGAGTAAACTCAAACTAGGCAGTGTTTTGGGAAAAGTCACCTTTCAGACAGAATGCACTGACAGAATGTTCCTCTCTGCTGCAGGAGAACACTCCATACTATTCTCCACAGCCCTAAATTGCCCTCATTGGGCAGAAGGGGCACAAAGAGGCCAGAAGACTCAAAATTAAACCAAACTCCCCAAAATCCTGCTTGCTTAGCATCCTTGCTACCTAGACACAGTAAGTTTATATTTATTGATTTCTGTCATACATCAGCCTTTTCGTTAACCATACAAAGTGTACTTTGCTTAATAAGGGACACAGAACTGAGGTTATTTAGTAGTGGAGTAGAGCCCTAAACTGAAGTTCTTCCAAAAAATTCTAAAAACAAGTTTGAAGATACTTGTACACTATCTTTGCTTTGTACTTGTCAAGAAGGAAAAATTTAAAAAAAAATAAAAAATAAAAAAAAATTAAATGTAAATAAATAAATAAATAAATAAATCAGTCGTGATAGAATCCCACGAAGGAAGCGCAGGAAAGTCAAAGGAGCATTTCTACATCTCCAGTCTTTTAAAGATATTTTCCTGGTTTCTGGCTTCCTTAAGAAACATGTCCCACGTCCCACACACTGTTTAAAAATTATGGCCCTGTGGGATGATTAAAATTTTCATATAGGAGCTGGGGAAAAAATCCATCCACAACCCCTCATTTTGTTTGCCATATTTCCCTGGTTGCAACAGATTTCCCTGGCTGTTGTAGGACTGTTTCCGGAATGGTCTATACGTTATCAATGTTAATTAATGCAATTAACAACCCTTAATTAGAGCTGCAGTACAGCAAACAACTTCATGTACTGGGCAAAAGCCACTACTGATGAAAGCCCTGGCACTCTGAACTAATATTAAAAACAATTTTCTTCTTGAGGATTTTTAGAAATTTTTGGCATCCTAAGATAGATAAAAGTAAATTGGGCTCCCTACTTAAATTCAAGACACACTGATGAAAACTGAAGCTGCAGAGGAAGCCAGCCAGACTTCAATTTCTTTCTTCAGCATCAGCTGGAGTTCTTTTTCTGATCCTATTTTCTGCTTTAAGCTGAACTGCACAGCTGTGAATAAGACCAGTCAGATCATCATAACCATTAGTCTAGCTTGATGGAGACTGAAAATACAGCTATGAAATAAACTGGATTCCCATGTGGATTAACAAGTAAGAACACCTGCTTAGCATTAGGTATCCTGCAGCTACACAGAGTGTAGCTGGCAGCATGTTAGATGAAGCTAACAGCATTTTGTCAGTCAGCTGGTATACACCGCCCTACATGACAGGAACAGAATGACTACAGATAGTCAATAACAAAAACAAAGAAACAAACAAAAAGGCACAGAAAGAAAACCTGAAATACTTGAAATATTCTTTACTTGGAATCCTTATGAAAAAAAGTATTGAAAATAAGTGGAAAATTGGAATAAAGTGAAGTAAGATCAAATAAAGAAATTTGATCAAAAAAGATCAAATACTTTTATAATCAGTAGAATATGCAAAACATGAAAAGTTACTAAGAACATATCTTAAAAAAACTACACAAATCCCAGGCAGAAATGTTTCTCCTCATGCTGCATGCTGAAAGTCCACTAATGTAAAGTGGAAATCACATGTACAGAGGTAAGGAAAATTATACACAATAAGCAGGTTTTTTCCCCTCTTACATGTATCTTCCATTTAGAAGAATATCTAAGAAGGTTTGTTTGAAATGCCATAAAGGAATCTCAGAATTTTCTAATTCCTTTTACTGATGCTGTTGGAGTGGTCTTTTTTAGATGGATGTTCTGTTGACTTGCTTTGTTTTCTTTCAGGGGAAGAAGTTGTTTGGTCTGCATGTTGTGATGATGACAGTAGTTTTCTTCATTTTACAGACACAGAACATCTAGCAGCAATGCAAGAAGAAACATGGGTTTTGATTGAAATAACAATGAAAATACATAAAGTTCACCCAGTAAGAAAATTTTTTTTTTTACTTTTTTTACAGGAGATCACACAATTAAAAGAAGCCTACACTGTTCTCAAGACCCAGTGACAGCTATGTCAAAACATAATAAAGTGAAATAGCTCTATGTACTTCCCAGAATATTTCTAAGTAATTCCAAGTGGGACACCTGAGCACAAGGTCAGTCTTTTTTGTCCCTGCTCTATAGTTATTGAGAAAATCAGATAAGAAGTCAATTTACAGCTGGTACATCATCAGCAGGATCTGGAGAACATAGAAGCTGATTTCTCACCACAGCTCCTTCAAGCACATAGTTAGAGGGGATGGTACAAATAATATCACTGTTTAATCTGCTAATAAAAATATATTATAGTCAGTACAAACAGAGCAAAACAGAAATGCTTGCACCAGTAGGACTTGCAACAAAGCCATTATTTTCCCTCCTATTTTTGACAAAATTTACCCTGAAACACATTCCTATAGCTCTCATTTTGGGAAGCTGCTACTGCATATATGGAAGGATAGGTTTTTTTGGTTAGTCTGAAACAACTTTATTAAATACAGTATTGTTTTGGCCACTGCACTGTGCAGTCTCAGAGACTTTCACTGCAGAACAATAGCACAGGTACCTAAAGAAGCCAACAGCCGCCTAAGGCTGTGGAAAGGGAAGCATGCCACTCAGCAGCAGTTTAGCCAAAAATTAATTCCTTTTCCACACTCCTCACAACTGGAACTGATGTTGGGCCAGTTTCCCCTGGAGGCAGACTCTGCAGGAGATTGACAGAGCCCAGGGGATACAGGGAGCTGTGCTGGAGTCATGCAGACCACACCTGCACCAAGCCAGGCTGGGGGTGCAGACATTTGGCTGATCCTCCAACCCCGTGCAGAAAGCTGCTCTTGCAACATCACAGGAACCAAAGACAGGAAAACCAATGTCAGAAAACCCTGTAATACCCATTTTCTAGTTAATTATGACTACAGAAAACTTGAGTTCTTTCCCATGACTTTTTATTTCTCAAAAGACTCTAAAGCTTTATTTCTTTCCTCCTTAACAGGTAACATTGGTACAGATCTAATTTAGGTAATTTTGATTAAGGAACATTTCTAACACATTCAAGTTACTTTTACAGTTCCTCTCGAAGAAATTAAGCTTGTTAAATAAATTTCTTTAGACCTTTTACATGACTTCTTACATAAACTCTTTTAAAGAGGAAACAGTGGCTTTCTGGGCCAGACACAGAGCAGTGCTGCAGCTCCCAGCTGTCACTGCAATCAGGAGTTGAGCATCCCAATACTTTGCCATCTCTAGGTCTGAAGGCACAAATGCTTTATAAACTAAAGTTTCATTAGTCTCCAAGTATGTTCAGTATTACATACCTAATCTGTAACATAGAAACTGAATTTAAAATTTGTTTGCCCTTTATTAATTTTCATCATCACCTTCGGAAAATGACTTGGAAATTTCTGACTGTTCACTAACTCTTTTGTTTCGGTTAGGTCAAGTTTCACTCTACAGGAAAAAATGTAGCAGTCCCACCTGACCAACTACATCAAAAATAAAATTTTCAAAGAAACCAACCAACATTAAGAGAAAGCATTATGGAATATTCTCTTAATCAAATTTAAAAAGCAACTGTAATCCTTTAGCAAACAACTTTTATATGCTACAGGTGCAATAGTTTTCTTACTGGTAAGTGAAAAACATGAATTATCTGGATAGAGAACTGCTTTTTTTCGAGGTGAGAGTTGAGAGTTTTAAGCTGAGTGACCTTGTGGTGACAAGGTGCCTAAGCCTGTTTGGCACATTACAGTGGAGGGTGTCCATGTGCACCCCTGCTCCCAGGAAGGCTGGAAGGAGCTGCAGCAGTGTGGGAGCAGCAGAAATCGCTGCCATTACCTGCAGAGTCTGGCTGAAGCGCTTCAGAGGAGTGGCTCGCACAGGAGGGATGAGGCTGGCCAGGGATGTGACTCTGGAAAGAGGCTTGACTCGTTTGTTACTGGGCTCCTGCAGCACAGGGAGAGGAGGGAAAGGAAAACAAGTCAAGGGCGTGTGAACATAATCAGATAAAGATTGCTAACAGTTCTGCTGGTTTTCCTAAGAAAGCATTTGTAGCAAGAGTGTTTGCAAACCTGGCCTATAATTAGGGCAGTAAATAAACAAAAGCAGTTTCAAATGCTGACAGTGACAGATTGCTCTTGGCTGATACATACAGGTCCTGGAAACAGCTGAAAAATACAATGATGAAGAGTCTGCCATGGCTAGGAACAGGGAAGGGATGCAAAGAAAGAAAAAATAATTTGATGATTTTAACTAATTCTTAGCAGACAGATTTTCTTAGCAGTATTCTGCAGCTAATGCATGTCCTGATAATCTTCTCACTGAAAAGAATACTTTCAAATATAAACTCTTCTTATATTCTTTTTGTGCCTTTGCTTCTGGCACTGTCAGCATGTGAGTCTATTCAGTTAAATGAATTTTCTTCCAGCATATATAATTTAGACAGAAATCTCTAACTCTTATTGTCTTTGAATGCAGGTTCTTATGAAAATACTCACATATACAGGCAAACGCATTAATAACATGCTTACATACACTTATTTTTGCATAAAATATAAAGGAAAATTAAACAAAATCTACCACAAACACTCAATTCAATACTGTCTTTTTCATATGTATTTTAACAGCACAACAGCACTCAAAGGAATTCATAAGCAAAATAATATGCCAATTGTCCTGCAGATATGTGTTTTTTAAAAATTAACAGAAATCGTAACACAGAAAAAAAGTGATTATAAATACATAAAAATAGAACAGTTACCCTTGGCTTCCTAACCTCCATCTGACATTTAATGGATCTCGAACAGCACATGCAAAAGGCAACAGAAAAAGAGCCAAACCTTCCAAGTGAAGTTAAAAACCCCATCCAACACCATATTTCAAGGACATCCTAGAGCAGTTCATCTTTCTTTTGCAGCTGTGCTTATAAAGTTCGTGTAGGTTTGCTATGCCTCCAATTGTCTGTACATAGCTTTAAGAAAATCAAACATGCCTATTATTCTTTTTTCAGAAATATAAATCCTTCTGGAAATAATGCAGATTTGTCATTCTTCTTGATACCAAATAATAATAAATCTCAGCGGCGACGATCACCATCTGTATTACAAGAAAAATTCTCTTCCATTAGTGCAGCAACAGAGGAAAGGTGAGAAGCAGCTACATATTAAATTTACTTCTCAGCAGGCAGACCTGGAAATCCATAAAAGCCAGCTGAGATGAGCGACAGAGTGTTTAACCCTCTAGCAAAAATAATGTATTCCATCACACATGACACCTGGCAGTAAAGAACTGTAGCAGTCTAAAGCAAGTTATATCCTTATCTTCATCACTGCACTGTTATCCATAACCCTTCCTTTTCAGCAACCATGTCTTTGAGGCAGGTTTCAGAAGGAGCATTTTTTACGTCATTGCAGCACCACTCACACACTTCTCTCCAGCAGCAGCATCCCACCCCCTCCCCCACTCCCAAAAAAGAGGAAAAATCTTTTGAGATTCCAGTGTAATTTTTCTCTATCTGGGGGCACAAGCATGAGCTGTTTCTGATTACTGTGAGTGCTGGTGCCCAGAGCACAGCCCATGGCAGCCCATGGTCTGGAACGGTGCTGCACTGCAGTGCAGGACACGGAGCCCCGGGCGGGCAGGGCCATGCCAGCAGCACGGCCTGTGCAGCATCTGCCTCAGCAGCACAGGGCACAGGCAGCAGTACCCCAGCCCAAAAGAAAAACCTGGACATGAACATGGACTTTCCAGGAGATAGGGAGAGGACGATTAGGATTAATACAAACTATTACTCCTTTATGCTGTATCCCTGCTGGTATCCATTGCCCCCATCTATTTCAAGGAGAAAAGTGCTAAGCACTATAATTTTTACTAATGTTCATGATGCAAAACCTCACTGAAAACAGAAACTGATTTTAAAGATTAACTCCAAGCAGAGTTTCAGCCACCACCAAACACCATTAAGATTTTCTGGAACCTCTTGCTGTGAGCCACTAGAGGCCAGCTGTTCTCCCAGCAGGCAAAGCCAGGTCACATAACTGCAGTCCTGCCCTTCTATGTCAGCATCCACCTTGAATTCCTCATGCAATCTACCGTGTTCTGATTTCATATGGAAAATTCTGACCAGAATTCAGAACAGTTAAATATGCAGTCCAAATTTAGGATTCAATTTTATGGAAAGAAATCAGCATTATTATACTTCATATAACTTCAGAAGCCTGAGACTTTACACCCTTACCAATGAGTTCTGAAAGAAAATCTTGTTAATCATAACTTATTAAGTATGAGAAAAGCTTTTCTGAATACTGCCAATATGATTTCCCCCTTCATTAGAAACTGAGTGGTAGGTTAAGATACTGAGCTGGAAGTGAAAACTCAGCAAATCTTAGTGTTCCAGGTATCATTTTATTCAGAAGAAGTCTCACAACAAAAGCCACCGGCACTGAGTCACCCCTTCTACCGCAGAAAAATGGAGTTTGTACAAATAAGGCTTTGACTGTGCAATGGAAATATAGCACTACAGAGCAATTCTAAAACTGTCAGACAGTAATACTGAAACAGCTGCACATTTGATCACAGGATTCCTGCTGTACTGTCTACATCCATTCTGCCTCTGCCTCCCCTTTCATCAGCACCCTCATTCTCAAGCTGTGTCACCTCTCCTAACCAGCACTGCAGAGAAGCTGAACAAGCTACTGAGGCCAGCAATTTGGACAGGGTAAAATTCCACAGTCAAGGGCAATTTCTGAACAGGTGGGTGTTTTTCTCACCAAGGACTGTTTGTCACAGCCAACAAAACAAAATGGAAAGAGGAGACTTCGTGAACTGTTCTGCTTTACCCAGAGATACTGACCAGAATCTGCACTTGCACATTAGTCCAATATGTTCATTACTTCACTTATTTGTCTCTGAAAACTCTCCAATTTTCCAGTTAACCAGAAGTCCCACAACCATAAAATCCTTTGGGGTATGACTGTTCAGCTGTGTCTGCCCAGCATGAGGAGGCTCCAGTGAGGTCACACTGCACTGGCAGAATGAACGTCAGACTCCAGGTCTGTACTGAGTGTGCCCAGAAGAACCAGAGCTGCCACAGTCATCACTCCTGCTCTCCTCCTGCCTGACTCCTGCTCTCCTCCTGCCTCCCCTCTCTCAGCTCAGGAACTTGGAGGGGATCAAGAGAGAGGATTTAGAGGCTGGATCCATTTGCAACAACCATCACCTGTCCAGAAACATGGAACCGGGCCAAGTTATGACAAAAAATTCAGGAGTTAGAATGTGCTGTGTGACCTTTTAAAGCCATTATGATTGGTATTTTTAAAAAAAAAAACTTAATTCAGAGTTTTGAAACTATTGCATGTTAGACTGTATTTTCAGAGTTATGAAGGCTTGCCAAAGCAATACGAAAAGTAAGTTTAAAAAAAAAAAAAGACCCAGACTACAGTTTGGCAGAGTTTCCAAAATGTGGAGCTGGTATATGTGAACAAGTAACACTAATCTGACAGGGCTTTAAATTTGATATAAGGCTAAATAAAGCTGAGGGAAACATGAGTGCAGGAACTTCAAAGGCTGAACAGTCAAGTGAAGTCAAATTAATACCTGACTAGGCTAGAACAATGAGCAGATGGCTGTTGGAGGGAGCTGTAAATTTGAACTCAAGATTGCTTCGGTAACATTTGAATTCAGAAAGAAAAAAATTTAAGCTACAAATATCGTGAATACATGCAGCCTCAGAAAGAACTTGAAACTCTGAACAAACTGATTAAAGAGGCAAATCCATGTCCAAAACATGGATGGTTCTGAAAACCAGACAATGGGCATTTCAGACAACGACTATGGCCTTCTTAGCACATTTTTCTAATATACTTTCCTGGAGAATTAGTAGGAAGAAAAACTAATCATAACCATACCATAATCAGTAATAATCACCAATTTAAGATCAGAAGCTATCAGACAAGAAGTTTCAAAGATGCCATGCCTCCAATTAGGCATGAAGGACACAGTGCTTCCAATTGCTTCTTCATTCTAATTTACTCTTTATGTATAGGTACAATTGTATCTCCAATATATTCTACATATTAAACTCCAACCCAATGGTTTAGACTACTGAGTAAGCAAGGAAAGCTCTATCTTTTAATGTATAACTCTCAAAAAATGACCCTTCTCCTGTGGGAGTATTCAGCTCCAACTACAGCATTACTGGGAAGCCACACTGAGAAGACTAACAGCTGCCAGCTCCCTTTTTAGTAAAATTTAAGTCTTTTTGCCTTGCAGAAGTGAGTGACATCTTGCTGTATAAATTGTGATATGGTCTTTTCAAAATGACAACATCCTGACAAAAAGGTAACTTTTGTATCATCATTTTGGGTCTGATGCACAGACCCAAACACAGATTACCATTTAAAAGTCTGAATTTTAGTACACAGGAGCTGCTCCCAGGGCAAGCTGAGCATTCAAACAGCCACAGAAGTGTGTTAAAGGAGAAGATCCTGTGAAGAATTAGGCACTTACATTGCTGCAATGCACTGACAGCTCAGTTCATGCTATTTCTGCTTAGTGGAACTGGCACCTAATAATTGGTTATGTTGCATCCAAGAACACACTACACATATGAAAGCTTCTAAAAGGCTATTTAGAGGAAGAAGGTAATATTTTGGTGCTCTTCATCAGCAAAATAAAAAAAACAAACCCCTCTTTTACTAGAATAAGTAAAGAATGGAATCTTCCCGAAGTTCACAGCAGAGTGAGTAAAACCCATTTAACTGTATCAATCAGTTTTTGATACATTATCATTCAAGACCACCCACACTGTAATTATCACACTTTGCTGGATAAATGACTCTAGCAAAAGACTGCTTTTCATTTCCTCACAAACAGAAAGCAAGGAAACAAAAAGAATGAGGCCAGATTCCCTCCATATTGCCCTAAGAACATCAGAACCAATGACCTGGATAACACATGCTGAATAGTAGTCTAGGTACCATATAAAAGATCTTCACTTGCTCCAGTACCTCACTTCAAAATTCTTCCACTCTGTGCCCCTCAAGGGCTTAGCCACTGATTTCCTGCCAGTGAAGAGCAAATTATGTTCACTGCTGCTATGATTGTTTTTCCACCTGACTCTCCCATCTCTTATCAGCAACTTCAACAACAGCCTCCCTGTCGGAGGACTGGTGCTGAATCCGACAAACAAGGGAAAATGTTTCCCTGAGGGGCCATTATTCTTGTGTCTGCTGCACTACTGTGACCAGGATATTGTGTTGATTTTTCTGATTGTATTTAAAAGCAAATTCAACAAAAGGAACTTACAGAGGTTTTTATCCAGCCCAGAAAGTAAGTGCTATGTGAAAACCGGTACAGAAACTTAGCATGTTAGAATAGTAGAATTTATCCTGTTTACCTTTAACATTCAAAGGCCAACTGACCTTCTCCCAACCCACACACAAAGTGGCTGAAATTGCCAATGGCTTTAAGAATCTCAACTTATTGGACTTGCAAGTTCTGAGACATTTACAGTAGTAATTCTGGATTTAAGGGTAGCTACCTTGCTTAACATTTTATTAAAAACATGCTGGCTATCTTTTTTCCTTTTTTGATGTGAATCAGGACAAACAGACATCCAATGCATTCATTCTGTGCTATGGGAGCATTCATTAGGGAAAATGTTTCTACTTAAATTAGTCTCAAGTGTGTTAAAGTGCAATAAATAGAAGACGCTATAAATTGAAACAGTACAGTAACCTTTGTTTCAAACCTAATTCACAAGCAGTGCCAGTAAACTCAAACAGAACCACTCTGTTTCAGATTTCATGTAACTGGCTATATTCCCATATGCCTTAAATGTTTCCATACTTTAAAGGTTATTAGTTTTTAGTCAACTTTATAAGGGTAAGTCAACATTTGTCATGGCAGGAAGCCCAACAATATTATTTTTGTTAGTCTGCTACTAGTTAAATTGGCCTCAGATTAAACAGCTCTAATAAATGCCCCCAAAACTTGGAGTTTAATTTTAAAAAAAGCCACATTCAAGCTCTGTTCCACAGGATGTTATCAGTATTTAACCTTCAGCAGGATAAAAAACAAAACAAAAAATGTTAAAATAGAAAAAAACAACCTATGTTACAACAGTCCTTAACACAGCAAACACTTAAACCTAAAAATAAATTAAACCAAACATCTCAAGCTTTATGTACCTTCAGAGCAAAGCAAGTCTAAAACCAGAACAACATTCTCAATTGATTTTGGCACTAAAAAGACTGGGGTTTTATACTGAAACAGCAGAGAATTTGCCTTTGCTTCATAGTATCTTAAAAAGATTCTGGTTGGAAAATTATAGAACATTGCTTCTTCTAGAACTGAGGTGTATGGTCAAGAAAAACAAATAGGTGACTCTAAGGCAGTTCTAAGTATAGTTCAGTGCTGTACAAAGGCAACTAAATCATCCACGAGTCCACACTAAAACCTGGGAGAGGCATCCCACTACCAAAACTACCAGCATCTCAAGGAGAATTTATTAGAAAATTTTAGTAAATTGACACAAAGGCAACTTGATCATACAATAGAGCGTGTGCATTGGTGATGAAATTTTCCTTGAAATCCATAAGGCACCACCTGCTCTCCCTGATGGTAGCAGGAAGAGATTTGTTATTCCTCCTCTGTCAGTCTCCTCAAAACCAGCAAGCAAACAAAGGAAAATCTAGAGACGTTTTGTTTTCATCACAGCATTACAAAGAAGAGAACCTGAAATGATAGCTGGGGTACCATGAAGAGCCATTTAGGGAAGTGGTGAAATTCCTGGTCAAAGACAACAGTGAAGTTTGCATTATGTTATTCCACCACGTGTTAATCGAAAATTGGCTCCTGTTGCACACAGGCTGCCTGCCTTGGTCACCACCCTTAGGACCTCAGATTTCATTTGCCATAGGCAGGACAGAACCACTCAAGTGTCAGCAGCACAAGGACAAGTTGTATCCAGCAACCTTGACCGATCGTTCATTTGTCTGCAATATCCAGAAATCAATACATCTAGGAGTTAGGAAATGAAGGCAAATTAACAGAAAAACCTCACACTGAGGTGGATTAACACAAGCAACAGAAACCCTGAAAAACCCAGACAACTAGTGCAGAGTTGATTAAATTCTGCATTTCCTCTCATTAGAAGCTGCTTGTACAGGCAACCTACGAAAGACCTTTTCCATTCTGGAACTGACTGGATATTAACCTGGACTGCCAATTAACCAGCAGATATCATACAGTGATTTACTGAATGGAAAAATAAAGACAAGCTGTTTGTTTCACACTGCCATTAAGCAGAACAGATCAGCAATTCCAAGTGCAGAGGTTTGACACATTTCCAGCCACACGGCACATGAACTTACCTGAAATATGGCTAAACTGCAACTAGCTAATATTTCATTAAAATGAAATACATACATTTAGGAAGATCAAAGAAAATTCATGACTTGGAGTTTATCTCATAATCTTTTGGCCCCTCTCCCTCTGGCTCCATGCCTGGTTCTCCTGTTAATGATGTGCCATGGCCTAGAGGCTGGTAGGTTCCCCTTCACATTCCCCGTGCCAAATAAACTCAGTCCTGAGCACCAGGCAGCCCAGAGCTCCTGCTCACCGGCGCTGGGAGGATGGCAGGAGACAACAAAGGCTGCAAACAGCCCTGACTCCAGGCTGAGATTCTGCACTGTAAGCAGACACACAACATACCGGAGATGCAAAGGAATTCTATGCCCCGATTGTAGTTTTCAGAGCCTAAATCCAGGTACTGTGTAGGATCCTGTATGGCAGAATAGGACATCCTTACTCTGACGAATTGGGGAATTCCTTCCCATGACTTCACATTCACACCTTTAAACTTCAACCTGTGGCTGTGAATGCCTGTTCTCAACTACTTCCCACCCAGTCTGGGTGTTGGCTTTAGAAGGGGTGATAAGGGAGTCCCTTTAACCAGTGAAACACAGAAAATGGTGCTTCTCATCTGGAAAGGTGGGGGGCTTTTTATAACTTAGAATAAGCAAGTTTCAAATTTCACTAATTGTTTCTACTTTTGAATTATAAAAAAGTTGGGAAGAGCCCAACACCTCTGTACAGTTCACACCTAGAATTGTACTACAGGATTTCGATGCAAGTAATGATGCAAGTAAAGACCTTAGAGTGTTTGCCATATTAACTCACGTACTGCAGTGTTTTGCTGCCCTTAAACTGCATTTTAAAAGAACTATGATAACTGGACTTGGGCTAGAACAATAGCTTTTCATCAGAATCCAACTTTTAGCGTTTACATATATTTTGGAAATTTCATTTGTCATTGTTTTCATTGTTTTGTGACTGTGCAACTTTCCACAGAGTTTATGCCAAGGGAGCTGGCGTAGCTTAAAGAAAGAGCCGGAAGCAGAAAGCATCACTTCTCTTTTCTGCCACTGACTTGTTCCTCAAAACATCTATATAGCAGAGTTCTGTTCTAATCCAAACATACCAACATTTATGCAGAATTTGAGTTATCAAAAAAAAAAATCAACCAACTTCACACGTTAATAAATAGAATGAAACTGGCGTTCGCAAAGGCAGAAACGCCAGCCCGGACACTGGAGCGCTCTGCTGCAGTAACACGCAGCTGTGGTAGAAGGCGCCCAACAGCTTTAATTCCCCTTGTAAATACTAAAAGCTGAAAGAACAGCTTAATGTAAGAGTTTAGGGATTTTTTTCCCCGTACAGATTTCAAAGAAACAGGCTGCAATACACCAGTCCTTATAATGCCTTTCTCAAAGAGTAGCTTTTATTTCCGCTTTCTTAATCAATTTTTGAGTGGTGGGTGGTCTTAACCTCCTAAGACAGGATGTTTAAAGGTTTCTTTTTCAGAACTCTGGAATCCCATCCTATGCCCAGAAAACAGCTCGAAAGCATAAGGGTGCATTTTCTTATTCGCATAAAACACAAGCTGTTTGCACGTTGTAATTTTGATTGATCACATCTGTTACTCAATACTTCCTCATGCTCCTGGCTTTCATTGAGTATTTTTCTTTGGAATTTGATTATAATCAAGCTGCTCTTCCTAAGTGTAATAGAGCAACACTCCAACTCTTCAGACAATTCTATTAATTCGCAAAAAATCCCTTCATGCTAAAGGCCAAAACCATGTTTCTTTATTATTACCATTAACATAATGAGTACCCTTGAGAAAAACATTTAGTTCCTAACAGCCCGTGTTTTCCATAGATGCACACACACACACACACACACTCAGGGTGTTATTTTTCAAAAAGACATAGCTGAAAAGAATTCCACTTCCCTTAACTGCAATAATTATGCCTCTTCACGTAAAAGTACACTGAAAAGCCAGAGTGCAGCATCATCTCAGTTCTTAGCTTAAGCAGCATGATTAAATAAGGTCACCGGGCTTATGTTACTTTTACTTTAGACCTATTCAAATGGGGAGGTAATTAATCTTTGATGGAGATGTATTAAATGAAACCAACTTAATAAGTTATCTTCAAGTTACTCAGTAAACAAGATTAATAAAGAAACTATATATTTACGTAATAAAAATGTTTAGATAAATGTTCTTCCTTCCTCCAGAACAGTCAGAATCCTTAACGTCACTGTTTTTTTCCTAAACACAAACCAAAGTATCAAATATTTAAGGTTTTCATGAACATTGTTGAATTTGAGTTAGTGAATAAGATTTTTAATGTCTCTTGAAAGGCTTCCATGCTTTTTAAGAAATAGAGCAGTAAATCTGCTGATAGGGCAGGATTTTCAGTTAACTGTACATCAGATTAATTTTTTGTTTATTGTGATGAGGAAAAGACAATTAATGTAAATGGCGTCTTAAAGTTAATGTTCTAAGACACCATTTTATTGACTCCCTTCCAGTTCCTACATAAGTTTAACAATTTGTAAGTAACGCTTGGTCCTGGAATAAAACACAACTAAATCTCTTAAAGCTACTTATGTAAAACAGGTACGTGTCAATCAGCTATTTTAAAGACTAATTTTCCTAAAGTGACGGATGACAGAAATCTAGATTCTGTTTCTTGCTTTATTCCAAAAGAAAGGTGAATACCTAGAGAAGGCAGTGAAGGATGCCAAAACAAAATGGGTATCTATACACTGCAGCTTCTTCTCAAAGCACGTTACTCTTCCCCAAAGCAATACAGGTCACACAATAAAGAAAAATAAAGTTGCAAGCGCGTCAGCAGTACCTCGGTCTCTTTAGCTGGGCTGGTCACCGTCTGCGCTTCCAAGGCGAAACTGGCCCTCTTGGCGGACAGGTAGAAGGGATAATCCTTGGCCACCATGGTGGCTGCAGGAGCGGCGGTGAGCGCGGGCTCAGTGCGAGCAGCGGGCGGGAGGCGCGGGCCGTGCCCGGCCCCCGGCAGCGCTGTGCTCGCTGTGCTGCCTGTGCCTGAGGCTGTGGCTGAGCTGCGCCCCGGCCCGCGGCCCTGAGCGCTCCGATCCCGCAGCCGCCCGGCGCCAACAGCGGCAGCGCAGCGACAGCGACAGCCACAGAGCCACAGCCGGGGCGGGCCGGGCCGGGCCGGGGGCCGGGCCGCGAGGGGCGGGGTCCGAGCCCCCCACGCCCTCCGCTCCGCAGCCCCGGGGCCCGCCCGCTGCCGGCGGAACGAGCGCCTTTGGCCTCGCTATTCCCCCTTGTCGCTCCCGCAGCGTTAACAGCGCACGGACACGGGGACACATTAACCGTGACTTCCCAGCAGGACTGCGAGAGTGGCCGGCTTTTCTGGCAGCGAGTGTCCGACAGGAGGGCAGCGCTAACAGCGGTCCCCAATGGCACAGACCCAAATCCAGACTGGACTCCAGACCTGCACACCCACATTCAGTGCACTGTGCTCCCGCTGATCAGAGCGGCAATCTGCATCATGTCACGGATGTCATGGTGCCACAACACACAGCATTGCTTTTACTCTCTCCCCAGAATCCTTTTTTTCTTTTTTTCTTCCCTCCTACCCAAATCGCTGCTTTTTTCCTCTCTGGAAAACTGTAGTTAGTTTCTTGTGCTTTTAAAGTTCCACTTTTGTTGCTATTGTTCAGCCAAATTGCTCCCCTGCCCGCACCTCTCATTGTATCGAGTAGGAAAACAGCTCTGCCTAAGGTGTCTCACAGGGCATTTCAGTGTCTGTTGCAGCCAGGCAAGTTCTGTTTGATGGCTACCTTAAAACAAAGGTAGTGAAAATTTCTTGAAAAGAGAGAGGAAGCATTAGGGGCCCTGTTTGCAACACAGAATCAGTCTGACAGAGACTATAATACGGGAAACAAGGAAAAGGAAATTGAGTAGGAAGCTGGCTGGGGGNAGCTTCTTCTCAAAGCACGTTACTCTTCCCCAAAGCAATACAGGTCACACAATAAAGAAAAATAAAGTTGCAAGCGCGTCAGCAGTACCTCGGTCTCTTTAGCTGGGCTGGTCACCGTCTGCGCTTCCAAGGCGAAACTGGCCCTCTTGGCGGACAGGTAGAAGGGATAATCCTTGGCCACCATGGTGGCGGCAGGAGCGGCGGTGAGCGCGGGCTCAGTGCGAGCAGCGGGCGGGAGGCGCGGGCCGTGCCCGGCCCCCGGCAGCGCTGTGCTCGCTGTGCTGCCTGTGCCTGAGGCTGTGGCTGAGCTGCGCCCCGGCCCGCGGCCCTGAGCGCTCCGATCCCGCAGCCGCCCGGCGCCAACAGCGGCAGCGCAGCGACAGCGACAGCCACAGAGCCACAGCCGGGGCGGGCCGGGCCGGGCCGGGGGCCGGGCCGCGAGGGGCGGGGTCCGAGCCCCCCACGCCCTCCGCTCCGCAGCCCCGGGGCCCGCCCGCTGCCGGCGGAACGAGCGCCTTTGGCCTCGCTATTCCCCCTTGTCGCTCCCGCAGCGTTAACAGCGCACGGACACGGGGACACATTAACCGTGACTTCCCAGCAGGACTGCGAGAGTGGCCGGCTTTTCTGGCAGCGAGTGTCCGACAGGAGGGCAGCGCTAACAGCGGTCCCCAATGGCACAGACCCAAATCCAGACTGGACTCCAGACCTGCACACCCACATTCAGTGCACTGTGCTCCCGCTGATCAGAGCGGCAATCTGCATCATGTCACGGATGTCATGGTGCCACAACACACAGCATTGCTTTTACTCTCTCCCCAGCATCCTTTTTTTCTTTTTTTCTTCCCTCCTACCCAAATCGCTGCTTTTTTCCTCTCTGGAAAACTGTAGTTAGTTTCTTGTGCTTTTAAAGTTCCACTTTTGTTGCTATTGTTCAGCCAAATTGCTCCCCTGCCCGCACCTCTCATTGTATCGAGTAGGAAAACAGCTCTGCCTAAGGTGTCTCACAGGGCATTTCAGTGTCTGTTGCAGCCAGGCAAGTTCTGTTTGATGGCTACCTTAAAACAAAGGTAGTGAAAATTTCTTGAAAAGAGAGAGGAAGCATTAGGGGCCCTGTTTGCAACACAGAATCAGTCTGACAGAGACTATAATACGGGAAACAAGGAAAAGGAAATTGAGTAGGAAGCTGGCTGGGGGAGGAAGGAAGAATATTTTCAGCCACAGGGAAGCAGCCCAACCAAGAATAACTTCACAGACCTTGAAAAAATTAACTGATTTTAAAGCGTGATCATGCGATGGAGGGGGCTCTACAAGCACCTATTTTTCTAAAGGCTGTTAATCAGATAATGATGACTTTAGAATAAGATTAGTCAAACGGCAATTCTAGTCCTCATTTGGATACTTTCCTTTGACTTCAGCAATACCCCAAACATATAATAAGTTCTCACACTTACCCTCCTAGGCCTTTTCAGGAGCAGCTGCAGTACCACCAGAGATGCTCTCCTGTGCCTGTCACGCACATCTCTCTATTTCATGGTAGTCTGTCCTTAAAACAAAAGCCCCTAGCTTTTACCCTGAAATTCCTGCAAAATCACTTGAACAGTTATCAATACTTCTAGATGTGCAATGATTCTAGAAGAAAATGTGACATTTGAGCATTTGGGTGTTCTGTGCCTTATCTGCATCACAGTAGGGCAATACAAGGTTGACTGAAAGTGAAAGTGTCAACAAGAGGCTTTCATGTAGATAATGGGTAAGCAGATAGGACATACAAAAAAGAGAGAGATTAGAGCAGATGTGATTAGTGCACCTACAAACCACAATTGACAGAGGAAGCAAATATGGAATGATTGTTCACTGTATTCAACTACAGGGAAAAAATGGTGCAACAGATTAAACCAGATGGTGGCAGATTCAGAGCAAAGAAAAACGAGCTAATTCTTCATATAATATACAACCTTTGTACTATACACAGTGGAAGTATCTGTCACAAGATTCTGCTTCTAAGAAATGTTCTTAGACACAAGTTCTTGACTATTGAGGCAATATTTTGGGAAACACCATGACAGGCTATTTCTGTTTCAGACTCTTCTCTAAGCACCTACTGCTCACCACAAATATCACTGGATATTTGGTGTTACGTCAAATCAATTCTTGCAGCCATCATGTTACTTTCCATATTAAAAAAAAAAAAAGAAAAAAATGTAGCATTTTATTTGAAGACTACATACAAATCTTAGCTCAAGATTTCTGAAGCTATGAACAGTTACTCCAGTCACAAGAATGTACAGTCACTTCTGCAAGTCTTCTTCCCTGTGATGTTCAGAGGACACAGCTCTGAGCACAACCTGACAATGTTGGGCAGTTTCTCCTCACATTTCAAGCACATCAAAATACCACTACATACAAACTGTAAAAAATGGTCAAGAACACCCATGAGAACACCACAGCTGCTGTGTAACCATTTAAACCCAAGAAGCCTTGATTTCAAATACCATCTGTGTATGTTGGTTTATGAAAGTGTGTGTTGACACCATTTCAAAAATCAGGTCCACTTAAATCATTTAGACAAAATACCTTCAGGGCACGTTCTCAAAGCAATCTAATCCTGTAACATGCTTCATGGCACGAACACCACTTCACACTGGACAAGAGCGTACTGGTTTGGAGATTGAAATAATGAACTTGGGTTTATACACAAAAAAAAAACATGCCAAGGAAGGGATTCTGTCATTTCTCCATTAATCAAGCCAGTGCATTTCAGCTTGACTAAGCATTCTTGAGAAACACAAGAAAATTTAGTTCTAAGAGGAATATGATTGTTAATAGGCAAGACCTTCATGCCAATAAATGTCAGAGCATCTTGTACCTGCAAGATAAGACTTCAATGACATGGAAAGTAGGATTCATTAGACTCCATGGACGTTTATTTACTCCACCAGAAAAGTGTAAATACAGTTTTAGAAATGAAATTTGGACGCAAAGTTCATTGATGCATGGCACTGAACTTTGTAAGTATAATATTAGCTGATAGAATAACAAATGCAGACAACTATCACAGAGCTGAATGTCTGTAGAATGCTATGTGCATTTCTAAATAATGAATTATGATTACAGTTTAGTCATGGTATTGAATCCCTTCTGAACTGCATATCAAACACTTGGAGTCCCTTCTGTAAGATCTTACAAACCTCGTGTGATTTATATTTAATTTTTTCTGCATGAATTTAAATTGTACAGTGACTGCCCATCAATAGTCACTGCATTGTGTGTGTACATGCAGGCCCAGGCAGAGCCAAACATCAGTTCATAAACTTGTGGCTGAAAGAGTCCCTAGAGAACTCCAGTTATACAGTTGGAGAAACAAAGGTTTCAATGTTCCACTATGGAAGTTTGTAAGTGTGGAGCCACTGAGTCCAGTCTTTTCAAAAATTATACTTAGACTACAAGTCTACACTAACACTATAAAATCTGTGAATGTGAATTGTAAGGTACTTTAAAAATATAAACTAGTATTTCAGATAAAATTATGGTAGTGACTAGGTTGCAGAACATGCAAGTGCATCAGTTTTGCCATTTCTGGAACACTTTTTTTGTGGGTTTAGTTCAGTGGGGGAGGTGTAAGAGAGTTTTTAATATTTACTCAGACCAACATAGAATTTAGTCAGACAATTACTTACCTGTCAGGGAGAAGTAAGGAAGGTATTTGGTAAGTGTGGAAAGCCCAGCTCAAAGGTGCCTACCACTGCTGACCTGCTTGAGAACTGAAGTTCACTGACAGAGCTGTTGTTGTGATCATGGTGTTCACACCCACGCCTTTAGTTCATTTCCTCACAGATTCAAAAGTTAACACAGAAGAAACTCTTGCAAAGACATCTATCAGAACAGCAAAGCCCTTTGAGATGTGTTCAGGTACAAATTTTACCAAAGTCTTAAATTAAGTAGAAATATCACATGCACATTTCAAGGAAAAAGAACTCAGTAGTTTTCAGTTTATGAAATATCTCCCATATAATATATGCACCCTTCCTTTCATTTAAATTGAAAGAAGGTAGATTTTTATTAAATATTGGAAAAAAACCTTTTCACTGTGAGGGTGGTGAGACCCTGGCACAGGTTTCCAGGGAAGTGGTGGATGCCCCATCTCTGGAAGTGTCCAAGGCCAGGTTGGATGGGGCTCTCGCCACTCTGACATAGTAGAAGGTGCCCCTGCCATGGCAGGGGGCTGGAACGAGAGGAGCTTTAAGGTCCCTTCCAAATCAAACCATTTTGTGAATCCATGTATGTGGTTTCACAACAAACAAACCAACCAATAAACCAGAAGCCACTGCTTAGGATACTATTTTGCTAAGAATATTCAGAGCAAAGCTACTATTCCTCCTATTCTGAAATGACCAGTGAAAGTCAGCCAGGCTAATTCTGCACCTACTGAGTTTCTCTGAAGCCCCTCTCCAACACGCTCCAACATCTCTCTTCAGGATAATCATTAGGAAGCTTTCCTTTCAGAAAAAACAAATACAAACTAACAACCACCAACACTGAAACCACGTTCAAACAATCCAAAGAGAACTTTTGAAGCAGTCTTTTAAATCAGAAGATGGAACGCAGAACCACTGACAGTGTTGACTGAGAAGCCAGAAATCACATAAACTGCTAAAAAAAAGCATTTCTCAGGCAGTTACCCAGCTCTTAAAGAAACTGCAATTTCCTCATTGCAAATACAGATTGTTCACATGGTAATGAGTTACAATTTACTAGGTAATAAATATTAGGAAGAGACTGCTTGATTAAATACTTTGGTGCTGAGAAATTCCAATAAAAATATTAGAGAATAAGTGATTAGCATTAAAAATGTGCTCTCAAAAATGACACCTGTAATTTTTCCAGATAGAGTCCTAATCATGGAAAGATCAGTGCAGAAAAATGAAACTCTGTGTAAAATGTGACATCACGAAACTGAGCCCCAAATTCCTATTCTGTCTAGATTCTCCATCTGAAGACCTTCCACATGATCCTTATTTGTGCAATGTGTGGAGTAATATGAGAAGAACATGAGAAGGAGGAAGTTTTGTTTCCTCACTATTATTGTGGGCTGTGCTTTGGGATTTGCAGCCAAGATGCCCTAAACGATTCCCCTAACTTCTGTCAGTCAGTAGCAGGAGCCTCCCTTGTCTTCCATTATGAATGATGGCTATTTCAAAACACCAGCTCTACCCTGAAGTACACTCATGTCAAAGTGATGGCAAGCCATGATTCTCATGCCAACCATCAGGAATGGTTTATTGTATAAACACACATCCAGTTGTAAGGCAGGCTGCAGGCTTTCAAACTCATACAGTGTTTCTTCATACAAATATCATTGGTAGAACAATTCTGTACTGGAAGATAAACAGATCAAACAACCTGCCAAGTTGTTTTGATTTGTTTTTTATTTAGCCAAATTCATGTAACTTCTGATTTCCACAGGAAATACTGCACAGTTAAAAGATGCCTTGTAACAATCACTTTCATACTGAGGCAGAAGCATTCCTTTCACAAGCTTCTCTGGAGATGACAATAACAGCCCATTTTTAAATCTGCCTCAGATTCTTATACAAAAATCGTTTTAGTGACTGGTCCACAGCTCAGTGCTAAGGATGGCTGGCCTGGAGACACTGGGAAGGGCTCACACTTCTCCACCCCTCTACCACACCCAGCAGTGCACACCACTTGGTGGTCCCTGATGAGGGAATCGCAGGGTGTGGTGAGGTTGGCTAAAATGATCCTCCACAAGTCACACTTATAAACAAAGAAGTTGGTTGAGTTTGTCTGAGTACACTTCCCTGGGGAGAGCAGAAAGGAGGAGATGGGGAGGATAGTACTGATTTATCCATGTGGATTTTAAACAGCTGCTCAAATTCTGTAGAGTGAATTGACCACCCAATGTCGAGCATCCTTTCCTGAATTTTTCATTGAAAGGCATTCTAGGGAGAAGAAATTACTGGAAACATTTGTATGATGTTTAAATGAGATTAAATGTAATTAAAATACTTTTGTTTGCATTACAGGCAGTGGGGGAGCAGGAATTTCTCTCCACACCACTTATGCTGACTGGAAAATTAAGTAACTAATTTCTTTATGATAAATCATTATCTCTAATGCACAATGTTTAGAAAGACATCACAGTAGTGGTCTATTTTTAGTTTTGATTAAATTTTATTACAATAACATTCATATTACATGAGTAACTCTGTAATATTAGTCCTCAGAGTGGATAGTATTTTGTAATTTTTATATACATGTATGTATGCATGTATGTTTTGCTTATATATGTATGTATGCCCAGATAAGAGCAACAAGAAATTCTGTTCTATTCAGAAGTAACAGGAATTTGCCCTCTCTATAACTGAGAGACAATACTGGCCAAATGCCACTTGGTTTGTTCTTGCAACCATCCCTTAAAGTGCAATAAATAAAGCAAAATTTGGGGTTTCTAGGTTTTTTTCAACAAATCACATAACTGGGGGACAAAAAAAAAACAAAACCCAAACCAAAGCCTATGAAAAATCCCAAACATAAATAAGCAAACAAAAACCCACAAAAAACCAAACAAACAATAAAGGAAGAGCTTTCAGCTACAGAGGTCCTTTTCAGGTCAGAAATAAAGCCAGCAAAAAAGGATCAGACTTGGGTCTTTTGAGTTGTGTTTTTGTATTCACCTCTTTACCTAATTATATAAACCTCAAACCTTATTATACACTTCTTTGTGTTCAGATTAACACAGCTTACTGTGCTGCACTCAGAGTCCCAAGTGCTGACCAAGAATAATATTTTACTTTATGGCTGAGGTGAATGGACAATTTGCCACTCAAAAAAGTATAAACCTCACCTTCTTCTCTACCCAAATTCCTCTTCCTCCCTCCCTCCCTTCCTGCTCTTCCACTGGCACTGTACCCTCTCTCTGTGTAGTCCTTCCCTATCAGCTTATTGCAACTCTAACATTCATCTCCTCACACAAGTAAGTCAGCAGTCCAAAAACCCAAAAATAATTTCTTTTGCCAGATCTCTTGTCTGCTGTTTCCACGAGCTGAACAAGTTACTGTGGCAAGAAAAAGCACCAGAACTCACTGAAGATAAATGGTGAAAAGGCTCTCAGGTATAAATAAGGACAGGACAAGACAGGGGAAAGGCTGGTTTTTCACCTCCTAGTAATTCAAAACTGTTAGCTCAGCTTGTTTCATGAAGTCATACCCAAAGAATACTGTCATAATTTCATTTTTTTGGATGAGAGATTTGGATCAGAAGCCTTATTTATTTATTTTTAAAAACAAACCCACCTATTAGTTTCCATAACAACTGTACACTGTTACTCATCTAGTCAGTCATTTCTGCCAATTTGACTATCTTAATATTAGAACATTTGTGCTTCTTGAATAAACATTTAGAACACAAACCTTGACACTGATTTCATGTTCTCCTGAACAATAGAATTAAGGTTGGAAAAGACCTTTAAGATCATCACATCCAGCTGTTAACCCAGCACAGCCCACCACAATACATTAATTGCAAAAGGTATTAAAAAAAAATAAAATGTGCAAATTAAGATCACCATGCAACACTAGAAGTTTAGGAGTGCCTTATGAAAGTCTAACAATTTTAGGAAATTAAATCAGAAGCATGAAAATTACAATTCATGTACCCTTTTCTAGACCATAGCCAAGAATGTGCCAGCAGTGTTTCTAGACCCAAAGCTAAGCAAATGAAAATTGTTTGACACAGATCACAAGACATCTGTGGGAAAGAGTAGTGAAAGTCAAGCAAAACAGTGAGACTTCTAAGTGCTTTACAAACAGAAACAAGAGTCTGATCACTCCACTACAGTGAAGCAGCCTTGAACCTGAGAGGTATTTTTTCACACTGCAATAGTGACTGACCACAAGGGCAGAAAACCTCCACATTTGGTCCTGAACAGAGTTCCTTGGATCACTCAATGCCTCACAATCCAGATTGTTACAGTGATTATGCAAAATACAATATTCCACTGTAGTGGTGCATTAATATCTTTAGAAATGTTGTTCAATTCCTGCATGCTATGACCTACTGCACAAACACATCAGACAAAAATGAACACAAGATGCTAAATCATCTTTCTGTTACCCTCATTCTCTCTCTAAGAGCAGGGAGGGTAATAACTTTTTGAAGTTATAACCTTGTTATAACTTCAGAAAGAAATGTCCTTGCAAAAACTGGTAATATTTCAACAACTGATAGAACTACTCTACTCCCAGTACGACTGCACTGCAGACCTGTATCCTTACAGATGATGTGGCATGAAGTAATCTTTAAAAGACAGCTGAAATGGGACATAACATCTTTAAACAGACAACAACAACTTACACTAGGACAGAACTTCTTTGTTCATATCCCTTTATCAAGGATTAGGGAATTGAGAAACCATTGCCAGGAATAAAAAAGGTTTTATTTAAAGTTACAAAATAACTGTCTTCCCAAGTGTAAATATAATGATGTAATCCCATCTCATGGTACAGAAGTTACTATAACAAATTTTAATTGACACAGAAATATAAATAAGAAACAGTTTTCCTGAATAGTTTCTTGATTTAAGAAAGCCATCTGTAATTTCTGAAGGCTATCTCCTCTCTGGTCAAGTTGTTAACCACAAATTATCTGGCACTGATCAAGTTTATCCTGCACTTATGTGATTTTCATTATCAAATCTGCAACCACAACACATCACAAGTGTTCAGTTTCTATTCGTGTTCAACTATGAATTTTGGACAGGTGACTAATGATCACAGTTAATTTAGTTCCCAAGATAGCAGAAAGAGTCAACAGTTGGAAAAATGTCTCTGAAAGTAATTCCAACCATCACGGAGAAAATATTGTTTACTACTTTAAAAGGTAAGAAAACTCAAAAGTATATCAGAACATACTTCTTGTATCTAACAATCTTGAAAACGTAGCAATTGACTGAACACAAAAGCAAGATATTTTAGCAAACATTCTGATTTTATTATATAGTTGCAATTGGTGTTAAATTACATGGATATTAAATATTGTATCTTCAAATCCCCACAAAAACGTGAACACTTAATAAAACTCTTACCCTAGTAAACAGTGAAGTGTTAATATAAATGACCATAGAACAATGTGAGGAGACTTAAATATCAACCATAGCCCTAAAATTACTTTGTTTTGAGAGTGCATGGTAAACAGAGAGTATAGTGGGGGAACACAGAAGCCATATACTTTTAATACAAGGCACTGCTCTCAGAGCTCAAGAACATTAACAGCTGACAAGTTTCTTCTGATCAACATGTAACTTTTGGAAGATTATTCTGATAATATGGGGGTGAATAGCGGGAGAAAAGCACACAGATAAAAAAATAAATAAATTAATAAAATCAAGTTGAGAATAAAGGCTGTTATTCTAGACCAGACAGAAACAGGAGTGAACAACCTGAATGGCAGGTTTGTGGGATCTGTGGGATTGGGATAAATAATTTATCTATCCTTTCAAAAACTACTATCCTTTGTAGTTTCTGTTTGATGCACAATAGAAGTCATTAGAGCAATGCAAAGAGGAGCACAGAACAATCAAAGTGATTACCTAGGAAAATGGCAAATAACATACAAAATTAGATACAGGGTATATAAAAGACCCTACTTCTTAGGTGAGTTTGATGCCATTCAAGAACACAGCAAAAGAATTTTAGAAGAGAAGGCATTGTCACATTAAATGAATTCTTGTATGTGAATTTTGTGTGGCAATATGTGTTCTGTAATTGACAGGTAGAACAAATTAAGTGTTGAAGACTCTGTACCATGAATACCCCACTAGCAATGCACAAACAACAGTGCCCAGCATGAAATTCCCAGAGACAGTCCTTTTCCTTAACATGACCTTCTACCCTGCACACAAGCAGCAGTTTAAGTAGATATGCATGTGATCTTGAAGGAAAAAATAAAAAAATAAAAAAATCCCTCCCAAGGAATCTTATTTCACTCTTGAGCTGTCAAACTGTGAGTTTGTGTATGAGTTCTAGGCTACTGCAGAAGAGAACAAGGTTATGTAATACTTCTTGGTAACTAAATTAGCTGTAGGAAATGGGCTTGCAAGCATGTTAACAAAGAACGATTTTCTGTAATAAAAAAAAAAAGAAAATAAACTTTTAACCATCCAGAACTGCTAATTTTGATTGAAGCAGAAATATTTGGTCACCTATAAAAGCTGAAAGAGGAAAAGGGAAGTAAAACGTGCAACTGGAGTAAAGCCCATGTTTTTCCAGGCTGCAGGATACAGGACCTTCATTTTAATTTTGATTAATAATTATCCATTAGAAACATGATAACATTTCACTGCCTGTATACTTTTCTTATTCTGGGTATGATAGGTAAATAATGAAAAGTATAAACCAAGTAGCAAACAAATGGGACAAAAAAGTGGAGCAGACTGCTGGCATGTGAACACATTGCAATAAAGCAGAAGGAAAAATGTTAATCCTTGTGTTGTACTTCAAGCACATTGTCACATGGTACAGGTGTCCTCAGTGTGCTCTGCCAGCTCCCCTTGAATTCACTACTCCATTCCTCCCTAAAACAAAACAGGACCCAGGAAGAGAGCACAGACTGGCTATTCAAGACTACCTAAGGGAGTTGCAATGATAATCCACAAAGAAAAAGGGTTAAGTCCTATGAAATGTCCAGCAATTGCACTGATGAATCCAAACTGAAAGGCTGAAAGGACAACTTCATAAAAGCATAGCTGTACAATAAAGATTGGAATGCACCTCATATCTGCAGTAGAAACACAGGTATGTTATTACATACTGTTCTCTGGAATTTAGTGGGTTTGTTTTTGCACAAACACTTAGAGAGTACTTGCTTCTGTTCCTAATTGCTTCCTCTAGATCTGGTATTTTTATTAAAATAAAGGATATCTATCCAAATGATTGCAGTTTGCCACAGTAAGAATCCACCTCTTTTGTTAGCTCAGGAAGTGCCATTTGTTTCAGTACGTGCTATCTAACAGCAGATGGGCATTAAAACGTGTCATTGCAGGATATATGAACCACATCACATGAATAAGCCAAACAGCTGAAATAAGAACCTACAAAGACCTTTTTGAACATGACCAGCCTCCCTGATCTCTATGAAACTAAATCACCAGTCTGATATTACTTGCACATATGTGAAAGATACAATAACTGGACAACAGATCTTATGGGAGGCACAGTCTAAAGCTTTGCACTTGTTTTACAATTGCTACCTACCCTACTAGCACCTCTTTTTTTGTCCTGAGTTATACTTTTACACATCTACAGTGTACCAACAATAGAGTTCTGATTCAGATATTATCTCCCCAATATACAATAGTTTGAGTAGGGAAGGTTGCTTTGCTTGTGGTGCACAGGTTTGGGGTTTTTTTTAACCCTTGCCCTCACATTCTTTCTCAACATCTGCAGCATTTGAGCAGCAAAAATCTCTAAATCAGTCAGCTTCTGACCCAAAATTTCTGTCAGAATTGTAATGTCTCCCAGCCCCTGCAAGGGCCAAGGCAATCAAAAATCCTGTTAGCCAATTTTTACATTTCTATCCAGATTATGAGAAAAGCTTTGAGTGAAATATTGCAAATTTTCAAAAGTAACAGTAACAGAGATAAACCCAATTAACAGATTACTACAAAGAGAGATATTCCTTGCAAAAAGAGAAAATAGAAAGACGGAAATCTTTAACCCTGATTCTGTCTCTGGTGTTAGGAGACGAGCAGCTTTCACTATGACTTCCTATCCAACTCAACAGCACTATGTCACCAAACCCCATGCTGAAAAATGACATCAGAAATACTGTCCAATGTTTCTCACCCTCTCTAATCTTACAGAAGCATATAGCACAAATCCAATTTTGCCTCTGACCACAAAATACCCATGCACAGTTATCTCTACAAGCACAATTTGCAGGCAAGTAGCTCAGGAATTGGACATTCTTTGCAAAGAAAAGCTACACAGATTTGGTACTGGTAACTCCCAAATTTTAGGGATCATGGACAACAATATTAAGCAAGAGGTGAGCTTATCAACAACTTCAGGCTTGTAATTAGGAATTTTTTATAATTTTTTTCTTAAAGTCATCTCTGAGACAGTGTTGTCTGCCATCCATAATCTCAGGACCACTTTTTCAGAATATTTTACTAACTGTAGCAGCTGTATTTGTGAGTGACCAATACTTGCAAAGTGTCCGAACAGTTCACATTGAAAAAAAGAACAAAATAAAAAAATTGAATGAAACTCAATTGAATGAAACTCAATACCCCCCTCAGTATTCAGAAGTGAAAAAAAGGGCAAGAATACAAAAAAATAATATTTCAAAGAGATAACACTTTGATCATAGTTTTTAAGATTCTTATACAATCATTTTGTTAAATATTTTTCCAATTCAATGTGAATGAATTCCAAGACCTAAAACCACAGTTTCTTCCCTACTGTATTCAGTTATTGCAGGGTGAGATTATGTCTTGTTTGTGAAACTGGCTGAAGTTTCTAATGGTTCTTTTCAGGAAGCGTGCATCTGTTTTCCAAACCTGTTCCTTCCTAAACTTGCTAGAGTTGGCCCCAAAAATGTATCAGGAAATAACTGGAGGATGAGGAAGAAACTTCAAAGACACCTTGTCTTAATTAAATCTCAAAGTGTTACTTCTTCCTGTTGAACTGAGCCACGCAGGGCTTGAGCTGTCACACCTGCCAGGGGGAGGGGAGGTGTCAGCACGGAGAAGAGGTTTGTATTTCAGCTGCCTCCTGTAATTGGCAGCCTGGAATTAATTAATGAAGTGGAACCAGCACACACTTGAATGCAGCACGCCATTAAGCATGGCAAGCAGTATTGAAAAACACTGCTGCTTGCTTTAATACTCTTTTATTGCTACAAAACATGGAGAGGTAAAACAGGAAAGGCAAATGCCAATTAACAAAGATGTGACAGTGCCTCTGGCAGTCACTGGTGCCATCTGGGTCTCAGTCTGCTGCTAAGCTATTACCTGAACAAGCAGGTACAGTGAGAATAATCTTACTTAATAAACAATAGCCTTTGCCATTTTTAGTCTTTTTTTTGTCTCAGAATTATTTTAAATATTCTGTCTAAAGCCATATGATTCATGTGGCTGTTCCAAGTAGTCTCAGCTGGAACCTCTCAGTACACTGTACCAGCATTTTAACTACTAATTCAGCTGGAAATCCAGGGTCAGGAATGTGTCAACTCCATGGATTCATCGACTCATGACAGAAATGTCATTTCTGTAACCTTTCTTCTTGATCAGCTCTTAGTGCTCAGCACAAGCCACCTTCCCACAGATGAAGTCAAATATTTAACTTCTGTATTTTAAAGAACAATCTTTGGAGGGGTACAGAGAAAAAAAAATCCCCAGTTATTTTTGGAGCATTTCCTTCCATTTATTTTTGTTGTTAAGTTACAGCAGATCTTACATGCATATTTTTAGTACTGGGTTCTGCTTTAGCTGCCCTGACAGAGTATTTGCAAAGCAGCAGCTGATTCCTTCACAAATGATGTACCTAAACAAATCAGCACAAATTACTTTTGTAAATTTACATTACATAAACACTTCCCAGAACTTAAAGAGTGCCAGTGACTGCTGCTCACAGGGTAACTTGAACCCATTTGCAGCTTCACAGAGTTGCTGTTGATTCAGTTTTGCTATACATAGCATCAATTCAAGTAGTTATCAATTCTATAAAGGAGAAAGAAGCCATTGAAGCAGTTTTCAGGTGATGCCATTCCAAACTCACAAGTGCAAGCTTGACTGACTCAAACTGTTTCCATATCAGGAAATTACAGTAATCTGAGAACAATAAAGGGTTCCTACATTAGCTGTTGTAATCCCCAAGGATAAGACCTACTTTTTCCATATAGAAGCTTCCACATGAAAGAGCTATAACATTTCAGCTTTTCTGATGATCCTTTAATGGACAAAAGATTTTAATGTTGACACTAACAATTTGTTCCTTCTTCCATTTCCTTTTTCTTTACCCAATGGGAAATTTCAACTCAATATTTTGGAGTTTCCACTAAGAAGTGGAAATTGATGCAAGACAAAATGAAATCTGTCATAGTTTCATTATCAGCATAGCTGCACCTCCATATACCATAGCAACTGTTTTATAAAGGTTTTATCAACTTTCCCTTTCCCACTTGCATATAGCTTTACCTTCTGGAATGACTTCACACATCAGGTTACAAGAAAAAAACCTGAATGCTGCTGAGCGCACCAATTGTTTGCTTCTCAAACTAAGGTCACTAAAAGGAAACTAGAAGATGAGAGCTTTACCAGTAAATCCATCCAGCACTTGTATATTTGCAACTTTGTGGTCTGTTTAATCTTGAGAATTACTTTATAAGATGCCCTAAGCCATATCTCTCACTTGTAGAGGGTTTTTAGCCTACTTAAAGGAATACCACAAAGAGGAAGTTATTTTTAAAGAGCAGTAAGAAATGACAAATGTGAGAAAATACACCCAGCAAGAGATACATTTTTGTTTAATAATGGATGAAAAATTACTAATATGTTGAACTTATGTATGTTTTCTGCTAATGTAAATAAAAACCACTTAAAAGATTACATAGTAAGAATCAGAGTATAGCTCTACTATTGCTGCTAAAAAATTACTTTGGAAACAAGGAATTTCATTTGATGGAAGGGAACATTCATTCATATCATGTCATGTCATACCCCCAGACACAGGAAAGAAAAAGTCTCCCTGCCAGGATGCCACAGGGAAAATTATTTTTCCTGAGGCAAACTATCTTAACTTCTTGAGGAGTTAGGCAAAAGCTGCCAGCTAGGCACCTAATCCTACCCATGACCCAAGATTCTGTTTAGAAAAAGCACTGAATTTAAAAAAATAGGGTAGAGGAATGAGGAATGAAAATGGCAACAAATAGGCAACAAATATTAGCAGCCTCAGACCAGACAGTGTATTTTGGAACTTCTGTAAATGTAAATGACATTTTTAAAGCCTGTTTGCAGAATAGTTCAAGTGAGAATTTGATACAGGTGCTGGCTAGAAAGTATTCTGGCAGAGATCAGTCAGTACATTTAGCTGTGCTCTGAGGGCTCTTACCATTCTGGGTTTTGAGGTTTTTTTTTTCCTTCTTACTACATGACAGAAAACCATTACATTGGCTTCATGCAGTAATCTGATTTTAACAAATTTGTACTGAAGTACTTCCTGGCACTGCTTTTACTTGGCTTATTCCACAGCAATGCATCCTGCATCAAAAGACTGTCTCAACCACAGCAGGTCCTGAAATTCTGCAACGAGACCAAGCTCAATTACGTCATAAATGAATACAAGAATAGTAGTTTCCATTTCAGTAACATTTCCATATTCCTTTAAGTTTGATGAATAAATTTCCTTAGTACCACTAAAGAAAAATAAGCTCATCAACATTTTATAAGCAACAAAACCAAACCAGAGAATAGGTAAGTGATACATGAAGTTCATGAGAAATGTGTTCTGTAACCACAAACAGACTTTTAACTTCAGGCAATATCAAACCCAGCCTCCTCATCACTTCCTTGGCCAATTCCACATAGATATGGGCAGCAAGTTCATTATCACTACTGTAAGTATTAAAAACTTTACATGAACAGAAAAGAGCACAAAAAGCTGCTTATTCAGACAGGAGGTTCTAGTCTAAAAGCAAAAATGTCTTCAAACATCAAAACAATCAAACTGCTTGAATTCAGAGAACATTTCACACAGTGCAGGAAGTCATTGTGCTATTCTACGTGATGGTACAGAAGAAAAAAAGCCACAAAAGAAGCACAACTAACATGCTGTAAGCAAGAAACACCAGAATATAAAACTAGAAATCTCCCAGAAATAACACAATGCATACAATAAAAAACATAATGTAAACAACATATTCCAATACAACAATGCGCTGACAACTCTCAGCTTTACTCCTCAAAGTTGACTCTTTTGTCGTAATTAAGAAGCAGCTACAGAGCTTTCATAAAAGAGGTAAGAAACACTTCATCCAACTACTCTGTACTAACCATAAATACTTTCAGAACTTTAATTAATGGTTAATTAGTAAATAGTATAACAAACACTTGTGTAGGCTCTCCAAGAATGCTTTTGCTCTCATAACAAACCCAGTTCACACAGTTTGCCTCTACAAAGTCTCATCCTGTTCACATCCCATCACATATATATCCCTGACCACCTCTGGATCCAAGAATATATACAAATCAGACAAAAAATATCTGATTTAGAAGATGAAAGATCTGATACAAAGATATCTATAAGCAATAAATAAGACCATATGCCTATTCAAACTTGCAACTTGTCTTTGTTAATATTTTCACACAATCTGAGTTCCTACTCCACAGATGAAATCAATAGTTTCTGGAAGAAATTCCATTAATTTCACAGGAAGAAGAAATTTACTGCCAGCTTCTCCCCCTCCAGCTAAGGGCTTACATTTGTTTTGCTCATTATTGAAGTTCTGGAAGTGTACAATTAGTTTCATTTACTCTGAAAGGTCTCCGCTAACCTTTGCAGAAGAGTAACTGCTACGACAAGAACACAAAAATGTTGATCAAGCTTATCTATCTAAGCCCCAACTATCCTACCTTGCCACTGCCTGTCTTGTAATTCAAAGCTACAACAAAGCCAGTGAGATCTCTTGAAAGATGAAGGATTCATTAAAAGCCAAATAACACATAGCCAGATTTTACATTTCAGTGAAGAATTCACCTCAAATACTGAAAAGCAAAACCACAGAATTAGAACTTTCGCCTTAAGCAGGTGAATTGAAATTCACTGCCTGCTCTGGACACTGTAATTACCAGGGTCCCTACACAGCCACCGGCTGCACCAGCAGGAGCACATTCTTGTGTTATGTAAAATGAATTATTTAAAGATTTAATAATCAGTTGTTCATCCACAGAATTGTAAAACTAAGCCATCATAAATTGGAAATGTATTTCAGTAATAGGCTGCTGATATAGGATAAACATTCACAACAGCACCATAATGCTTTGTTTTAATTTATCAAGTAGATAAGTCACTCAGGCTGTACCTGAGTGACTTACTGATGCCTCACCAGGTAAGTGCCCTGTATATATTAAGATCAAGTTTGTTCTGAACACAAGGATGACAAATTTACATTTCTTTATAAACACGATTCAGTACAGTAAGGTAATTTAGAAGGGAAAAATCTCAAATTATAAGTTTTAAGAAGAAATACACAAAAATTCATAAAGTGTTTTTAATCAACATGCTAAAGAAAAGCCAGACGAGTGGACTGTTGCTGTCTTCTGAATTACATTTTTAGAAAATAAAATCAAAAGTCATTTACATTCTCACAGTGAGTTAAATTGAGTAGAACCATTAAGCACACAGCAACAGATATTTAAATGTATTAAGTTACCCACAGTCAAGTTTGGAAATTTAATGCTTCAGCACCTTTGACAATTGTATGCAGATTAATGCATTCATCACTGCCTAAGCATCTTTTAAAAAACCTGGCATAAAATTTTAAGTAATGCAAAGGAATATCTCTGGCAGCTTAAACTGCCTGCATTCCAGGAAGGAGAGCTTTGAAAAGATTGTGGTTTGGTTTCCAATTCTATCAAATGTTCACTAAAGAAGCCAGATTACTGAGATAAATCAAGTGAATCCCTCCTCCATGAAGGGATTAAGCTCTTGGAGGCAAACGAAACTCAAAGGGCAACCTCTACCACAAGTACAAAGCAAATGTATACAGTTAAAATAATGTCTTTTATGTACAAGAACAGTAGATGAAAGTCTGAACATTTCCCAAGACAAAGTCAAATCCTTTCAGCACTGGTTTCTTTGAGAACAGTGGTAAAAAATATCAGCTAGATTGTTATAAACATTGTCTTAAGAATTAACGGATCAATTAAAAAATAGACCTTTTAATCCAACTGATGGCTGGTTTAGCAGATAAGACAGAAGAGAGTATAGAAGAATTAAATGAAAAGTCCTCTAATATAGCAGCAGATTTACATTTTATCCTGCAAATGCAGAATTGCATGAATGAACCTTACAGGTTAACAGCAATTTTTAAATTTTTTTTGCTGACTAACTTTTATATTAATCATGTCAATGAAGAAGTTCAAATAAATGTAAATATATCATAAGTTACCACTGGAGATGTTCTGTCCTCATCCAGATGGGACACCTTTACAAAATACTCTTACAAAAATACAGCCTTCTGTATGTTAGTGGATAAATCTTGACCCCCAAGAATTACTCTGCAAGTTTTAGTTCTCTTTTTCTGCAGTTTTGTTCACCAGCAGTAGAGGTGACATGCTAATATTCTATTGACAAACACATTCATACACTTGTAAAAAATAACATATTACTTTTTTGTTTGTAAAATACCCCTAGAGCATTTAGAAACATTTGTTAAGCTTTTATTTGCTGGGGGCTTTCCCCTCCTGGCTGCTTTCCACACCATGGAAAGGGAACAGGGTGCAGGTGCATAACAGAGCCAGCAGCTGTAAGCAGATACTCTTCAGCTGTCCTGATTACAGATTTATAGTGATAACAGAATGATAGAAAAAACAATAAAACATTTTTCCTAAGAGATAAGAGGACCTAAAGGCTACCAAATGAATTGAAAAATCACTGCTACACAGAGATAATTTTCTAGGATTATTGTGTCATTACCACAGAATTCTAAGATTAGCCCAGAGAAAAGTATCAAACTTTTATGACAAATCTTGTTATACTTCTCTGTTATAAGATTCACCTACTTATGTCTCCCTACACTTTTCTGCACTGGAGTGACAGCCTGCATGGGGGTGTACCCTTTCACTTGCACTCACAGCACTGGCAGTACAGAACACTCCTCCAGGAATTTCTGCACTTTGGTCTCAAAGCAGGTTAGGAAAACACACATTTGTTGCATTTTTCAGGTAAGGATCTGATCAAGAGAAAAATCCAGCGACCCTCTGAAGGGTACACAGAAAACCTATCACTCATGAGGGAATAAAAACAAGCCAAAATGATAAAGTAACCACAAATATCTGAGTGAAACTTCTGATTT
This sequence comes from Rhabdornis inornatus, assembly GCA_013397075.1. NCBI lineage: Eukaryota > Metazoa > Chordata > Aves > Passeriformes > Rhabdornithidae > Rhabdornis > Rhabdornis inornatus. The sequence goes on along the minus strand of VWZS01000943.1, from coordinate 247,272 downwards.
CTTTTTTTTTAAAAAAACTACTTTCACCAGCTAAAATTAGGAAGTACCTACTAGAAAATTTTTAACAGTAAGCTTGTCTTTGTTTTCCTTGTTGCTAAGCTCTTGCTGAAAAAATTATTTGATAATGATTTTCCTGTTAAGATGCAGCTTGTTTTAAAAAACACAAAGCCCAGTATAAGAGGGTTCTTCAAAAGACAGAGGCAGATGTTATCTATTGTTTAATGAAAATCACCTCAATATATTGATAAAGATACTTTAACTTCACATTAGCTGAAAGAAAAATACCTCTGACCTGCCGAAGGAAAAGGCACTGTCTGAAAGAACTGGTAATCTGTACGTCCTGGCTCCAGTAAAAAGTGCAGTATAGGATCCTCATACCTGTTCAGGGGATTTTATACTGATCTGAATGCTCACATGTGGTGTAAGACAGTGCCTTAAACTGGTTTGTGACTAGGAAACCTTGTTAACAACAGACAGAGAAGCTCTAGGCTGAACTGCGTGTAGGAGTAGTAGAGGCTTCTAAAAAAGACCATGCAAAACTATCTGCATTGAGTAATTTCATTATCATTTAATTCAACCACCAAGAGATGGATGGGACAATGCCCTCACAAGGCCCATCCTAATGCTATAATGTACAGAGGCATCCTGGTGTATTTATGCACAAATTTAATTTCCTCTTACGGTTGGTCACTTCTAGAGGCACAGCCAAAATATAGCTGGCATTGCAGAAATTGATGGACTTTAACTTTGTACAGCCATGCTAATTCAATGAAATCCTGACTTGGCTTCCACTTGAGACTTCAGTAAGCACTGAACTATGTCAAACACCCCCAGTGGATATTATTTGAGGATGAATGGGCCATCCTTTCCCTCTTCCATAGAATAAATTTCGGTAGACTGCTTCAGTCAGAAGTTTAACATAACTTGAAAAACCTCAACTCTTTGGCTCCAGGCCACACACAGCACATTGCTTACATGGTGCCTTAATTTTTCTTACAAATTATGTCTCCACAGTCCATATAATAAATTCAATATAAAATACAGTTACCAATAATTATGTATAAAACTTAATTTTAGAAAATGTATGGCATTATACAATATTTATCTCTATAGAACTAATATCAGCTTTTATTTTGACCTCTAAATAAACCAAATTACAGTAACTCATTACTTTATTCAATTTTGTTATGAAAATCTCCTCTGCAAATCTTCATCAAACCAACTACCACATGCATTGCTTAATAGATATCCAACTTCATAGCTGCCAATAACATCTGGCTAATTTCAGTTCACAAATCTCCCAATTTGCCATGTGGAAAATAAGCAAATGTCAAGTCTGTTTCTGTAACCCGAAAGTAATTTAAACTGAATTCAAACTTCAGCTGCCATTTTCTGCTATGGTAGAATATCATAAATTACACTGCTATTACTATACAAAGCAATTCTTTGAAATAGGACATAGACTTATGTACACTACTTTTGACTGAATCAGAAAGATAAACAGTGTTACATGCAAATATCATAAGAATTACAAAATCTTCATATTTCTGAGGATAAATTATCTTTTGTCTCATGTATTTCTCACTGAGGTCATTTGCTGCTGTTGGGTGCTAAGTCCCCAGACTGAGTGGATGTTTCTGATGAAACCTTTCTGATTTGGAGGCAAAACCTTAGCTCCTTTTCTTCTCTTTTGTCAGTACAGCCAAGGGAAGAGAAAATTGACATCCCACCAAAACACACCTCGCCTAAGAATTGGTATAACCTGTTTCCAGATTTGTATCAGAAGTCTTCCACAGTTCCCAAGACTTTATCATAATCTAAGATTTGATCAACAACTGAAACCCATGGCAAAAGTATAAGGGATAGTTTTGCAGTGTCTGAAAACCATCAGGTTTGGGATTTTTTCACACCTTTCTTGTTCCGCAGTTATACATATTTCAGTTTCAGAACAGTAACAGAACATGCCTCATCAGGAAAAAAATTGAAGAAAACCCATTTTCTAGGAACCAACAAGTCCCCCAACAAAACCATTTTATGGCTTTACTTCTCCCTCAGAGACTGTAGAATGCCAAGAATTGTACAAATAAAAAAATCTCAAAGCAAAGGAAACTGCATACACAACAAATTGATGATGCTGAATCAAATAATGCCTTGCACATGAATTTAAATAGGATCAGACAAGTAGGTGCCAGCAAGTCACAGTAAGATACTGTTATAGTTTGAGCTAAACCATTAAAAAAAAGTTAGTTTCAATGATTATACTTCATTTAAGGTATCTATAGACCAGCCTTGATTTCTAGAAACCAGTGAACATGTACAAGAGACACATTTTCTCACTCAATTCCCAAGTATGTTTCAAGAATGTTTGGTGTGTGTTTCCAAAGTTTTGGGATATTTGTACAGGCAGATTTGCACTGAAGATGTCAATGACACACTTACTGTCTTCACCAGAATAATCCATGAGATTTACTGGAACAATCAGCCAAATTCTGAGAAGTTGTTCACATAAATAAAGAGTAATTGTATAACTACACAGGAACTCTGAGATCATACTAGAATGCAGAAGGGGAAAAATGCAGCCTGACCAGAAATTTACACATTTTTCCAATAGAGCATTTGTAGGCCTTATCTAATGAGAAATAGCAAGAGAATAACCAAACAGAACCTTAAGATACAGAACATTACTCCAAAAAATGTCAGCAGCAGACAGTGTAGTCTATGACAATCATATGAGGGATTAATAATGGATTAAGAATAGTCACTGTATAATGAAGTCTGAATCCAGATGAGCACTGACCACCCTGCTGCATAGTAATATTCAAAGATCATGAATAATTCAAACATATTCTATACATCTTACTGGGCAAGATGAAGACCTTTTATACTACAAACATGCAACAGACCACAGTTTATAGAAATAAAAGACCCAGATACAATATATATTTTAATTATCTTGACTCTGATAAGCTGATGTGGAAGTAATCCTCCCTAAGCTTATAAAGCTAGCTTGCCATACCTTAGCAATCAAATATAATTGAATTTATAATTAAGTTTAATTAGGTCAAATAATGTTTCAGCTATATTGACTATTAAATACATAATAAATTATCAGTTTGCACTAAAAGCAATCAAAATTAATGAACTCTGGTCTAGTGTATGCAAATGCAGCTTAAATCTGCGTACCTTTTTGTTTGTATTTTATACTGGGACATATTTCATTAACTTGCAAGTAGACAGATGAGCAGTAAGACATTTCCATTTCACTCAATAGTAAGTGACTATTTGGCAGAGCTTAATTTTCAGTAATGATAACTGTTCTATAGAACAAAAATAAATAGCTCTTCTGAAATGTTACCCTCTTTACGAAACTGTTTTATATGTCTAATTTTTCATGTATTTGTTGTATGTTTCTTCTCAATATAATGAGAACAGCAACTTCCATGAGTTTACAACAAATCTGCATACAACCAGTTGCAGAGGAGAACTGCACACCATCGTCCTGATTCTTTTTCTGGATGGAATTCTGCTCAAGCACAATTTTATTCTGAAAAGTCGAAGTTTAGTATTGGGTTTTACCAGCTTTTTGTTCTGGATATCTCCTGAATTACTTATGATTTTACAGAGTTCAGATGTATGAGGCACACGGTATCAACACTATTACAAGATTTCAGCTATGCAGTTACCCCTCTTACAATAGCCATTAAAAATGCATTGCTGAGTGCTCTGTGTAATAATCTTCAGATAACAGTGTTCACCACCACTTTGCTCAGTGTGATGTATTAGCCATATTTAATAGCTATGGAATACAGCTAAAGAACCAGCTGCCTGTGCCTGAGTAAGGAGCACAACCCTCCAGTGCTGCACCAGGCTCACGAGAAGGTTGCACTGAATGAAGAACCACATTTCAAAGCTGGGTTATGAGGAAAGAACAAAAGTCACAGCAGCAACAAGAAGCAAAAGCACAGACAGAAGTAATCCAGAAGCTGCTCAGAATTTAACTAAGAAGAGAATGTCTGCAACAGGGGGAATTCAAAGCAGTGCTCATGGGGGGGTTTTAAATACAAAAAAGTACTTTGCCTTCTATGACCTCTCAAGCTGTCTCAGTTTACCTGCCCCAGTTCCCCAGCCTTTAAAGGGATACCAATAAAATCTGAAGTTTATGTAAGCCAGGTTAATTACATAATGCCTGTAAATCATTATGCATACATAGATGGAGAAGCTATCACCATTTTAAGAGCACAAGCATGAAACACCACTGGCTGAGTTAACTGGACAGACTGAAGTCCATTGACTGAGTTAAGCCTCCAGTGGAGGCCAACATGAACGAAGCCATGTCAGATATTGCACTCATTTCCCTTTAAATAAACTTCCAACCACTGTGGCCTTGTACGTTCATGCACTCAGCCCTCACAGTCTGCTGGCCACATCTGTCACAAGTTATCACAAACTATTTGACATTGAGGAGATTTGCAAATCCACTTCTTTAAGCTGGCAATAAAATGAGCCAAGTCCAACCAGTCAGTTTAATAATCCAGTTTATCAACTCCTGAAGCATCAACACCAGTCCAGATCACTAAACAAATACAAAGATCATTTAACATGCTTAGGTTACCAGTCCTTGTCCTGAGTCAGCAAAGCTCCAAGCAGTGCTTCCTGTGAAAGGAAATTCTGTCAGTATGACTTAGTCCTTTGGAAAAGACGGGTATGTCTGGCAATGGTCAGTCACAGAAAAAAAATTAAATCTATTTTTGTAAAAGGCTTGTAGACACATAATGATGTAATTGGCAGAAGACCCGTATGGATGCTGCTTTCCAAGGTATGAAGCAATCCAGTCATTAAATAGTTAATATCCTCTTTCTTCGCTACCCCCCACCCTCTCCTGGACAAAGGTAGCCACCAGACACATTTACCCAAACTGGAATCTTTAGACAGTAAAGACAGCCAGATCTTTCCATTGCCAAGCACAAAAAGGAGGCACAGCCCTGAGGTGAAACCAGTGAAACCAGTGCAGAGTGAATGCACCACGAGCTTTTTACATCAGCAGCTCAGGGAGCTGGAGAACTGACCAGACCAGGAGTCGTTCATCTCATGGAAACCAGACATTGTGCTGCACAGGAGAGCCTAATACACTGATTTGTTAAATACATACAATATTCAATAAAAAATAACCAATTTTACTACACAGCTTGAGATTTATTATCTGTAAAAATTTAGTGATCTATCATTATCCCAGTGAAAATCTAAAATCATAATAGGGAACACACGCATTCAAATTTTCATCTTCTTAGGCTTGGAAAATAAATGCATTCATTGAAGATACACATATAAACAATTTGGCATATCTTTTCAAGGGCATGAGAGAGTTGCTGGACAAAGCAACTAACATTTAATTATTTATATCATGGTATAATCCAAAGATTCTAATTAAGCATAGAGCCCTCATTAAGCAATTTCAAAATTGTCATTGCTTGGAAGAAACGGAGGTACTGCATTGAGCTAATCAAAGTCTCCTGAGAATGGCCATGACAGGCTAAGGATGGATCTCAAAACAGCACCATTTCCCTAGCAATAGTGAAAAAAAGCTGTCCAGGGAAGTGTGTGAAAGCAGAGTAAACACCTAGTGACAGACACATAGTTTGCTCTTCCAGACTCAGAAATATGCAGCTTCAAGAGCTTCCTCCCATGGATGGCTACACTCAGTCTAATAGCTCTTGACGGTTTTTTCTTCCATGAATTTACCCTATTTGTTTTTTGAACTCCCGCAAAACCTTTGGTATCCACAACACCCTGTGCCAGAATTGTGCCACTGTGTGGTAGGTGAAATGGCATCACTTTTGCTTTGGTAGGAACCTACAAACAGCTTTATTTTGTGCCCTTAGTCCCAAGAGAAGGAATAACCTTACATGGACCACTTCTCATGGAACTGATTACATGCCAGTTTGTTCCCAGGATATTTGATTTCAGTTTATATAAGTTCCAGTATGTTTGACTGTTTTTTAAATCAGAAGCTGTTCCAAAGTTTTAATTATTCTGGGCACTTCTCCTCACCGCTTTCTTCAGCCCCCTCTCCATTTTTGGGAATAAGTTACTCTGTATGTGAGGAGTGGAGAACAGAGAAAGGAACAGTGACCTTGCATAACACCACCACAGCTGGCTTCTGTGAGGTATGAACTGATTATTTTTGACATTTTCCATCCTTTTGAAATTTGCCATCACAAACATGAGAACAAAAGAGCCAATTCTCTGCCTTGTAACAGAAATCTTGAATTACCTATAATGTCAGCTATGGCTCTCTAAAATCAAAACACAAAACACAAAAAGACACATCTCTACTCAATATAAATAGCATTTAAGCACACACAGAGAACACAATGCCTCTACAGGTAAGTATTCAGCCATGGACTGCTGGATTCCAGCCATCCCTTCTGTGCTACAACATTCCACACTGCAATTAGAAGACCCTCCAATATTTTCTAATCACATGAGACACTTAGTATTCAATCCAGTTGCATCCTCAGCACTGTCTTAATCATTAATCATACGAAAAATATGATATGAAAGGAAAAATAAAAGTTTATTTGCATGTCCAGGAGGCTCACAAAGGAGAATAGCCCTCCTTTGCTTGGAAGAATGATAATCTAATGGGCAGGAACACAACTCATGAGAAAACGTGAACTCTTCCTGCCCAACTTGTTTTAATGTCAACAGCACCCAGTTTTGATGGGCACACTTGAATCATCACCTGAAGTTAAAAAACCTGAGGGTGTTGTTCTGAATTCACATGCCAGGCTCATTTTCTTAACCAAAGGCACCTACCCTCTCCAAGTCAGTCACCATGACGGTTTAAGTCTCCTGTCACAGCCAGAGGCAAACTGGCCTTAACAGCAAGTCCTGTCAGTGGTGGGGGCACAGCATGTATCACATGCTGAACAGGAACCTGTAGTATTGCAATGTAGAAGAGTTCAGGGCATAGTAACTTTCAAAGACACATGAGACAACATAGTCTGTACAGCATAAATCAACCAGCACTTCCTGGTAACAGAAAAAAGGGGTGACAGGCCTGAAGTTATCTCAAGCAAAAAGCAGATAAAAAAACCTAGTATTTATATAAACTGTACATTTAAATAAACTGATCATTCTTCAAGATACAATGCATACCCTTTATATCTTCATGGGATATTCCCCACCCTATTGACCTGAGGCACTGTAAGGAAAGATTCAAACTTCACTCATTCATTTCTCACCTCTATTTTCCAGTACAGACTCCAGTATGCATTTAATTTAAACAGTGAAGTTCTGCATTGATGACAGTGGGAATCATTTTCTTAACAGCCCTTCACACATTTCATTGACAAGATCCCTCTAAAGTAAGGATTTACAAATCTTTTAATGAAAATCTAAATTCAATAGTTTTATTAGTCATTGTCTTATAGATCAACATTTAGTGAATTATTTTATCTCTTCTCTGATTCATGTTTGTCTTGTCAATAAAAATAGTTACACAGAAAAGCAGTACCAAGAAAATAATATTTTATAAGTTTTAAGTGTATTTAATAACTGCAAATGAAGGACGTTGCTGATATTATTGCTGTATCTATTGCTCATCAGTAAACCACAAACCTCACTTTGCTCAGTGCTCTGTCTGCATTTCCGTGGGGCAAACTCAGAGTAAAGATCACATTAGATCACCCTCCTCCAGGAGTTCTTCTATTAGCAGAAACTGTCCCCTTCTAGCAGTATTAAAATCTTTAGCTATTAAGCAGAGAAGCTATATTCACACTGTATTTCTACAGCAGTATAACAGATTCTACACAAGGGATTTTTACCCAATTGTCTTAATCATAGAAGAATAAAATACACACTTTTCCCAGAAACATAAAAGTTGTTAAACCCAGCATTTTCCATCCCAGATCAGAGTTAAGCATCCAAAAACGATCAATTTGCCCAAAATAATAATAGGTAGGTAACAATTTCAAATTTTCCCTGAAGAACAACAATTACTTTAAAACTCCTTTAAAGGAATAACAATTCCTTTGAAGTTGGGCCCAATGTAAGGTCTGATGGGATGAACTAACATTAAAGTGTTAGCTCACAGACAAGGTCAGGCTACTGTGGGTTTATGATTTCCAGAATAGTGTTGGATTCTACCCAGCTCACTTGAAGTGCCTGCAAGAGCTTGTGTTTGTCTGCAGCCATCCAGGCAGGTGAGCACTTTAATGTAATTAATGCTTCAAAGAACAGGTATACTTCAAACCAAAATTAACATCTCATCATTAAAGAAACCACAGCACTAGGTTTGACACTTGCTAATAAATAAAACTGTTAAAACAAGCTGTGTTTATTCTCTATTTTTTCCATTACTTTTTCTGTCTGTGCTACATGAGAAGTCTACAGAAAAAGAAAACCGGTCCAACAGCTAACTGTAGAACACTGTAAACAGAACACTGCAAATATTGATGAAAACACTGAATAGGAGGAACTGCAATTTTTCCTACTTCTATTATAGTTCCAGGGATTTGAAATCATAACTTCAAGTATACCTTTGTGTCACAAGTTTACAGGAAAAACAACACACATTTCAGTTTACTGCATAATTACTCTCATTAATACTTTGATTCAACATCCACCATAATCAATAGAAAGTTTGTTTCTTACAGCTTGCATTAACCACCACTGACAACTGAAATGGAATTTCTCATAAACCCATTCAACAATATAAAAGGTCTGTATTTAAATCCTGCATTCACAAAGCCCTTTTATCACGTTAATTATTTACTAATAAAAGATTCAATGCTTTACTGTCATTATGTCTTCATTTTTCTTTTAAAGGTTGAATACAGAAAATGAGAGCAGTAATACAACACACTTTTTTTTTTTTATAACAAGCAGAACAAGCTATTCATGTTATGTACAAAAACAACACAGCTGAGAAGTGGATCAGACTTATTTCAGAATACTCCTAACAGCCATATTTTAGTTTAAGGGGGTAGAGAGGGAGGGCAAAAATGAAAATTAAGTTACTCACACTTGTATCCAGGCTGCAGATACTGATTGTATCTTCATCTTGAGTACTCTTTTTCCGTTTTTTCTATAAAGCAAAATGAAAAGAAAGCTCAGTTTTGATGAACAGTCCCCACTGCCATTGGCTTGATCCTGAAACAAGTAGACATCACAATGTCATACACATAAATGTATGTGTATATATATTTAATTTACTCTCATCATTATAATCACCCTGTATGTGAATATAAACTCACTTCTCACAAGTTGAAAAGCTACCTGTTGGTACACAATGAATTAAATTCTGTTCTTTTTCTGCTCAGATAGGCTCACTTCAGTTAAGAAACTTAGTTCTAACTAAAAGCATAAGTAATTATTCAAGTTGGAAACTGTACTTTGGCATTTGATATGAACTTTTGTGACTAATGAGACTGTCAGGAAGAGAAACTCATATTTTGTGCTGAAAGCCTATACTTAAGATTTTTCAGAAGCTACCTGCAGCAATCAAGTCCTATCCCCAGACAGTCACTCTAAAAGGTGAGGATAAAAGGTGAAATGTACTGCAGGAATTACATTACTGTATGTTAGGCTTTCACTCTCCATGTCAGTGATTGCATTCTGCTCCACATTCAGGTTTTGGGTTTGCAAATGGCAAGCCCTCCCTCGTGTTGTTTCACAGGTTCACCACAAGATTAACCTTCACGCACTTCAAATAAGTATGAAATGTCATTTAACAGAGCTCTGCATTTTCTACCAGGCCAGGAAGATTCAGGAAACAAGAGAAGCCACAGAATACACGATTCGTATTTATTCAGCTGTATTGTCTTCCACTGTCAACCAGAGATAAGCAGTCACACATAATTATAGCTGGGATTCAGTTTCCAGTCTACAGAAGTCAAAGACGAGCAATTTAGAGACCAAAAAACACCAAACAGATGCCATACAGAGTTCATAGCCTAGGGGATGCCCAAAGCTCAGCTAAAAGGCAGAAGCTGCACACAATTAAGGTAATTTTATTTTTTAAAAAAACATAGAAAAATTGTATCCCCCCATGCCCAGTGTCCATACTCCCAGCTCTTGTGAAGCCAATGAAACAACTTCAAATCTACTAGGTCAAGCATATGGTTTCTGAGAACTCTTTCTTTGATCAAAAAAGATAAGGAATATTTATCACAAAATCCAGAAGTTTTGATTTCATATTCTTTTAAAACTAAACTCTTGGTATTGAAACCTTTTATGTTTACTCACAGTTTTCAGCAGATCTTTAACTCATTTAAATACAAATTTGCTTTTCTTCAGAAAATAACTTCTGATACTTTTTTTTGAACAATAATTTCAAAGTCAACAACAGCTGTGTTTTAACATCATTATTATCCAGAAACTGGACCACAAGTTCTGTCACCACATTACACAGTGAGAGGCGTTTTATGAAAAGCAATTCTTCACCCTCAGAATAAGCACAAACAAATCCCCTTTACTGTTACAGTATGGATTATTAGCAACAAATTAAAGGACTAACTAAAACATAGAAATTTCTGGATCAGACCACACTGAGCTATGAAAAGAAATATCTGAAATAATACTGACTATATTTGCTTATCCTGTATCAGTCTTTTGGAAAGTTTGTTCTTTTCCCCATAGGATAAACTAATCTGAATTACTATTCTAGGGCTAGCAAATGTGAATTTGTTGTGAAAAACACAAAACAGGGATGAGATCTGTCAGGTCAGTACTCTGCCCGGAGGGTAACATCTCCTAAGAGTCTAGTGAACATGTTGCAAACATGTTCTTCAAACCTAATTAGTATTCTAGGGACCCAAATGCATGCATCCTTCAGTTGTACTCAAAGAATCATATATTGATTTTTTTTAAGTACACACAAAGTCTTTACTTCACAAAGAGAAATTATAAAACTGAAAAGTACCCGCCCTCCTACACAGTGGATATAGGTTAACTAAAAATGAAGGGTGTTTGGATTTAGAATACAGCTTTCTACAAGAGAAGGATAAATTAAAATGGTGCATGGATCTCGTGCACCTGAGTCTATACTAACTGATGCTTCTAGTGCATGGATGGACAGGATGCAACTGCATCCACCACTTGGGATGCTTTGAGTCTGACATCTTGGACTCAATTTCACTGCTAATGGAGTGTGACAAATGATCACACACACAATAAATAGGCAGCTCCTTTGTTAAACAACCAACTAGAAGATTCTTACTGCAGTCACATGGCTACAGATTAACACAGAAGGTGGCAGTTCCAACACAGGCCAACTCTAATGAAAGTAGAGTGAGACCATAAATTACATAATATGAAGTACAATTTTACTAGGCAAGGCTACAGAATTAAAGTGAACTTGAATGAGGCAGGACATCATTTTACTGTAAAGTTACACAACAACTATGTGTGAGCTTCTAACTGCTACATTCAAAGCAGGTGCCTGGGTCCAAACCACAGAGATATTATGGGCAAAGCAGTGGTCATGAGGACAAGCATCCATGGCAAGGCTATTCAGGTAAAGCACAGCACAAAATGGAGTCAGCAGGAATTAGAATACTCATATCTTATTCAGAGGCAACATCTTTGGTTATATAATGAAACATCAATACACTCCTGAGGAACAAATCAGTAGCAGCTGTGATGTAGAGACCAAAAGCAATGAAAAGATCAGTAAAGTGTAGGAAAAGCAATTACAGATTGAGTAAGTCTGGGACAATCTCCACAAAATAGATCTCTTGCTCTGCCTCATACTTTACTGTGCTAATCAAAGGACCATTCCTCACTTTATTGGAGATCCTCTACTTACTGAAAAGTAATACACACTTAATATAAAAGCTACTGAATAAAATGTTACCTGAAAGCTTGCAAATATTATACTCCTTATGTTCTATGTTAGCCTTAGTAGTTATGCAACACCAGTCAATTTATATAGAAATTGTTAAATATTAATCACTGCAGGCAAGATTAATGATTCATTATTTCTGAAAGTTTCAAGTGTTATTACCATTGTATAAGGGGGAGGAAGAACTCTATGGAAAAAAAAAATCCAATAATTGAGCTGCCAGATCACAGATAAATTTCTTTGCCCATAGTAAGTGGATTAGAAGCAAAGATTGCAGTGGATATTGTGCAGGGAGCATAAGGTGCTCATTAAACTAATGCCTGCTCTTTGTGAAGATCTTTTCCCCAAAGGAGTTACAAGTCCTGTCTCAGCTGTCATAACACAATACAACTGACCCCTGAATCTGCCACATCCCACAAAATCACCCCTTAATTGTTGCTCTCCATTTTATCTTTTAACTCACATGGCACAAGAAGCAACACAAACCTCTCAACAAAGCAGCCCAGAAGCTCAGCCTGGTGTAGCAGGCTCTGGCAGAGCCCAGGGCAGGGCTGGTGAGGAAGCACTGCAGTGTCCCACAGCAAGGGGACACTGTCCTCAGTGCAGCCCTGCTCCCTCACCATCCCAGCACACTCTGACATGACAATGTCCCACTGCCGCATTGTGTGACATGCTGAACACAGAACACTGTGGTAACTCCACAGTGGGCTATGAGCAATGGACAAATGCCATCTCTTTATTAGAATCTGTACCAAACTAAATTGAATAAATTGAAAAATGTTATGATGCTGTTTGCCTTGCTGGGAAAGCAGGAAAGCTTGGAACACTTTGACAACTGTATTTTTTGCACAACATTTAGAGACCTTAAAAAATGGGTACACACCTGCATGAAAACAGTAGCAAGTACATGCTCTGATCAGAAAAGTGTCTGTGTTTTCTGACTGACCACACAGGTGCATTGCCTGCATCTGAACACGTACCTCTAGGCTGAAAAAGCTTTTTGTATCATCATTTTGAATCCTAATGTTTGCAATAGTGCTGCCTAAAAGGCTGTGCCTACATCCACAGTTACAGACACAGGACACTTCCTGGCCTTAACATAGCAGGAAAGAGTTGCCTTCCATAATTATCTCACAGGAGATGAGAAGGTAAGATATCCAATTATATATTAAAGTAATGCTTTCATTAAAGGAATTAGAGCAATAAGACACTGTTATAAGGAAGGCTGGATTAACATAGTCTCCATCACAGGGTTTTAATTATCAATAGGACAGATTTATACCTTACCACCTGGGAGATGAAATGCAAAGATGCACAAAAATAGCTTGACAAAACCCATCCTGCGATGGGGAAGGAAATGCTTTTCAGAAGAGTTGCTGACTTTGTTAAATCATCTCTCCATTCTAAATGCTTAGAAATGTGTATGAGCATAGACTGGTATCAAAATAAATAACAGTTCAAGATAATGTATTTGCATAGGCACATCATAACCTCAGCCTTCTTAGTCAGACACAGACTCATTTCAAAACCAAACACCAAACAACTTTAAGACTTTTTTCATACAGAAATCCATTCTGATGAAATAGGCTTTTCCCAGCCCCCCAAAACAGCAAGTCCAAAACAAAGAAAAATTAGAAATCATTCAATTAGTCTGTATTTCAGATTGTTTTCATATGAAAATGTTTTTTAAAGCAGTCTTTCCAGAACATACACCTGAACACACTTCAATACTGCTAATTGGATGAAACTAACTTTGTAAATAATGGAGTTATATGATTTAAATAAATGTAAATAAGTAGAAGTGCATATACACACATATACACAAACATATATAAAAATATATACATATTCATATAATAAGTGTATATACAGATACATTTGTACTTTGCAGTAATACAGAAAAGGTAATACCATTTAGCTAACAAAGTTTTGTATTATTTTTACTGTTGAGAAAAAGGCAGGAAGGGATTCACTGCTCCTCTCTAGTTTATGGTACACTTTTATCAGGGACAATATCTGTATCAGACTAAATTAAAAAACAAAACTACTCAAAGAAAAACAGTTTGAAGAGATCAAGTAGAGCAAAAATAAACTCAAAAGGGATTAATGTGGAAGGACAGGAGAAAACTGATCAAATACTTAATAAAAAGTCAAACATCACAGGCCAGGTTTAAACCACACTTCAAAGGGTGGATTATATCTGCATGAAAAGCAGCCTTATTGCATGATTTATTTTTCTTTTAATTTTAAAAAGCAATCAGTATCTCCTGAGCCAGCTGAGAACACCTCTACATCTCCAAGAAACCTTGCCACCCAAAGCCTGATGATGCCCCAGGAACCACAGCCGGTGTCGAAGCAGCTCAGAATAAGGCAGGAGCACAACATCATTTCTTTATAGAAAGACATCAAATCACAACAATAAACCAGACTTCCATGTGAATTTCTAGTCACACTGTTTTTATACAACTTTTTTAAAAATACTGTTAGCTTATAAATTCTCTTAATGTGTAAATACTTTTAATCAGCAACATCCACATATGTATACTCAAATATAGATGTGCACTTCTAAGCACCCTTCTAATTCTTAAATCTCTAACATGTACAGAAGCTGGTAAGTGCAAAAGAATAATCAGATACTACAATTCTCATTCTTTTTTCTTTGTAGTTTGTCAGTGCATCCACATCCATCCAACCAACACATTGACCTCTTTTTAAAAATCCCTCAAAAGTACCACTTGCTAAGACTATATTTATTCTTTTAATGACTCCAAAAATTCCATCTGCTGTTGATCTTGTGTTATAAGATCTGTTTTAAGTTTTCACTACTTCCATTTCAAATCACATTCAAATGGTCTCAAAATTATAAAGCTCCCAGCATAGAGGATGGAAGACTCAGTCAGGACAGAGTCCAGTGATGAGGCACAAATAGTACAAAACAGATGTTAGGAGGAATGCAGAAAGGGAGCTAGGACAAAGAAAAAACTACAAACTCGACTGCTTCAATGTTTCAATTCTCCTGGCTAATTTAAAATGTTTCCAAAAGTTCAACAGATGACACAGCCAGAAAACAGAAAAGTTAAAACATTTCAGCTTAGCCTTCCTAATACAAGAGGAAAGTCTAAAAACTTCAGCATTTTTCCTACCTGGTGTAATTACTCAGTTAATGAAATATGCCTTCGATCCAGCTTAATTACTAGGCAAGAAATTAATAACCTTCTGTTAAGGTTAGTTGAATAATCACTAATTTAACATTTCCTGCCACAGGTGATGGGCTATAATCCCACCAAGCAGAGTTCAGAAGAGAACTAGAAGAGACAGCAGTGGTGTTGCATTACCCAGCTTTAAGCCAGAATGATACTGATACTGAAAAAGAGTAAGCCCCACATGAGATTACACACTTTCCATCATATCACACTCCCGCTGCACTGGCATTCAAGCATCTAAAATGAAATACAGGCAGAGATGACACNAAAAAAAAATCAAAGAGCTTGAGCCTGGCTGATATAATGCACAATTCTACAAAGTCTGTATAGCAGAAAATGTGACATATTAATCACACAAACAGCTCTGTCTGCAGTCCCCAGCAAGTAATATCTGCATTTCCTGTTGAACATAGGGCTTGGTTCCAAGATAACCAATTAGAATTTCACAAAAAAAGTGACAATTCATTCACCAGAGTTTAAGCCCTTCCCGACAGAGATGGATTCTCCACCACCTTTAAAGGTCAGCCCTCTTCTCCTTTACCACAGGCTGTCACTCACCTTCATGCCAACACCAGTGAGCCTCCTTGTTCATCTCCCACTTCCCTGGCTGTACTACTGACAAGAGTTTGAGGGATGGGCACACAAAAACATCTTAAAACAAGTTTTCCCAGAGCATGATGCTTTTTTCAGCTGAATAATGCATCATATATGCTTTTGGAGATCATAATCTCAGAATAGCGAATCCTAACACAAAATGTTTTTGAAAAGCCCAGAACCTGCTACCTTGCATTTCAGTATCAGAGTTCTTTATATTGGCAAAAGGAACTTGCAACCAAAAATTCTTTGGTGTTATAATAAAACTAGTTTCCATGTGTATTTCCACTGCCCTCTACTGTTTGGAATACCAGAGACATTCCAGGTTCCATTTTCTCAAGAGTAACACAAAATCCTTAACATCACTGCTTTTAAGGAGAAATGGACAGAGATGACCCCACTGCACTGAGCCTGGGACACAACGTGGACAGTCCAGCTGCCCACCCTGCACACACTCAGCTGGCAGCAGCCCTGGATACTGGTGTTAGGAACAGAACTTGCTTGTTCCTGATATTCCAAAGAAAGCAAACAAATGAAGAAAACAGGCTGCTCTGTTACAGCACAGCAAAAACTGCAATTGAGGTGAGGTCATCTCTGATGACTCTCACACTTTTCAAGCACTTCCAAGAGTCATCACATCTCTGCTGGCCAAAATGGCAACTCTTTGGCAGCCTCCCCTCGCCACAGCCAGCAGGCTCTGTTTCTGCACTGCTTGTTGTGATGGATTGGAGATTTTCCAGCCAATGTAATGTAAAAGAAACACTGAAGTGAACAATGAAATGAAAGTTATATTCAATGTGTTTAACATTAACAACAGGAAATGGGTGTGCATGTACGGGATGCTGTAAGGACAAGGATTAGCACAGCTTTGTTTGAGGATTGGTATTTACTCTGTCTTTATTTAACCTTCTTCCTTCCCCTTTTTGGAAGACAGGGGAGAGGACCAGTAACTGGAATCTAGAGTAGTTACATACACTGAAACTTTTGCAAACTTCACAGTACAGTCCAAACCAAATTCAGTTAAATAAGTTACATTTATTTATTTTCCAGAGGAGTTTTTTGTTACATGAGAATCCTTTCCCAGCCAGAATCTGAATGCTCCTACATAAATTTATGCTTCTAATTAACACAATCAATATCCAATGATTCTAAACTCGCCTAGTATATAAATAAAAAATAAGATGCAATATAAAAGAGTCCATACACTATTTAAATTCAGCTTCTGTTCTTCTCTCAAACACTTTTCAGCTGGGATCTGTCAGATCCAGTTCTTTATGTCTCCAAGCAATATAACCAGTCAGCAAGCAAGCAATCCTTGGATTCCTTGGTCTTCGGCAAGCTGAGGTGATGAATTTGCAGCTCCTGGCCTTGTACATTTGTGCTGAGGGAGTTTAGCATAGGATTGGTTGTAAAAGCAAGGATAATCAAAGTCGGGGTGTTTTAATGCTCTAACTCTATCCTTAAAGGTTTTGTGCACTTGCAGGGCACACAGGCTCTTGAACATCAAGTCACAGAATCCCTTAGGCTGGAAAATCCCTCTGAGATCACCAAGTCCAACCATTAACCCAGCACTGCCAAGCTACCCATAACTTACGTCCCTCAGTGCCACAACTGCATGGCTTTTAAACACCTCCAGGCATGGTGATTCCATCACTGCACTGGGCAGCCCATTCCAGTGCTTGACAGTGCCTTTAGTGAAGAAATTTTCCTTAATAGCCAATCTAAACCTTCCCAGGTACAACTTGAGGCTGCTTCCTCTTGTCCTGTCACTTGTTACACCTGGGAGAAGAGACTGATCCCCACCTGGCTACACCTTCCTATCAGGTGTTGTAGGGCCACAAGGTTTCCATATCCCTGCTTTGCCTCACACTACAGCTCCCCACCTTGATCACATATTTCTAAGAACTTCAAAGTACAGTTTTAGTCAATATATGCACAAATATTTTGAAATAACTTGAATTCCTAAATGAGAGGATGCTCTCTAGTTTTCCAAGAAAGGACGCTGTAAATTGGGGCTGGAGCTGCAAAATCTGACATCACATCTGTTCACTGGTGTCCCTAATGGGCTACTCTTACTCACATAATAACAGTCCAAAATCAAAGCTCGACACAAATCATTAAGAGCAACCAAGTACTTAATGCTAACCACTGCAACATGTAAGACAGAGAAGTTTTTATACAGCAGTTTGAAATGACAGATTTTAATTCTATACTTTGTTCTGCTCTTGATGAACATGACATTCAGGAAGCATTTATCCTCAAAATATCTAACCTGAATCTCCCTTGCTATGAAAAAAGCCCATTTACTCCTGGACTACATTTGGAAAATACTGAGAACAAATGCCCACTTTGCAAGCATTCACACACACTCAGAGATAAACCTATACTCACATCTTATATTGTCTTGTTTTTCTATACACAAGATGCACTGAATCTTTTAAACCTCCCTCAAAGGCTGTATTTTCTACAGTTATTATCATCCTTGCTACTTTTCTGTCCACATCTCTCCAAAATGCAGTGTCCATAACAGTACTCAGTTTTCCAGGTGACACCACATCCACATGCTGTAGAGCAGAATCATTCTGCAGTGTAAATACTGCAAGCAGGATGTGTTACAGCTTTCACTTTGACAATGGAGACAACAATGCATATTGCTACAAATATTCCCCTTAAAGCCCTAGATTCAGATAAAATTTACATTTTCAGGCTAGAAGACTGAGGCAGAGATGTTTACACAGGCATGACAGATAAGAAGAAGCAAAGACCTAAACCTATCACCCTGCAGCAACAAACAATACAGAAAGACAAATAAACCGTCCCCCATCCCAATGGGAATAGCAGAGTATGTTACCTCAACCTTTAGCAAATTTCTTTCCTTACATAAGGAAACATTCCTGCCAAGCAACATTTTGGTTTAATCAATACCCAATCTGAAATCCTAGCATGCTTGGAAGGAGTATCTGTGCAATTCCAACTCACACACGAACAATAAAAAGTTACACAATCCTGATTCATGCTTACCTGATGATGCACAAATAAGCAGCACCACACCATGAGTTATTTTTTATTGTACTCAGATTTTAGGAGGTTTCTTAATTTTCAGCGTGACAGTGGGAAGTCTTTGCTACAAAGGAGTCCCTATGTCTGTCCTTCAGTTTTCAGCAGGAACTCCTCCCCATGCAGCCACACAGTTTGCTCTCGCTTCCTGTCATGCAGTGCACTGCAAGTGTCAGAAGCTGATCTGTCCTGTTGTGTCTATCCCTGTCACGGCTTTTCTCTCACACACTGGTTCACGACAATATTTTAAACAGACAAAAGCATTTTACAAACAGCCAATAAGTGAACAGCAGCAGTATGCTAAAGGTAAAGATATCACTAAGAGGTTTCTAAAATAACAGGTAGGTGTTTGGGAACTTTGAGCCTCAGTAACTGAAACAGTCCATCTCCCACCTGTGCAATTCTTTAACAGCAGCAACAGGCTTTAAACTCAAGGGCAGACAACTACGTCGAAATGTAGATGTCTCAGCAAACAAAACAGCTGGTAGATACTGGGCAGAACTTTTAAATATTTATTTTACAGATCTTTTTTTAAAGTATTTGAGAAGTTATGGGATGTGTTAAGGAGCAGTTTTTAAATTAATGGAGGCATAATGGTAAAAATGAAGGACAATTTTGCACGTAAGGACAAGTGTAGACTTTGATTTTATCCCTAAGAGTTCAATATGACTGGAAAGAAAGAAAGAATTACACCTCACTCTTGATCTGCCCCATCCTGTTCAATCTTTTGTGACTTGCTCAGATCTACAAACACAGACCTGGTTTTGCTATCAGCAGAATTCTGCATTCTTCCAGTGGGCAAGACTGGCAAGATAAATTTAAATTTGGGTAGCAAGATAACAGCAATTCAAATTTCATCTTTAAAGAAAACAAGTCCTTAGTGACCCGGTGCAATGTTTCTTCAGAACAAAAAATTTCTGCTGAGCTTGGCGGAAGAAGATAAAAGGTGAAACTGATACCAGTGAGCACCAGTTCCTTTGAGAAGAGAAGCCACGACATCTCTGCAGACAGAAAATACTGACTGAAAGATCTTTCACAAAACTGACGTTTTAGGCCAATACTTCAAAAATTACCAAAGTACATCACTCTTGGTGAATGCTACTGTCTGGCCTGTCTTCTCTGCCTAAAAGTCAGGTAAAACTCAACCTCCCCACCTTCTCTCCAGACCCTTCCAGCAGAATATAGTATACTTTTCCAAGGAAATGCATATAAATTCTATATATAAGCCTGCAATATTTTACAAGTATTCTTTAGTCTCTCTTTATTAACTCAGATTAAAGTTATATCTGAAATAATCTTTTACCCCATACAAGAAATCCAAATTCTCTGCTATTAGACTTTGGTAACACCTGACCCAGGATCAAATAGAGGAGTGCAATTTTTTCAAGTGTTATGATATCTGTAGCTCTTTAATTTCACCAAAGATGACGTTAGGTAGGCAGGCATTTTTCAATCAGATTTCCTGGTAACATTTGGATTTCCCTATCCCACTTCCTGGAGACCACAACATGTAGACTTTAACTTGCTATGCTTCTTTATATTTGCACTTGCACTACTCCTTAGGCCACCTATAACCACCTGCCTCAGCAGCCATGAGAATTTAAGAAGCCTAAAGGCAATATCACAGATTTCACCTTTATGTCAGGCTTTCTCTCATCAATCTAAAAAACAACATTTAAAACAGTCTGGCCACCTGCCTGTATCAATCAACACAAATTAATGTGATTGCAAAACTTTTCTGAGGTCTGAGGGAAGCAAACATTCTATCTGTTTTTTCCCTGCAGTTGCACATGAATCACCTCCAAGGTACTCTGCACTTTGTTGACAGCAGCGCCAAGGGCATCCACCTGAAAGAAAGTGCAGCTTTAACTTACTTATACTGTAGACAGCCACACAAGTACCATGGAAGGAAATCTAAGATACCTTATCAAGACCAGAAACTTCATCAAAAGAATGAGGTCCAGAAATCAGAACTGACAAACTCTAAATATGTAAATATATGAAAGCTGCTCCTTTGGTCCCTGTGCAGTTAGAGCAGTTCTGCCCAGTCCAACAAAACATGAAATGAAACAAGACAGCATCATGAACACAGAATCAAATAAACAGCCAAAAAATCCACAAAGCTGAGTAAAGGGAATTAAATATTGCAGTAACTATAGTTTTCAAGAACAGAGAATGAACACCAGCTATTCTTTTTTTTTTTTTTAATTAAAACAAATAAATCTGACAACACTATGTCCCAGACAGTTTACTGCCTTAGTATTCTCAGTTGTAAAATGTCCAAAGCATTGTGGTGGCATAAGGCTGAAGCCTGTCAAATGTCTGTAACCAGCAGCACATGACAAGTCTTTATCCAGACAGCACACAGTTTCCAGTTGCTGCATCAAAAATCATAGCAAAATGCAAGCAAAGCTACCGAATCAGATTCACTGTAGCTTTCTTCTCCAGAGTTCTTAAAATTACAGATATTACAAATAGGAAAATAAATACATAAAAATCCTTCTTCCAGGGCAGTATCCTACTGCTGCAACCAGGATTTTTATTGTACAAAGGGCAACACACAACATCTTGAGTTCTGTGAGGTTTGACCTGGCTCTTTCCAAGGGCTGGAAGAGATGCTCACTGGTAGAAAATTCCCTGCAAGACATCCAAATTTGCCCATCCCATCTCCCATAGTACAAACTACAGAGTTTGTAGTTTCTCATGTATTCTCCCAGAGATAATGATCTGGGTAACTCTAATGCTTCCCATAATGTGAAAAAGATTGCCATGATTTGCTGAAGACATTAAGAAGATAATAATTTTTATTTTTGCTCCTAGGACTGCAGTAGTCCAGAAGCAAGTGTGTCACCAAACTGGACCAGCCACTGCCCAACTGAGGAGCCTCAGGAAGCACTGCAGCTCTCTCCCATCTCCTGCCAGTGTCCTTGCAGATGGAACATTCACTCTGATCTTCTCAGGATTGGTACAACTGCCCTCATTTCGTGACCTTTGCACAAGGCTACAGCTCTGCTTTGGACTGGAAGGGTCTGGGAGGACACAGGGATTGTTGAAACTTATGACTGCTACTTCTGAGGATAATTAAAGATGTGAACAACTGAAAACAGGGCTTGGAAAAGAACTAAGTTTTGCAAATTCAATGGGGAGCCTGCTGACACAGAAATAGATTGAAACTGTTTACTCATTGTGCATTATGAGTGTTTTAAGAAGGCTAAATTTAACTCTCTCTGGAAAGCTTTACAAGTAACCACAATCTAGAAAGAGACAGGCACAACCTGTATACAATTTTTGCATCAAAAACAAAGTAATAAATATTTTAAAATGTGCATTTCACATATCCTAGACAACATTACCTCAAATCATGTTAGGATCATATTATATACGCTGAATATGCAGTCTGTATATATACATATCATATTATATTCATCTTCCATTAGAATGGGATATGCCATTTCAAAACATGTAACAGAACCCAGGAATTACAAAGATCTGTCATCATGAATGGAACTTAAGAGCTTCAACAGATCTGATTTTACTTTAAAATTTAATTTAATATTATTATAGAAAAGTTACAGTATGTTCTTACACATGCTTAGATTGTAAATTCTTTAGAGAAAGAATAGTTTATTACTATGCTTATGTAATATACAGCAAAACTGAGACCTTATTTTCTGGTTGCTACTGTAATAACAAAATTTATTTCCTGACTGCAATAAATAGAAGACACCATTATATTGTTGTTTTTAAGCATTTGTGTCAGATTTTAACAGATAGCCATAATTTTTAACTGCTGTGCACACTCTAACCAGCATTAGCTTTCAAGAAGAATCTTGCTTTTACGTTTAGAAATTTGACTTTATGTTTAGAGATTTGACCAAATCTGGTTGTGAAAGCACCTCTGTATTTGAAATGAATGGGAGTCCTCACAGAGAAACCAACAAATTCAGTCAAAATCCTTCTTCCAATCAAGAAAAAATCAAACTTCATTTTCTTTTCCCATCAGCTCCAGGACTGTTTATAAGCTGTTTCAGAAGTTCAGAATTTTTCAGGAGGTTTTCCTTCTCTCCTGGTCCTTAAAAGGATTTTGTTTAGCTTTCTGTCACAAGAACAACTTGACAAACTAAATTAGAACCTGTGGGACTGCAGAGGCACTGGAAACAGAGAGGGAGATGTTAGAATAAAACCTCCAGTATGGAGGATTTCCCAACTGCCTTTGGATATACTTTCGAAACCTTTTCCAAATGTGTTAGTTCATCTATTTACTTTTTTTTTTTTAATTTAATCCACAGTTTTAAATAATAATACCTAAGCACTACCAAACTGGAAACTTTTACAATCCACTTAGAAGATCAGTGAGTTTTTACAGTATAAGCACTAGGAGATTAGACAACAGACCATCACAACAATCTGGGGAAAATTAAAAGTCACTTTAATAATGTATCTTTGTTAGAGGTTGTGATAACACCAAGTTCTCCTGCAAGCATCACAACTAGTAAAACCAAACACAACAGCAGTTCAAACCCATGTGTGAAGCTCTTCATTTGCACTAGATAATTGAAAATAAAATTGCTAACATGAAACAGTGTAGCATCAATAAAATACCAATGTATAGTTCAAAATTGTTTCTAAAATGTTGGTTTCTCAGACTGAGTGGCATCAAATTCAGCTGGACAAGAGCATCACTCGGTTAGCCACTACAGGTTTCTGAAACAAAGTCATAGGAAATAGTAATTTCACATCACGTGTTCTCAAAGAGCAGCCACTGGTGGAGTGGGGGGAAACAAAGACAAAGAAATGGGCAGAGTTTGATTTGAGTTAAACTGAACAGGGGTCAAGTTCATCTGCTGCTGAACAAAGAAAAGAACAGTAAATGACAGCAGGAGTACAAGGCAACACCCAGTCTATGATTAAAGACAGGAAATCTGCTCTATAACAGAACATCCAACTTAGCCTAAGAGAATCACAATTGGATCTATCTGCTTTATCACATGCTGCTTCTAGCTCAGTATTGTTTGTATGTCCAAAATAGCTGGCATGGAGGGTTTATAGCACATACAGAATATTTCTACTATAAATAACAAACCACACCCGGAGCAAAAATAAGCTTGTTACAAAGCACTTACAAAAATCCATAAAACAAAACCCTACAACAGTAACAGATCACTGTATGAAGTATTAAAAAAAATCCATTCTTTGAAAAGATAAGATGAAATTATACAAAACCCTTCCACATGGGAAATACCACACTATTTTCATTATCAGAAAAATTCAAGGTATTAATTGAATAACTGAGCTTTAGTAAGTAGAATACCTACCCTTTAAAACAAAAATCACAGGTGAAAAGTCTTGCAGATGTCAAAGTCTGTGGAGGTCTTTTCAGGAATGCCTCAGCTAAGTGCTCTATAAGGGCCTCAGTACTCTTGCCCCAAGAAACATAGAATCTAAAGTGTATTTTCTATAACTGCCATGTAATTAACTTGGAAGCACCTCTGTAAGCTAGGTTTAATGGCTGTGTACTTAAATCATAGACGACTTCAGATGTAAAAGCGCTGAAAGCTACTGAATTGAGTTAATGAAATCAGTGCAAACTCCTAAGCAGTACAGCACTCCCCAGGTAACACGAGCAGTAACAGCTCATAAAACATGCACAGGTTTGTCTACCTGAGTCCCCAGCTATTGGAATCTTGGAATGCTGAAGTCTAAAGGCCAGCCAGCATCACTCTCCTTTGTAACTAATTTATAAACAACTCACAGCTGTAGCTCCAGCACATTCATGATTGTTGAATGCACATTGGAGCTTTGTAGGGCCAATGGGTACAATGCAGAGTACCCATTGGCCCTACAAAGAAATATGGCCATTTATCTCAGGCCTAAGAACCAACATATCAACAAACCATGTTTGGCTGGAACTGGCACAATTCTAGTGTGACGTGGCTAATCATGCATCACACACTGTGGGTAGAAGTTATGGTGGTTAAACCATGCAGACTCAGCATATGGCTTTGGAATAACACCTTTTTTAATTCTTAAAAGCTGTCCAACTGGTCACTTTGAATTTGTTTTTGAATTCAGCATATACATTAGGAATACAACAATTCTGATGTGTTTTGAAACTGCAGATGGAATTGACTGCTATCCAGTTACGCAAACGCCACACAATGAATTTCTGATAGCATCTCTATTGTTTGCCAATATAAACCTTGCTGTTCCAAGAGAAATTAGTCTTGTGACTAATCAACAACAGTTCCAATGGTTTGTTCAAAACCAAAACCAATAACAAGCTAAACCCTTTAAAACTCCGCCCATAGATTAAGCAGGGAGACATCAAACCCAACTCTCACAAACAAAAATCTGTGTCCAGGGTGAATAGTTGCTACCATTTATAAGCTCCTGTCTTCCAGATCAGAAATTGTGCATCATGGAAGGATATTCTTAATGCTCCTTACATTGCTGCTATCAATGGTATGAAATAAAGTTTCCCCACTCTTGCAGTGCTCCCAAGAAAGAACTACAAGAAGAGACTTACAGAATTGCTTCTATTTCTGATGCCAGGTATCAGGGCCATCCTGGCCCAGGAAAGGTCAGTGCTGGACAGCAGCACAACAGCTCCTCCACAGAGGCAGACTAAAGGCAAGTCTGAGTTAAGCCAGGCAGTAAAAGAGAAGGGCTGAGACAAACTCTAAAAGAGAAGAGCTTGAACCCACTGTAAGAAAACGGAGGAAGAGATCTAAGAGGAGCGAGTGGTACACTGGAATTCACCATCTGTTGGAAAGCAGGAAAGGAATATGGAATTCTTCTGTTCAAAGACAAAGGGGGAGGAGACGGGTCAGGGATGAAGCATCCACGATCTTTAACCTGCTGCAGGTTAGAAAACACTACAGAGGCAAAGGGAGGAGAGCAGCCAAGGACAGCAGGGATCCCAGCTGGACTCTCCTGCTCAGAGTCTATGGCACGGGAAGGAACTGACTCCTGACTGCTATGTCACAACTGGTACAATTATTCCACTCCCTGTGAATACACAAAGTGAGTATGCAATGCTGCAAGTACACAAAGTAATCACTTATAAAAACATGCTGTCAATGACAAAATAACCATCCTCCTCCAAAGAAGCTGCTTAAATTGTGTATACGAGTATATTGAACTAACAGAAAACCACATGTGTTTTTTTAATGCATATTGTGATTTAAAATCATACTGGACATACCAAAAGATTATGGGATTTAAGCACATTTGATTCAGAGACAGTAGTGCACAAGTTAGGCACTTATTTCAACAAGTATGAAAAAAGACCTGTGTGACTACTTCTAATAAGTTTCTGTTATAGGTAACATCATTGCTTAGGCAAACAACTATCAGTTGATATAGAAATTAAGTAAAACCAGGCAGATTCCAGGAGAGGTACAGAGGTGCTTTATATGGTAGCAAATAATAATGTAATTTATGCAATTATTCATCAATTTAAAGCCAGGATAAAATTTCTTTCCTCTCTTAGATAATTTTATCCTGTTGAGATTCATGCACCCTGAACGGGATAACTGAAGTGTGCCAGTCTGCATAAAAATACACTGTTTTCTAAATACTGTCTGAGAAGTGTGGAATCCTCATTTGGCATGACAGACACCTTTTCCCCCACAAATATGTGCGCAGTAAAACTGGCACAGAGACCACTTACATGTCTAAAATTGACTTTCAGCATATTTAACACTTTTTTATGTCAGGTTTCTCATAAATTAGATCAGCCTTCCTCACAGGTGACCACATCTGCAGCTCAGTTAGATGCTGTTGCAAAACTAGAAAGGAAACAAAAAGGAGGGAATAGGAAGAAGCCTCATTGCAACAAATTATCTTCAATCTTCAGGCAACTGCACACTAAACACATCCCTCAAACTATTTCAAGTACAAAATGTTGGTTTAGATTTCACTAATTATTTTTAGCACTGAAGATCTTCAGCCAAATTTATTTTGTGTGGCAGGGAGGAAATAAAGAAACCATCATAATGGTTCAGATGTTTGCTTAAAGCATGCAGGAAATTATGCTCTCTCAGTGGAACAGTGGAGAGGCATATCAGAGACAAGTGCAGACAAAACCAGCATCCTCTTCAGTTCTGCCTACAGCCCAATATTCTTCACTAATTAGGTTACTGCTTTTCTTTTGATTGACTGGCAGTTTCTTCATCGTCACCTCAAATGTCATCATAGCAACACTGTGTACCACTACTTCTGCAAATGTACCAATTTTTTTTTTTTTGTTAAACAATCATTTGAAGACTTCCATTTGCATATTTAAGTCTAGAAGTTTATCCTGCTGGCATAAACAAAGTGGGTGCTTTTACGGGAGCAGGAAGGGAGACAGATAAAGCAGCTGAAATCTCAAACTCTCAAGAGAGATTCTTGTTCTTGAACTCAGAACTTCCTTATTTATAAAACTGACTGCTCTTAGTGTGGTAAAAAAATAACATACAAGCATATAACTCAACACTGTATCATAACTACCAAAAAAACACAGAAGCTTTACTCCTCACATCTTCTAATTGTGTGTGGATGACTGAACAAATGTAATCCTCCTTTGATGGAATGCTTTGTGAAATGAAGCTGTTTCCCACTCTACACAGCAACATAACACATTATTTCCACAGACACACAGAGCAGCATATTGACCTGCTCTCTCTTACTTGCAAGCACCAAACAGTGATGCAGAGGAAAGCCACTTACCTGCGTCAAGGTTTTAAGGGAAGGGTGGCACAGAGATGAGAAGAACAGTGAGAGCTAATGGTAATCAGAAGATAAAGCAAACATAGAATTAATACTAATTTCTGTGCCAGGATCTGTGCTAGTGTTTTCTTTATATTCATTATTGACCCGCCTCTGAACTGCCCTATCCCTTCAGGTATTTGTGCTTCTTCTCTTTACCAAATCCCAGCCAAATTTGCTCCCCACCCACATATTCTTATCATCTCAGGGTCAGCACTTTCAAAGGCTAAACTGATTAACCTGCAGTGCTCTATAGACTTTTTCCTTACTTTGTACTTCCATCTCTCTGCTTTTATACTCACTAGCTTTCCTCCATTTCCATATTTTATTCATTTCCCCTCTCTCTCACAATTCTTTTACAGCTCTTTGCTTTCTCTACCCCGAGTATCCCTCTTGCCAAGTTGCGGACTCCTCTCTTTCCTTCTCCAATCCTATACTCAGGATAGGATTTTGCTTCATTCCTTTTCTATTTTAAGTACCACATCTAACACATAATCTCCTATGTTCTGGTCTTTCCTCCAGTTTGGGATATTCTTATCTCCACAGGTTCTGAGTTTCTTCCCCTGGAATGACAGCTGTCACTATAAATACTTTCCCTTTATAGTAGTCTATTTGCTGGACACCTGGTTATAAAAACCTCTTCAAACCCCAAATCAATCTGATGCTTTCTATGTATGCAGGAGGAGCTAATAGCAAAAAGATTTCACTGCTCAGTAACTTCAAGTCTAAATTGTATCTCAAGCAGGCTTGATTTACTCAGTTTAACAAAAATAATTGAGAAGCTCCTTTCTCCCCACTGATATCTAAACATTGCCCAAAATTCTAGAAGCCACTGCTACCCCTATCTAAAAATGACAGAAACATGATATCATTCTGACATGAAAATCCCCACTGAGAGAGCTAAATGTGTTCTCTAACCATGGAGCTCAAAAGAGCTGCTCAAGATGGAAAACAGCTTCTTCTGATAAGTTTAAGTAAGGAAAAGAGAAGTGCAGAGGAGTTTCTTTGGTAAATGTGTGGCATCCGGGCCTTCCTTATCTTACTCTGAGGTTTATGTTGGTGTATGTTTCAGGTTTCCTTTTATCAACATGATATAGAGACATTTAAACTGAGTGAACTGACTGCAAAGTGAGGACAGGGAGATGAACACAATGTTGCAATTCTGTGCTAATCACTTTATTCTTTATTATTTTTTGCAACTGTTGAAATGATCCTGTATTACAGTCTGTAAATATAGAAATAGAAGTTAAAAAAAAACATAGCCATGAGTAAGTCAGCTCCAAAGTTGTGTTTGTTATACTCAGCTGTGGCTCTACTCCACTGTCAACATTAACCTAGTTACTATATCCAGTAAGGTTTTGGTCCTGTTTGAGAAAAGACATCAAAGCCAACCTATTATCTTTCACCATCTCTATGAAAACCTATATGGCTTCAAATCTTCTCATTGGGCTTTTCATAACACAGTTTTTCCATCCATCTAAATAAAGTTAATGCTCACACAATGCAAATATCAACAGACACTTAGCTCTCTCTTTTTCAGTGCTCAGCTATCTTGGCTTCAGTACCCAATCAGATCAAGTGAACAACTCATAGAGGTTCTTCCCTTGGTGCAACCATTTATGTCAAACAATTAACTGCAACTGCCTACTATGCACTGTATGAATTATAACAGCTGTAGAACTTGACATCTGTGTTACTGTCTCATAAGTTTCCTTAAAAACAAGGTGGCAGACACCTCCCACAGATCTTCATTTCTACACATGAAGGAAGCAGTTTGAAGATCCATTAACTTGCTGCCTGTTTTATCTAATACTACTATTCCTATCTCCTTTCAGGTTCTTGATTCTGAAGGATTTTACTCCCCAGTTTTCCATTCTTTGTGTACAGCTCACTCCACCTGCACCATACAGGATCACAGACCTCATGCTGCCACTGGGAAACCAGCCCTATGTCTTTACTTGAGTGAGCTACTGCTCTCAACTTGGGATCATTGTTTCTTCAGCTGCAACTCACACTTAAAATACTCTTCTCACTATTTTCATACCCACCTTCTTCCTCAATTACTTTTCCAGCATGGGAAAGAACTGGGGGAAACACTAGAGTCAATTTTATTTTTAAACTGGTTCTGAAATGTATAATTAATCTACAGCTTAGAGGTTGTTGGTATTTTGCCTACACTCTCGACCATGCCGTTGTGAGGGAACTATTTCCTCGGTATCACTGACAACTTCACCCTGGTGTAACACAAGAAATAGCGACAAAAAAAAAGCTCACAGTAAACAATAGTGGATGCTCTATTTAAAACACTGAATTAGAATGTGAAAGTCAGTAAAAAATATTTTTTGTTTTAATGAAGTTTACCATATTATAAACAACACAGATCAGTAAATCTGTCAATGCCATTAACTCTTTCAGCAAAGTATTTAAGTAATGCCTGTCTACTTAACTATTTTGTTGGAAGAAGCTCAGAGAAAACAAATGTATATGGTCTCCCAAGTACAAGCCAGTCCACATTACAGGTCATGGTAATTTAGTGTTCACTATACCAAAAGAACTTCTCAAGGCAGAAAAGCTTTTCCTTTAACCAAAAGATTCATATGACTTAGATACAACATGCAGTGACTTCTCCTGGACTGTATCCCAGGCTCCAGCACTGACACACATGGCAAACACACCACTGCCACTGCTACACCACCATCACATTAAGTTTTACACCAAATGGTGTACAAAGACTCACAGGCCATATGGGACACAGAGGGATAATATGGCTGACTCTCTGAACAAATTAACTGACTAAGAAGATACCTCTGAAACCTGAAGAGGACAAGAATAAAAGCTCCTGATACCACCAGCAAATATAAAGATTCTCAGTGTCACCTGCATTGCTTTTTCATGTATCTTTTCAGTCAGCTTCTGTGGGAACACACAAGCTTCCATGTTTCCTTACTCAGCCAAGCACATAGAAATAAAACCTATTCCTTTCTGTCTTGTAAGAGAGCCATGTAATTTTTGTTATGATTTAACTGTACTTCTGCAAAGTTCAGTTTGCAGAACATACACAAACTTGCAATAACTTTACAAATATCTGTACTAGAATAAAACAGTATCAGTCCAGTTTTCATTATTATTTTTCACTATTATTTTTCACACACACCCTATTTTTTTAAATTTAAAGTAGGTTAATGCACAGTGTAATTATGTCCTGCACCCCTCAGAATAATAGAATTACACTGCAACAGAATGCAGCAGGAAGGAATGTTATACCCTAAACAACACAATACAAAACTTACCCCTCTGAAATTCCAGCCCTTGGTAGAAGGAAACAAGGAAAAATTATTCTGTTGCTGCTGTTTCGGCCTGCAAGATGAGACAAAGAAAAGTGTTTACATTTTCACCTGCCATATCTTCTATCTCAGTAACAGAATGACAATAGAGGGAGAAAAGAAAAACACATGCTTCAAGTACTAAGACACTCAGGCTTCCTTGGCTGTACCTCTGACAGGTTTCTGTCTTCAGTGCAGTTACATGTTTTAATTCAGATTGAGCACTAAGGGACATGGCAGCCTTTCAAGCGCTCAGAGATGCTCTGACATGATGTCTGACAGCAACTTATTCCTCCCACTGATTTTCAGCAGAGACAACCCTGGCCCAAACAGTCTGTGAAGCTGCAATTATGCCACATGGTGCAAGATGCTGCAGCTGGACTGGAGGGGAACATTTCAGAGCCTTTAATCCTAACAGTGGAGCTACACAAAGCTGTAAAAAGCAAGTTACAGCCAGCCAGCTTCTTGCGTGATGCTAAAAACTAGAAGCTGACTTCTGTCTTTACTCCTTCCAAAAATCTTTCTCCTACCCTATAATTAACCCTGTACAATTATTTCTGAAAAGTAACATAACATGGCCCACTTCTCTCCTAATGAGCACTTTTCACCAGTAAGATCTTCAATTAGCTCACAAAGGTAGGCAAACATTGCTGAGGTTTTACACACGAAGTCAGATCAAAGCTTAAGTGACCTAAAGCTGACCAAACCAACACATGGTTTGGCAGCAGGGCCCAAGTGCTGAGCACGCTGCAACCCCAACCATGCAATTAAACACCTTACAGAAACGACCACAAATAGCAACAGGTACACAAAAACTTGGTTAAAAAATAGCAAATTAAATGGCTGCTTGTCAAATCTCACCACCCAACAACAACACGACAGATACCGAAGTTAAAGCACTGAACTAACACACAAGTTCTTCCTGCTGCTTATAGTCCCTGATGGACTCCAACATACCATACCCCAATTTTTAGTCTTAGAGTCAGGATAGCAATAGTTTCCACTGTCTTTTTTTTCTGTCTTCTCTTTTTTGGTGTAAAACATTTGGTGTATGAACACTTTTGTTTTCATGTTCATTAAAACACAACATAGTACTGTGATCACAGTAAACATTTTTAGATGCCAGCATAACGCAAAAAATTATAATAATTACAATTAATTTTTGTAACATCAAAGGTTGAGATGTAAGTCTTCTCTGTTTTTCACTGTACCAGCTTGCCAACCAGGAAGAATATTAATACTGAAGTGCATTGGTAAAGTCATTAAAGAGCACAAGGCAGCACACATAACAGATTTTAGTTTTAAAGACTCTCCCACTAATAAATCCTCCTACTACAGCTTTCCAAGTAAAAATATTTTGAAATTTATTTTATAACCTAAAAGCCTCACTGGAACAGTAAGTGCATTATAAAAAGAGAAAAATGCGATTAACAAGAGTGAGTTATACAGATTATCAATTGTCCTAATGGTTTTTTGCACCATTTTATTTACAGATGATCTCATACTGAACCAGTCAGGTTTTTCAGAAAGTACTGCGAGCCTTCTATAAAGTTGTGCTCCTTAGTATTTTTTTTAAATATATGTTTGAACTTAAATTTCATCATTTTCATCTTTTATTTTAATGCTGTTTGTGCATTTATTTTCCCACTTGGTTAAGAATTGTAGTAGTTCTGTACTAATTAAGATGAATGTAGGGGAAGCAAAAGACATTTCAAATTCAGCAAAGCAAGTTTTATGACAGTTTAGACAGTATTTCAAGGGAAATGAATGACTTAATTAAAAGTTATTTATCCCCACAATCATTCTGTAATGAGAACTGAGAACTCTGTAATAAGCAATAAATTTGTCACATCATCCATCTCAACTGAAGTCCATCCAGCAGAAGGATGACTAAGCAACTGTTACCATCAATCTGTAACTTCTCCATTCACAGACAGCGACCCAGACTACACAAAACCAGCCAGTCTTTATAAAGAGCAATCACATCAAATTTACATTTTGCCAGTTTTCACAATAGGTATCCTCTTCCCTCTTACCAATCAAGAGCCTTACTTCATTTTGGTAAGAATGAAGCTCCCCATCATTCACAATGGTCTGCTCTTCAGCTCTTCTTTTTAATGCTACTGTGGCATTATTAAACAGCCTTAAAAGCAGCAGTCTAATGAAACAACATAATTTTACCAAAATGAGTTAATTAAAAAGGCAGGGAAACACATGGAGGTCACTGTATGTTCCTCCAGGACTTGCTGACCCAATCTGATACAGTAAGGGCACAACAAAATTCTGCACAAAATATTTTTTTCCCACCCAATGTGTGCAGCACTCTTCTAAAACCAGACTGATGCATTAGACTCATTTAACACCCTAAGTGCTGCCTTGAATAGTTTCTTTAAAAACTTTCACTTTCATGCATGTGGCCTGATCATTACTTCCCAATTTTCTACTCTATCAGGGGCATTTGAAGTCTGGAACACAGTGAATGTTTCAAGTCTACTTTCCCATTACAAGCAAGCACTTCATATAGCCCATCTCAAATGTACCAAGATATTAAACTGCAGAAGAACTATGCCCACCATTTTCCTGAAAAACGGTTTCAGAAATCTTGCGGTTCCCAAAACTAGGAATGATCTAGATTAAGCATATTTGTAAACTGCTTATGGATCATCATTCAGAACCAACATTTTTCAGACTAACACACCCCTAAATGAAAATGAAGTAACAGTTCTGATTCTCAAATGCACCTCAAGTGACAAAATTTAGTTCTATCAAAAGCAAGACCTCATTTACAGTTTTCAGTTTGGTCCTTCACTATCTTAAAGTTACGTTGATCATTTGGTCTTCACACTGTCAATATCAATGGAACTGTAGTGAAAAAGAAATAAAGAATTGCAGCTTTTTCAAACACATTTTAAATTAATGTTTTGCTCTTTTTTTCCCCCTACAACACATTAAAACTGTTACTTCAGATCATTCTGCTCACTGGATAAATCCTTTCTGAAGGGCAGCAGGATATGAGCTAATTAAGAAACAGTCTGTGCTACAAAACTATTAAAAACAACTATTTGATATTTTAAATACAAAGCTGTCAAAGAATCCCATTTTTGAAACAGCCAAGAGATATTACACTTTGGTAGGAGAGATGCTGGTCCAATAGTGTATCAGATGCACTTAGTTTCGTAACAAAATAATTTACAAGACCAATAATAAAAATCATCATTGGCATAAGCAGGTAGCAGAATAATAGCAAAATAAAACATTAGCTTGAAGAAAAAAAGAGGAGTTATTAATAGGCATTAAAAGCAATGAGCAGACCTGCCTTTCAGAGGCACATAAATCTAAAATACATTTCTCAGATACTATATTAAGATTTTTTCAAATGTCAAGGACAAGACGGAGACAGTTCCTATAACTGAATGCACTGTGATGAACACTCCTGAAATGCACCAATGAGGTTATCACAGACTAGACCATGGTGAGATCACAGAGACAAAGAGAGGAGGAGTTCCTCCCTAAAATTACTTACAAGATTCTCAGAGCTGTAATTTCTAACATTTGACCTTTCTTACACATGGATCTCTTTTCATTTAGCGAAAAGGCACCAAACCATTTTCTCCTCAGCACCGCAGTGTTAAGAAGGAAAGACTAAAAGGTGGGGATGTAAAGGAACTCTTCAGACTGTGGGAGGGAAGGGTCACCAAACCCTGCATCTGAGCTTGGCTTGGGGACTGCTATGGAAAGCTCACCTTGGGAATAAAACCTGAAACCAAGTCCCTCCTCTGGGAGGAAAGAAGAGGTGGGGACCTGTCCCTTGGAGAGCCCATCCCTCTGAGTGTCAAACTGCTCCTCCTCAGCAGCAGGAGTCTGAACTGTGTATCCTCCATTTCACCTCTAAGCTCCAGCACTGGCAAGATAAACCAGGAAACGGCAGCTTCATGCCTTAGTAATTCAAATTATCTTACACCCCTTGAAACATTTACCAGCGAATTATTGACTTGCTTACCTGCTAGTTCCTAGTGACCCTGCAGTTCAATGAGAATAATTTAAAATTCTACCAAACAAAACTTTTATTACTGCAGGAACTTGTGACACTGGTAATACCCCCTGTGCTCTACCACTTTCTTTGACCAAGGTGCTTCTACCACTATTTTGTAGCCTAGGAAATAAAATGTTTTTGTCCTCAAGACATACAGTGTTTTCTGTTTAGGTTTCATCACACATACACTATGCATATATTATAAAAATATTTTTACACACTAAATTAACATACCTCTCAGAATAAATCAGTGGAGCTTTTTTCTGCAACCTTTACTTTGCTGTAGGTTAGTTATATAATGACAATTAGTAGGTAAAAGTTTATAAAGGAATAGAAAAACTAAAATACAGACTAAATGTTTAAAAGTTTCTATTACATTTACTACCAAAATGTTTCCTCTGCCTCGAAGCATGATGATGAGTTAAGTGAACAGTTTATGGCAGTTTATCTTAACACAACTTTTGCATTGTCATCTGATCTTCCAGTCTATCTGCACACAGAATCACTGACTGCAAGAGTATGTCTAAGAGATGAATATCCAAACTGCGAGTGTTTTGTTTAAAACATTCAGCTGCTACATCCGTTCAAAGATAAAAGCCATTTTGCAAATCTACATGAATACTCAGATAATAAAAGGAAAGCTCAAACCATTTGGAGACAAACTGTGCTAAGTAAGAATTATTTTCAATCTGCAGAAATAAAGGCTGCTACTAAGCCGTGAATATTTTACAAAGATACTGTTAAATAATAAATAGTACTTACTGCTCAGATCTGTTCTTTGTGATGTCATCTGCTCAACCTATCAAATATGTACACTAAAACAGAGGTCACAAAAGCACATTTATTTTAACATATTGGAATAGTTGCAATGCTAAATTCCATGCACAAAAAGTGTCAAAGTGGTTTACTTGGTGAAACCTGAGATGTGCAAGAGCATTTTAGCATTGAACAACAGTTTTGAATACTGATTTTCTCAGATATTTAAATAATAGATAATAATAATGTACCTTTGGTACTGATTTTAAAAGTAGGAAAAAAGCTCATGCTTTGATCTACTTAATAAAAAACATTGACTCATCCACTTGTAATCTCAAATACTACTTGTCTTTTATACTAGGCCAGTGCATTTCGGCACTAAACTGAGACTGTGGAAAATTCCATTTTTTCCCAGAACTGTAAAGCAAATCTAACACAACAGAATTTGGCACAGAAAACATTTAAGTTCATAGAGAGAGTTTACTTGATGGGTTTTTCTTGCTAAGGGCAAAGTAACTCTAAGACTGGGTACATGTTTGATGTGCCAGGGCCCCATCCTGCAGACAGGAGCTCGTCACAAAAGGGTAACTGGGGTGGAGAGGCCACTCAGCTGAGCAAGACTGAACACTTCGTATCTTGAGAGAAACAAAAACACCAAGGAATAAACAGATGACTGATTTTCAGCTGCTGTGCTGACTTCCTGAATGTGAACATAATCTTTTACTGTCCTACTGCCATGAACTGGCATAAATGCATTCAGAAAGAAAAACAGCCCCCATGAATGTGGCTGCAGAGACAAAGCAGGTACATGTAGCAGTGAGCTGTCACACACCTACTCTTTTCCCATGCTTTCTGCAGAACATGTTTATTTATACTGCGAATCAGTGCACCCTACCATAAAACACCCTATCACTAGCAAAGGCCAAAAGATTAAAAACACATTATTTTCATTTCTGTATTTGATTCCTTTCCTGCAAAAATTAAAAACATCCTTATGAAAGATGAAAAAAAAATGTGACGGCCAACTGAAGCGCTACTTTTCAATCTAAAACTCAGATATTCCAAATGATGTAACATTTCACCTTCTGAAGAATAACAAGCTTGATTTAAAGCTTTAACCATTAGTTATTTCTTCATTTCTAATTATTGTAGGTTGCTACAGTAAATGCCATCAGTATAAAGAACTATAAAAGCATCCCCCTTGAGACACATGAACTCTGGTCACATCTGAAAGAGAAATCTCTGGCTCTGGCCAACAGGAGGACCCATATTTTTCTGCTGTTTGACAAAGGTACAGCTGCATTAATGCCGGGGAGGATGTGAACAGAGTCCTGTATTATGTTTCCATTTTAAAAAAATCACAGTTTCAGGAATATTATAAAAGGCTGAGATGAGAGAGATAATTCACAGCTTTACTTTGTCTATGCAGCCTAAAAAGATTCCTGTATCATTTCAATTATATTTGGAAGAAAAACCAGCAATAACGCTTGTTAATTTTTAGTCATTACCTCACCCCACTAGTTTATCTCAGAGACTGAATTCTTTACAGGGAGAACAACTGCTCATTCAAAAGAAATGTTTGCTCATTTCCACCCAACAGCCACAGAGGATCCTCTGGTCTATGAAAAAATAAGATCTGACGGTAAGGCTTAACTGCCTCCATCACCACAATCAGAAAAAGCCAAACCTTGGGGCCAAAGCCTCACAACACTTATGTTCAAGGAAAGGCAACAAGTTCTTCATTTTGTTTTCAAACTAGAACCTAAGGCAGGGAAATCCACTTAGGTTAGCAAGACTGGATACTTGCTGGTTAGACAGAAAAAAAAAAAAAAGGTTTTCACACAGAGAAATCAAACAAGGGATTTCTTAGCTGCTCAAAATCCACCCAAACAGCATTTTCATCTCTATCATAGAGAACCTACCAAGACCCTCAACATCCATCCAAGTGCCACCACATCATATTCTTCATAAAGGAAATGGGTGTGTTCTGAAAGCCCTTTCTGTTTGGATGCATCTCATCTGGCTCTTTCTGAAGGTAAACTTGAGTTCTTGTGGAGCTGTGATTCACTAACAGGCATTCAGAGAGATCAGAAGGACTGAACAAAGTGGGCAACAGTATTTAAAACAAGTAACATCTGGAGGCAAGTCAATCATATACACGATTTTAAAACATTTGTATTCTGGTTCCTTATCCTTCATTTGCAACTTTGTCTTTTTCTGCATCACAGCTTGCATTTCACCTGAAAACGCAAAAAATGTAGGTTTGTAACCAAAATGTTATAGAGGATCATTATAGTCAATTTAGAGACTTTTCTGTATTGAAAGTAAAACACTCCTGCATACCTTCTCAAGAGAGCTGTGTGATACTTTCACACCTTGCTCTCAAGGATATGGCACCAAGCCAGTCAGACAAGGAAAGAAATCTGCTTTTACTAAATGTGATCAGTTACAGAGGACTAACT
Organism: Rhabdornis inornatus; assembly: GCA_013397075.1. Lineage (NCBI taxonomy): Eukaryota > Metazoa > Chordata > Aves > Passeriformes > Rhabdornithidae > Rhabdornis > Rhabdornis inornatus. The sequence continues at coordinate 209,248 of VWZS01000943.1, read as the reverse complement.
TTCAGCATGTTTCACTGAGCGAGACTGTTCTTGCTTGAAGGGTTTTACACTGAGTGACAAGAACCACTCCTGCAATCTCTATGCAGACAGACCAGAATGTCTTATTTTGAGATTGTAACAGGCCTGTCACCACCAGAGCTAACAAACTAAACTTTTCCAAGTGGATGCAGCCATGCCCATGACTTATCTTCAGTATGCAGTAACTACATCTCTTGAAAAGTCGAATTATACCACAAGTTTCTGTCTCCATTAGTTCTGCCCTCCAGCATGGAGAAAGGATTGGAGGCTGTCATGGCAAATTCCACTTAGCTACTTTGTCATGTACAGGTCAATGACTTGGACATAAAAATCTCACCAAAGATTAAATTCTGCAGTATCCTGGAGCCCTGCTCAGAACACAAACAAGTATTTTATGATGGTATTACAACACAAACAACAGAAATTCTCCCATACTTTGACCATTGTCAGTTAAATAAAGAACAGAATATTAAGAAGTGGGGGACAAGTCGGAAATTCATAGAATAATACAATCTAAGTCTGCAAAATACCTCCAGGATCAAGTCCAACCTTTCACTGATCACCACCATGTCAACTAAACCACAGCACTAAGTGTCCCATCCAGTTGTTTCTTTAACTCCTGCAGGGATGGTGGGCAGCCCCATCCCTGGGCAGCCCATTCCAATGCCCAACCACCCTTTCAGTGAAGAAATTCTTCCTGATGTCTAACCCGAACCTCCCCTGATGCAGCTTGAGGTCATTTCCTCTTGTACTGTCATTCCCTCATGTCCTCATCACATTATCAATAACAAAACCTTTCACAGGAAATTGAATATTTACATCAAGGCTGAGGGATAAAGCTTCAACTTTTTCAACCTTTCACCATTTCTACAGATTTACTTAGAATTTTTTTTTAAATCCCAAATCACAATACTTTATCTTTTTCCTTTGAGTGTTGCTTTAAAGACAAGCATCCCACAAAACCTGGGAGAGAACACTTATGATCTATTAGGTTACCAAGACCAGTAACTACAATAAATGCAATAAAATATTTAAGAGATTCACAGCTGAAACATTTGTAGTGCATGTGATACCAGTATGTGATATACAGATACAAGTCGTCAAGATCAAATACGTAGCTTTTAGATTTGCAAAGACATTTTTGCTTGTAAGACTTTCACCTGCATTACTAGCAGATTGCACACCACAGGGGCCCAAAAAAAATAGTGATTTCACCTCCATTTCATCACATTTCCATCTGCACAGTAATTCCTTTTAAGTTGCATAAATAACTCTAAGAGCAACTATCAGCCCTCAGAGCTTAGAAAACTGTTTTTTCCAAATATTTAACAACATGCTCTTCATTCATATTCAGCTTTAACATATTTCTGTCGATCTCAAAAATAATTACCGGAGTCATGCAAATATTTACTAGTTTAGTTTCCTTTTTTTTAATATAACTAATTAGAACTTTTCCTTGTGGCCACAAATCCCCTGAGTACCATAAGTATTTTGTGTTACTCCATGACAGTGAAGCTACCAAATCAAACCCTGAAATGCTTTCAAGTTTCAAAGTTTATGATATGAATAAACACCAGATTGGTTTCTCCTTTGTTCTGAATGAAAGTGAAATAAATATGACCAAGGCAATTGTATGCACAAAGGCTAGTTTACAAGTACAAGGAGAACTAGATTTAACAACAAACAGTTTTAGGACATTTCATTTAACACTGACAAATTTATTTCTGAAAAAAACAGAAGAGTTTTTGAAGGTAATTTATAAATAGATACTGAAGTCAACAAATACAGACCTCTACCATGTGACTTGTATGATCCTGACCTTTGTTGCACAGTGAGGTCAGAAGGCTACCAAGACAGTTTTTATTAATAGTATTAGTCATATGTAAAAGATTTACATAATTCTTCCAGATAAAACTAAGTTATAGTCCTGAGCAGATTTTGTACTACAAATGTAACTTAAGAAATTTCTTTACAACATAAAACATCTGAAGCTGGTGCCAAATTTTACACCTAATGTTTCTAACACTTTTCATTTTCATTGGTCGTTGGGATGATACTTCAGCAATGCATTGAAAAGGTGTTTCTACTCTGAAACCAGACACACCTCTTAACATATGTGGGTTTTTACACAGGAGAATGACTTCCTATTAAGTAAGCAACCCCCCCATACTTTCACTGAAAGGACATTTAACCTGAGATGCAAAAGCAAAATGTTTTCAGTTAGTTATTATTCACAGCTGGGCTCCCCTAGGAACATTTTCTGCATCACTGTTGCCATAGAAATTACTATAGAAACCCTGAGAGCAATGGAGTCAAACCTGTTGAAACTGTGGTACCATCAAAGCTCCATTCAAAATACCCACTCAGGACAGAAAATATTCACTTATATCTACTTTTGCCAGCAACAAGTTAGGTTTTCTAGTCTTTCAATATAAATACACTAACTACATTAATTTCAGCCCAAGATGGTTTTGCAAGAGCATACAGGAAACCTTGTTAAAATAATTTTCTTACAAGTACAGAATCCTATATTTTAAAATAACATTATACTGGTGATGGCTCTTAAGTTGTTCATATGTTTTGTCCCAGGTCAAAGAACATTCCTTTTAAAGTGCATTTATCAGTACGAGATATCTGGAGCTAGTTTTCTCCAAAATGCATATATAAGTATATATTAAAAAAACTATTTTTATGGATACATACTCACACTCTTATGCTTTTTCCTTTCCTTCTTGATTACAATCCCTGCAAAACCAGGCATTAACACATGAAGTGAGGCAGGAAATGGGATTTTGCTGTAAAGGAGAACAGTGATGAGCCACCAATGGAGGAAATTAGCACTTGCACATCTGTGCACACAGTTTTGTTCTTTATTTCCATCACGTTTTTTGTTTTTTTCCAGACACTCTCCACTGTTACGTTTCCTCTGAAACTTTTAATGCCATGCCTTTAAATTAGAACACATGTATGTTTGTTCTCACTCTCGCTGACAGCTAATGTATGTGGGTTTCAACAAGGTACATTAGACACACACATTGCAATATTTCATTACAAAAACTGAAAGGCTCCCCAGTCAAACATGAAGGAACAGGCTTTTTCAGCCTCTATATAGAAAGCACTGGAACACAAGGACAATATCCCCAGTCACTACAGCAGCTGAAGTAAGAGTCAAACCACAAGGGAAGAAATCAAACAGATGTTGATTTGATCAATGATGATGCAAAAGTATTTAACATTTCCTTTATGGGCATGCATACCAGAACTACTGTTGGTAGCCTAGGTGAGTGATCCTACTCCTTTTAAATATGTCAAATATGTTTCTGGAGCCAAGCTGCTGGATTTTTCCCAATCACACTATATCTCATGATTAATAAAACACTATCTGTGCTTTCAGGACAGCATTTTTAATTTCCAAATGTATGAAAAACAGTGTTTTAAGAACAACTGATGTGAAAAGACTTCACTTCAGCTGATACTCTCCCCACCTCCAACTGAAGTGGGGATAGAAGATAAAAGCTGCTTTCTTATTTCCAAGAGACCAAGGTGGCACCAGAATGAGGTGAAGCAGCACTGGCACCCTATGAATGACATGGGGTGAGGTGTGACCTCATGATCTCAGCCAGAAATAAAGATCAGAGGTTTAGCACTGAGCACATGTAGTGACAGCAGAACACCACCTCTGCAGCCAGACTGTGCTGGGGCAGCTGAGGAAGGTCCTTCCAGCAGCAGCAGCCCCCAGGCTGTGTCCCACACCTCAGCACGCACCCCCTCCATGACAGGGCTGTGGGCAGCTCAGGACAACACTTGTGCTGCTGTTCTTCACCAAGGATGGGAATGGCCACACTCTGGGGGCCTCCCTCACCACACTGGTACTAACCAGGACCTCTCACCTCAACCCACACACAGCTATGTTCAATTGGAGTTCATTTGCTCTGCTATCTTTATATCTTCTGAAAAACCAAACTAGGCGATGAATTCAGAAGTTGCTGGCAAGACTAACAGCACAGTCACATGTCATTTCCTGAGGAAACCAGGCTCTCTTCAAACCACATATACACCTCTCTGCAAGTCTGACTTGCTGAGATACTTTGAAAAGCAAAGAAAATGGTTTCAGAACTCCGAGCTGCCATGCCCCTTGATGTCCTATTGAGAAAGATAAAAGTTTGGGGGGTTACTTGGTTGAATCTTTAAACTCAAAATGTGTCATAACTTTTATTCTTCAAGTAAATCTATGGAACAGGGGAAAAAAGCCTGTTCTTTAAATTGTCATAATGAATCAATCACGCTATATGGGGAAAAATGAAAATTATTTTTTAGTCCAAGTTCATAAAATCGGGTGGCTCTTCTCAAGAGAAAAATATTTAAAATTACTAGCAAGTGGAATATATCAAATATTAAATCTTATCCACAAAGACAAACATCAACATTGTGTCTGATATGTAAACAAAGAGCTTTATGTTGATCACTAAACACAATCGCACTGAAAAAAACACAGAAAAGAAGCATCACAGTATTTTTAAGTTATCTTTAAATGGAAACCAGACCAAAGCAGTTACATCTTTGCTTTAGTGGACTACAAACAGAGTAGCAGTACACTTGTAATAGAGTTCTACTGTGAGGAAAAGCCACAGTTAACAAAAAAAATTGCCCTATATTGCATTTGAGATGTAACTGATTGCTAAAAAGCTATTAAGGCATTAAATTACCATAGCAGGCATTTATTGTAAGCATGTTCTGGTATCAGGAGTGTCAATCTTTGCACACCAATTACAAAGCCTAACAGACAATTAACACATAATAAAAAGTGGGTGTAACTACATTTTTACAACAGCTTCACACAAAAACCTTTCTGTTCTTACAGAAATCTCAAAACATGGAAGAAGTACTGTGTGAAGAACCTGAAATTTTAGATATTTCACTTTTAAATAAATACTGGCACTTGAATAACTGAGCTTGTTTCCCTACACAAGTTAGCACTGAAAACAAAAGAAATTCACGTGCTTTGTTAAAATTGCCTCTTGATTAAATCTGTAACAAAGCAAGACAGACAGCATCCATACTGATCCCAGGTCTTGCTCTGCAGCACCACAGTGCTGTGTACCTGAGCAATTTCTAAACTGCTTGGTTAGGCTGAGAAAACAGATCAGCATTTCCTCAGGGGAAAAGACAGCTTGTTGCTTCACCAGGCTACAAACTATCCTCATCTATTCACCTAGCCGATGCAAAATCCTAAATTAAGTGTGACCTGATAACGGATTAGACAGTTTTGGGGACTACCAATATCTTGGCAAGAGAGTCACAGATTCCTTACTGGGCAAAAAAATATTATTTTAATCACCAATTAAAACAGTTTGACTTGAAATTGGCAAGGAAATAATACTCAGGAACTTTGATGGGATTTAACAAAAGACCATTTCCTATAAATAAGGACACCAGAGACTCAGAATCCAAAACAAGTTTTTGCCAGTTCTAAAGTCTTAGGTCAATCTTCCTACCTGCCCTTTGTGACAATTATGTGTTTCTGCAGGTAGAAGTCAGTTGTTGAAAGGCCTGAGGCAGGAGCATGGTAGGAGAAAATCATTATCCTATCCTACCTTTATGTGAAAAACAAACAGCTGAATATTCATGACCTGTGTTCCTCAGGGAGACAGGGACAGCTGCTTCAGTTACATGAAATTACACATCAGTAGAGGAACATAAGAAATCACTATTCTGTTTATGACTACAAAATTAGCATATACAATTTTTCCAAATTAAGTGTACAGAGTCAGGGGACATTTCACAGTTGTCTTCTTGCAAACGGGCTATTTAGGAGCTGCAAAAGAAACCTGCTGAACCTGACAAGAGAAAGCTCTGCAAAGCACACCTACAGATCTGAAGGACACTGCTGGTCAGAAAAGCTCAGCTGTACCCATACAACACACACACACTATGAGCAAAACCAGACAGGTATAACCTTCAGAGAGGATATGAAGAAATGCTTCTGGTGTAAAGAATTTATCCTTTCAATTCCTTGATAAAAAACTACCACAAAACCAAGTATTGTAATATCAAGTCCTTCAAAACAAAAGACAAACACCAGTACGTGGGAGAAGTTTGGCTACAGCTAAAATGGAATTAAACCACGATCTATTTAAAAAAGTTAACAAGCCGAGGTGAGCCGGTGCCAGCAGTGAGGAGCGCTCTCGGCGGGGCACAGCGCAGTTACCACAGACAGCAGCAATTCCAAAGCCTGGCTGCCTCGCTGCTCTCCTGCTCCAGCAGGAGAATGAAAAGATCACATTCTAGCAGAGGAAAGCAACAGCTGGAGGAGTTTATTGTCATTTTGTTATTTCAGGACTAATAAACCAGCAGGTTATCAAATAAATTTCAATGTTTAATGATAAACTAATTTAACCCTATAAAGCTATCTTTTCTCCCCTGCTTTCTCTGTATGGAGATTGGTGGGTATTTCCCACAATTTTCTGTTTCGTTATGCAGTGCCTCCCCGTGTCAGCACAGGAGATGAAAGAACTCTTTCGGTCAGTTGCTAGTTTAGATAAAGGAGGATAGCCGGGGGAAGAAAAAAAAAAATCTCCAAACTTATGAAATCTGATGGATGGAACAGAGAAGGTGCTAGATACCAGGGCAGATACAATAAAAGCATATCACGACTTTCCCTGTCTGCACTTTGATACCGCTCCCTTACTGATTTGTAGTTGACTTAGCGTGACTCCCTCCCCACACTGAGTTAGAGAACAGCAGATCTCAGAGGGAGGGAAACATGCCCAAGCATGCCCGGGTACAACCTGCCAGATCTAGCTCTGTGTAGTAATAAATAATGGATTATAAAGTGTCCGATGTGAATGTATCCAATGAAATTGCACAGAGATATCAGTTTTTTAGAACTTGAGTGCAACTTCTCTCCTTTTTTCAGTCTATCTAGTCACATACTACTTGCATTTAATCTGTGGAACAGAAACACATTATATAGCTTTCAAAATAGAGTCACATTTATCTTACTGCTCTGTGCAGACTGGGGCTGGGGAGACCCCAAGAGAGAAAAACTGAGAGCTCCTCCTTTTTAGTGCAATTTGCAACCATTAAGGAGTCTTTGAAACAAAATCTTCTCTATACTCAGAAGCATAGTAGCAATTGAATTCCCTTTAAAAAAAGCAACTATAGATCCATTTATTAAAATGAAGACATAGCTAACTGGACAGCTCATAAAATACAGTCAGCTCCTGGCCTTCACCACCAAGTACAAAGCCTGACAGAAAAGTTGACAACAAACCACCTCTATTCCTGCCAATAATCAGGTTAATTTTTAATTTATGCTTCTTATAATAATTAAGTTCAAAGTCAGGAAAGAAAAATATGAGTTCTTCATACTAATTAACACAAGAGGATATTCTGAAATATTTGCAGGTAGTTTTTAGTCACATATTTTTAGTCAGTTTCTGTTCATAATGACCTTTATATTCCTATTCACACCAGTTTCTTCTTTCCACATCAAAAGAAACGAGTCTGCTGAGGAATTTTCTTGTGTAGTTTTAAGGATATTGAATGACAACCTAATACAGAAAAGCTGTCTTCTGTGTCCCAGAGAATTGCATGTGACCAAGTGTATTCAGCTTGAAAGATACATATTCAAATCATTGTCTCTCACAACACCTACCTATTGAAATTTTCAGGGCCCACAGGAAAATGCAGTTAATGTAATACCCTCCAGCCTTCCCTCCCCCACGAAAAAAAGATCAGATTACAAATCAGCCTTCTGTTTCTGATCTTGTTTCCAAATACTGCAATATATAAATATTCCCAAAGAATCACCATTTGTGCTCCTTAAAAACTATCACCAGCTCCCTCTACAGCCAGAGAATTAAACTAAGTATATCTAAGAACATTTTTTTTTTGGGGGGGGAACCACAGAAGAAGTCTTCCTATCAGTATTAGAGTATTAGCTAGAAACCAAACTGTAATACCTGCACATAAAGTAATAACAAACTGTTTGTAAGAACAGATTCTGGAGTCTTAGTGAAAAGGAGTCATGACCAAGGACAAGAATCTTTAGAAAGAGAAGTAGGGTAAGCATACAGGAAACAGATGGTTATCAGTGGTAGATCACTGGGTCTTGGGGAATTTCTACATTTAAAAAAAAGTCACACTTCATATTCACATGCACCCACACAGAGAATCAAGATGTTTCAAAGTGATTAGCAGAAACTCTCACTGTCTGTTCCCTGCCCTGCCAGCGAGGAGCTCACAAGAAACTGGGATGGAGATGGTCAGGACAGCTGGGCTGAGCTGGCCACAGGGATATTCCATAAGCCAGGAGCTCATGCCCAGTGTAAGAGGGAGATGGAGGGGGCCAATGGCTGCATGGGGATGGGCATAAGTCGATGTCTGGTGAGCAACCATACTGTGCATGGCTTGTTTCTCTGTCCCTTCAATCACAAATACTCCTATTGCTGGGAAAAGCTTTAATTGTAACAAAAAGTGTTTAAATCTGGTGAATTCCTTTAGCTAAAGCAGGACAGTGCTCAGTCCTGTATAAATGTGTGCCAGTGGTTACTGCAGCCTTAAAGACCGTGGGCCTGAGCAACGCTGATAAGAAGCTGCATCTTGGCCAGACCACACTGGGGTGCACTCGAAGAAAAGAAACTTTTTTTCTGGAGGCCTGTGACAAAAAAAAGGATGATTTGAGGAATGGAATGTTCCCCAAACGACCACCAGAGACCCTCTAAAGATGCCTACTCTAATGCAAGTAAGGTCCAAGAAGCGGTTTGAATATGCAAAAGAATTTGTGTGAATGTTTAGCATGTATGTATGAGTCTTGGGAAATGTAATGAATATGTATAAGCTACATAGATTCAAACTAGTGTGTTAGCTAGTGGGTTAGGCAGAAATATCCCTCTCACATCTGGCACCTAAAATAAAAGTGATTCCTCTTCCTAATACTGAAATTACAGTGCTAGAGTTTTATTCCCAACTTTTGGTGACATTGTCCTTACTAAGGGGTTAAACAATGACAACTATGAAGGAGGGAAGGCAGTGTTTTCCTTTACTTGGCTTGTTAACACATTTCATATTTTTAAACAAGAAATTTTTACTGTTTCTGCAATTTTTGTGTGTTTTTTTCAGAAGATAGTAGAGAAGGAAAAGAAAATATATCAAGATGCTGCATATCTGAATGAGAAAATGAGGCTTTATAGCATGAATAAGAAATAAGATGACAAATTTCAGCCTTGCTCTAAACTATTCAAAGTCATTTACTTGACATTTGCAAGACAGCACTGAAGGAGATGTTTTCATCCTCTATAATCATAATTTCAAACTTACAAATGACCAAAACCTGAGTTAGGGATGGCAAGGCCTCCTTCCATAGTGTATTAGTTATTAACATTGGTGATCCAAGCCTAATCACCTGTGTTATTTATCATCCTGATAGCATGCACTTCTCTAATTCCAGGGTGGGGGGGAATGAAAGTAAGTGAAAAAAAAATTAACATACCAAAATGTGAAAGTCTGGTTCCTTATTTAAAACTATATAGATTCAGCTTCTCAGTACCAGTGATTCCTGTTCCAGCCAAAAGAGTTACTCACACAGTCCAAAGTGACGTTTCTTAGTAAACTTAATTTTTAGTTTTTACCAGGATAACCCATACAGAAGAACACAAGAAGATACTTTTAAAAAACATATGGACTGACAGATTTTTACAGTCCTTTCCTATATCAAAGTAAGTAAAAGTTTCAGTTTTAAAACATTCCTCAGCTCTTTAATAAAGAAATTTATTTCACTCCCTCTATATACTCCCTGTGAACACTCAATTTATCTGTCAGAGTACAAAAGCCATGTCATCTGCCCATGTTCTAACACATGTTCATAAACAAAATACCATTAAGGGCAGCCTAAAGATGTCATTAACTTTTACTTGGGTAAAAATTTCTTGACATTCAACTGGAAGCAATCAGGTATTTTGAGAAATGTTTGTTGTAACTCCCTCCCTCAGCTAACAGCTATAATGAAGAGACATGTAACACTGAAAAAACAGGTAGAGTCCAATAGTCATAATCAAGTACGCAGCAAATGTTTTAAGAGACACACTATCAACAGAAATTATTTGCAGTATGACCTTAAGACAATGTAATCACATGTACAAGATGCAGATTGCAGCTTTATCCAGTAATCTAGTGAGTGATAATCTTTCATAAAAAAAAAAAGAAAAAATGAATCCT
>VWZS01000943.1:0-198973 GCA_013397075.1 Rhabdornis inornatus | reverse complement strand
CAACCAGCAGCCTTAGCTTAGTAAGGTGTTTTTAAACAAGCAATTACTAACTCACCTCTGCTGCTACGCCTTTATGTGATCCCAGAAAAAAAGCCAAGGGCGGGGTGGGAAGGGGAAGGAAAGCAGCCACAGAGGGAGCGGGCACAGCTCACCCGAAGCAAGGCTGCCACCTCGTGGGCTTGGGCCAGGGGCAGCCCCAGCGCTGCTCTTTCTCGAGGCAGAATCAAGAGGATTTTGATCCCATCCAGGATGAGGAAATGCAATCCATACTTAGTTTTGTATGACATGATGATTGAACATATGTTTAAACTTGTACTTGCCTCTGGGGCATGTTTTCTTCAGCTACAAAGCCCATTTCATGTGTGCATGAGGCAAAGTCAACAGTTGGTGAGTGCACTTACTTCAACCATTCCAGCACATTCCCATCTCTCACTGTTCGTGGGTGTGCTCATGAGTCACCCTCTCCATCTCCCACGTCACTCTGCTGGATCTTCATGCACTTCCTTTAAGGGACTGGTCTCAGGCTGCAAGTCCCAATGCAAGTGATTCCCTTGTAACAATTTTCAATTCTACTACTCCTTTTATGGACAGAGAAGTACTTTAAATAAACTAGGAAAGTGACAGAAGATAGAAGTGATTTTACAGTGATTTTACATACATATATATAGTAAATATTTATCTGCTTTATTAGAAGTAGTTGGTCATAATTGTTATTTTATGCTAACTATCCTGAATATTCTTTGGCTTTCCAAGAAAAGCATATTATCTCTTTGCAATAAGACATTACTAGAAAGCAACTAATTCAAGGCCTCTTGCAGATAAGATTAATTTTATCCAGTTATCTGAAATGTTAATCTGTAATTTATAGGGCTTCCTTTTTGCACACACTGTAACCTTGTATTCCCCAAACATGTATGTACCTTTTGTAATCAAACATCTGCAGTTAAACTGCACTTGATTAGAGCCAGTTTAATTCAGTTCTTCAGGATGAGTCATTTCTACTGAATAAGCAAGGATATAGGGGAAACGGGGAAAAGTTGTGAAACTTGTTTCTCTTCTTACTGTAATTCCAGACACATAATTCCTCCTTCACCAACTAGCAGCTGGCAAAAGCTGCAAGGGAGTCATGATGATTTATTGTCACGAAACCTTACTGCCCACACAAGCTACGAGTCATCTTGTGCACTTGTCTGTCCCTGAGGTACAGAATGCAGCAATTCAGCTGCTCTGCTCTGATCCTCACTGAGGAAGAAGGGCTGTGTGATTAAAACCACAGGCATTAAGGTAAGATCTATGTGGTATCTCCATTGTTCCATATTAAGTGAAGATGCAGATTTTCAGCTGCTCACCATTGCTTTCCTATCTTGCTTTTACTCTGTCATGGGAATGTCAGTTCAAGTATTGTTTTAATCTCAGTTAATCTCTGTTATTTCTATTTCGTTCTTAAAAAGATAAACTTATCTAAAAAACATACAAAAAGCACTTCAAATACAAATTTGAATACATATCTGTACAAATTATATACAAATACAAATTATTCTGGAGTACAATACTCCAGAATAATTACTTTTTCTATACCTAAGAGTTTCCAGACATGTGCACACTAAGATATGACAGTAAGCTGCTCTCTTTCAATGTATGCAATGATGGAGCTGGGTTCCAAATTACTTTTTGCAATATCTCGAGTCAGTATCTAAGCATGTCTTCCTTCTCACTCTATGGACTGGAGTTTCAATAGCTTCTCTTCCCCAAAACGTCAGCAGTCTTAGATTAGAAAGGAAAGCTGAAACAAAAACAATCTGTTACGGCCTAAAAGAAAAATGAAAAAAAAAAAAAAAAAAAAAAAAAAAAAAAAAAAAGATTTTTAGAAGATTCTGTCCTCAAACTCAGTTTAAGCCAAGTCATGTACAGAGTCAGAACACACTGGAGCCCACATATAACAGTGCTTGTTTGGTTAGTTTTAAGATTTATAGATTTATTTATTCATAACATGGACAGTTTTCAGAGAAATTTAGTCTAAAAGCGATGAAAACTTTGTCATAGAAACAGCAGAACACCGCATACTTCATAAGGAACATGGCGGAGTATTTGGAGGCAGAAATAGAAAGCCAAGGCACCAAAAACTCTGTCATGAGACATCCAGAAACCAAATTTCAATTATTAGTTTTAAAATGATTAAATACTTGCTGACCTAATCCTAAGTAACACGATGAAGGAGTGACTAGCAAGATTTCACCCAGCCTAGAGGAAGCATGTTTTAAAATCCACACACAATAAAAACACCTGGAAAATTTCCAATTCTCCTGCACATTTGTTTTGAAAAACCATGTGCCAGCCAGCTACTTTCACAGCAAGTGTGGATGAACTGACATAGTTCCCACTTGCTCTCTTTAGTTCCTTTCTTGCAATTTTCAACATTAAGAAATTGAGAATCTGCTAAATCAGGAGCCTCTACAAATTCAAGGCTCTCAAGCCTTGGTTGTTCAACACTCTTCCACACCAGCTAGACAGCTGATATTGTTGATGTTATGACCATCCACCACGTTCCCCCACCTTCCTGCTTATCAAGAGCAGCTTAATTTGGTTCACACATGAACTCTGCCATGGTACCCTGCAGTTATCAGACATTCACAGCAGTCACACTTCTGCTACTACCAGCATTCTTCTGCTGCTGTAATCTTGTTTATGTACGTTGGGAGGGAAAAAAGCAACAGAACCAAGTGAAGCACTGCAAGTTTGAGAACTCGATTATTTTTTTCATCTGGTAGATGCACCAAACTATGCAGATGTGAAGCACTGATGAACCAGAATGGCAGATTTGGTTAATGGCTGTACAAGGTAACTGCGGTTCAGTCAATTATTTACTCTCCCCTCTGTTTCTGGGGGGCTTTGTGCAACATCAAAGCTTATTACATGCATTGTAAGTGATGTTTAAATGCTAGATAAGGTCTTGCTCAGGGCTTTTCTCTGTGAACCCTTTTGACTTAATTGAATATATTACCCTGCCACTGTATACTTTTAACAATAGACATTTCCAGTCTTCCTATGACTAACACCAGTTCTTACCAATACTCACATTTTCATGAAAATAAGCCCAGAACCATCACAATGTAAATAAGTTCCAAGAATCAGACAAGGAATAAACAGCAATAAATGAACAATGCAGTAAGGCAACGCACCATTGCACTTTATTAGGCTGACAAAAATAATGTTCATTCAGCTGTAGTATTCACAGAACCCCAGAATAAAAAATAGTATTTTAGAAACCTAACCAGACATGCATCACACTGCTATTGATAAAGTCCTCCCTGAGCCTCCTTTTCTCCAGGTTAAACAATTTCAATCCCCTCAGCTGTTCCTCACCAGCCTTGTGCTCCAGCCCCTTCCCCAGCCCTGTTCCCTTTCTCTGGACACACTGCAGCCCCTCAATGTCTTTTGTGTAGTGAGGGGCCCAAAACTGAACCCAGGATTTGAGCTGTGGCCTCAGCAGTGCTCAGTACAGGGGGACAATCCCTGCCCTGGTCCTGCTGGCCACACTATTGCTGATACAGCCAGGATGCCACTGGCCTTCTTGGCCACCTGGGCACACACTGGCTCACATTCAGCTGCTGTAACCAGCACCCCCAGATCCTTTTCCACTGAGCAGCTTTCCAGCCACTCTGTCCCCAGCCTGGAGATGCAGGGGGTTGCGACCCAAAGGCAGGATCCACCTTTACCTTGTTGAACCTCACACCACTGGTCTTGGCTCACTGATCCAGCCTGTCCAATCCCTCTGCAGAGCCCTCCCACCCTCCAGCAGATCAACACTCCCACCTAACTTGGGATGCAATCTGCTGAGGGTGCCCTCCATCTCTTCATGCAGATCATTGATAAAGATATTAAACAGAAATGTCCCCAGATCAATACCACGAGCAGGATATAAAAACCAGCAAAGACACCAAACAAAAAGCACGTTTGTGTCAATTTCCCACCCCTCAGTAGATTTGTGAGTCAGGAGGGAAGCCCACAGTTTCTCCTCATCCTGCCCTTTCATCCAAAGATTTTGTCAAGAATGTTCCAGAAGAAATGTTTAAAAGAAACTACTTTGATGCAGTTAATTTAATATTACATAAAACCAAAGCAAAAAAAAAAAATCTTGATTTCTTGACGAGCATGCAACAGGAAACAGAACATTCATTTGCTAATATTTCTTTAATTCTTAACATTTCAAGGGTATTTCTCAGACTACAAAAACAACATAAGGTAGGTTTTATCCATATGGCTGTCGTGAATTTACTGGTTGTTTGCCACTCAGTAAATAAATAATGTAAAAAAACCCTAGCAAACAACAGCAAGTAAAATCCAGCAGGGTCTCAGACATAGGCTCTCATTAACCCAGGTGGAATAGTGTCAAAGCCTTTTCAACACCCTGCTCCCTTCATGAAAACACAAATCCGGTTGCATTGTCTGTGGCAATTTTCACCCAAAAAGTTGTTGTGAAGTGTAAGCATTTGTCCACGTCTACCATTTAACACTGCAATTGCTTTTTTCCTCAAGCACAGAGTAAAATTTTTCCTATACACAAAGTAGAAACTATTGACTTTGTAATGTCTCCCAGGGCAGGAATCTCGGGAGCCTCACAGCACTGAAGGTCCTGGTACCAGCATGGCTGCAGCATTGGGAGATTAAAACATTTGCCATATGTGAAAGATTCCCTGAGCACAACTGCTGCACTGCTCAAGTGAACAGGAGTTTTTCCACAGCCCATCCCCCATGACACCCTGTACCATGTCATCTGCTAAAAACTCAAAACCAAAATAAAAAATTTCCCTTTTTCCTTCTCTGTGGTTCAATAACGCAAACTTAATGCATCAGTTATAACAAGCAATTATTTTACTTAATTTTCAAACTACATCTCCCAGTATTGCTGTTTACTAACCTCTTCAAAAATTAGAAGTAAAGCTTACCAAAGTTTTTCTTGTTCCATTCCTCCTCTGGCACACTGGTTTATTACAGCAGGGCTACTCATGGTAAGGGCTGAGCTTTCAAAATTCATTTTTTTTCTACAAAAGAACAACATCAAAAAACAAGAAAAATGCTATTTAAGTAAAAATTGTGGTTACTAATTAAGTAAAAAATGGAAACTTTAAGACAAGAACTTTTAAAAACCAAATACAGTACATTTTACTTATTTAAGTGAATGTCCTACATCAATGTGATTAATTGGATGAATACACTGAGAAGGATTTGGCAGTTTTATGGACTTGCTAGTTATGCCAAACCCAACGCTGATTGTCTTCTGTTTACTTTTCTGAACACATGCCAAGAGAGTTGATGTCAGCAAGCCTGTATCCAGGGCTGTGCATCATGGCAGTTCTTTAATTCAGAGCAGCAGCCACAGCCAGCACTGCTGTGGAATGATCCACACACACAACGTGGGGGAGAAAAATTAAATTTCTAACATGTAAAGATTTACAGAAGCTTTTCAGCATATTTTAATAACCTAAGATCATACTTTGCCAATTTGCAGAAAATAAGTTAATTCATGGCTGAAGTCCCTCTCTAAAACAGCACAGACATATTCCAATTGCAATGGCAATTCCCAAGTTACACCACTTACAAAAGGTCTATATGGTCAAATAAGTTTCCAGTAAATGATTTGCACGGCAAGAACAAATGAAGACTCCACACAATGCAAGTCAATTCCACCAAGAAACATTTTTTAATCATTTTTTAATAACAGGATCCACAATGTTAACCTGAAACTTCTGAGTCCTATAGCTTCCCTACCCACTGCACTTTCCTTTAAAGCGGGGGGGATTTTTTAGCTATCAGTCATCTTATTCGACTTGATTTGGCACCTGGTTTGTATTATGATCAGCATAAGACCTAACTGATTAATAGAAATCAGGCTCAACTGTATATTAAGTAATACCTACTAGTATATAACCAGAAAATAGACTGTGCTTGTCAAGATAATAATCCCTTACTTTTTTCAAGTAGGTACAAAGAACCATTAAAAAGCTGGTTTAACCTGTGTGAAACCTGGGTCAAAATCTAATATGACAGATTTCAGGGACAGCATGAAAAGCTGAGTACAGGGCATATGTCCCATCACTGGCAGGTAGATAAGGCCAACCTGCACAAACTAAATGCTCTGAAGAGAATGCCCATCTTGGTTTCAAAAGTCTGCCCATGCAAGAGTGGATAAACAGTCCTGGCAAAGCCCTGTCCCAGGACCAGCAACCAAACTTTGTTCCTTACTGACATTAATGTCTTATTTTAGCCTGCCCCTTGATGTGAACAGAGCCCGTGACACTGACCCTTCAAACAAACAGAATGGATTTGCAAGAACAAGTCCTTAATCTTGCATTTTTTAAACATCCCTCATAATAGAGAGGGATAAAAGTCTATTTCAGGCTTGAAATCTTGCTTAAAGGACCCAAAAAACTATTCTGAATTGGAAAACAACAAAAGCCTCATCTCTGTGAGGGCAGGAACAGAGACTCAGCCATCTGAGCTTCTTTTGGATCACTGCCTGACCTCAAATTTACTCCTGATTCTCAATTATGAATGAAAAGCAAGAAAAACCAAAAATGCCGAACAGAAAGAAACAAAACCAAACCACCACCACCACCAACAAAAATCCTCAAACCAAATCAACAGCACAAAAACCCCACCAAACAAATCCACACAAAAACATTTTAATTCTAAAACTGGCTCAGCAGCAACATGTGTTGAAAACTTAATTATTAATTACCTCTCCAGTCTCTAACAGCACAGGAAGAGTTTTTCTTAAATACATGTTAAAGTAATACTGCAAGAGTCCATACCTAACATCTTCTGCAAAGTTCCCTTTTTTGAGGAAGCAATTTCCTAACCTGGGGAAAGCCCAGATTCTTCAATGATCACACAAGTTCTGCCAACAAGAGTTTTGCCTCCTCTTACAAGTCACCTGTACCAGTAAGATCAAAGGTCCAGGGCAAGGTTAGAAGCAGTCCATTAACTCTCAAAGTTGGAAGGTCAAAGATTCTGATTACAAAACCACACGGTTGCCATTCCAGCAAAAAAACGTACCAGTCCCACTGTTTTCTTGTGAGCTGGTACTAGAGCAGTACAACTGTTCAATGTATGACTAAAAAAACCCACCAAGCTGCTTTCAGCACTCTCCTCCCCACTCTAGGAAATATCCAAGCCAGCACTCCATACCTATCTCTGCACTGAGACTTGCACACTCAAACTAGAGCAAAAGCAGAGGCTAGAATTGATAAAAAGTTACTGCGTTATTCTTTTCTATGAACAACTGATGATAAAGGTTGACATTGATATAAGAAAATAAATGAAATACAGAATCAACTTAATCTCTGTTCTGAGATGCTCTGCAAAAGAAAACCACATAAAGTAATACAGAGGAATACATCTTGTCAAACTCCTCAACTCGCTCACATTCCCAGCCTGATATCTGAGAACAGCAGCAGCACACTGTGCACCTTGAGTGACTTTTGTCTGTATCAGCTGCCTACATCAGCTCCTTTCAAATCACACTCCTTGGTGACTGTCTGTGGAGGTGGACAGCACTGTCAGGGTTTGGCAGGATTGCCATCCAGCAGCTCTCCCCAGCCACACTTCGGAGGGTGGGCAGCAGTGAGTCAGACAAGCTTTGGGGACACACTCCTGTCACACTGTTCCTCTCAACAGGTCTGCACAGGCCTCCTTCACTCTCTACCTGGAGCAACAGGTAATTAAACAGCTGATCCCCACAAAACCGACAAGTTTTATGGCCTTGTCAAAACATCAAAAGTTTTTTAGTTTCTAAATGGCAAACAGAAAACTGATATCTGTCAAAACTTTAGTAGGCCAGGGATACCAAATATTACCACTACTTCTCTTACTTCAAAGTCATTTCAGTCAAAAATTCTCAGCCTGTATATTCTCTCCTTATTTATGTGCCACAGAGTTCCCTTAAGACCCTTTCTTGAGAATAAATATATTTTTTAGTAAAAAACAGAAAAAATATTTAAATATCTACAAGCGGAATATGTTTTTTCCAAGCATTAAGAATATTTTATGGATATATTTCCAGTGAACACATACTGCTTCAGTAGGTCTAAAATAAAACTGAAATTTTTCCTTTTTGCGGAAAGAAAATTGTAAGGCTTTTAATCTCTAAAAAATATTGTTCATATTCAAAGTGAGCCACACAAAATGAAAGCTGAAACTAGCAAAGGAAAATTTTGCATATGTTTAAAAAAAATATATATATATGCACACAATCAGAATACTATCACTATCCTCAGAAATCAGCCTCCAGTAACAGCAACAACTTAGAAAATGAAGTGCAACTCAAGAAGCAAAAGAACAATGTTCAGAAAAAAAAAATGCTGTTCACAGGTGCCTCTTTCTGTATCACCATCCAACTCGTGTTTGGACTTGAACTTCATGGCATAGGCAAGGTTCATGATGAAACTTGAAGGAGGAAAATAAATCTATCATCTTCCCTCTTAATAACTTGGAGCCAGATGCCAAGAGAAGTCAATGAATATTAATTTAAGAGACTGCTCAGATGCATTCTGTTCCTCAGCCTCTGCACACTGAACCTTGCCTGTTCCAGTTAAGGGACATGCTCTTGAATTAGGTGCTGTCCTGGAGATCGTGCTGTGCTGTAATAGCAGGAAGTGGGCAAAACGTAACTGCAGAACAAAAACACAGGAAAACGACACCAGAGAATTTATTCATAGCAACTAAGTTTATCACTACTCTCTCTGTCTTACTGAGGAAACTTGAAGAAACGTCCTTGCTGGTTTTGATGAGATGTCTGAAATTCAGGATACTTAGTCTTCTATGACCAAGTATAGGTTGCTTAACAGTAGAGTCCCCAGAGGGAAACATGAACCCTAAAATTCTCTTATGTTATCTCTTCTATGCTTCCATTAAAAATGTCAACTCTGTTTATCTGAAGCCTTGTCAGTCCATCTGTCTTAGAGTAGATTCTTACACCTCATAATGGCAGATAAAAGCCTAGCAGTGGTAAGCCACGAGCTCAAATACTGACAAGTGTTATATTGAATTCATTTGTATTTAATTTTGCGAGTTCTGCAATTGCCCTTAAGTGGACAAAAACAAAGCCAGCGGAAAGGCTCTAGTACAGCACAGCACTCGAGCCCCTGAACACCTGCACAGAACTGCCCTGCAGGATCGCTTGAACAGAAAAACATAAAGTTCAAGAAAAGTATTGAAGTCACAACACCCCACAGGCTCAAACCTGACTTATATCTGGAAGTATGGGGTATTAGACAATCTTGTTAAAACTGATTCCCTACACAAAGCCCATTTTCTCCTCTGCCTTTTTTTTCCCCTCCCCTTGTGTTACTAAGTGTAGATACACTTTGATCCTCAGGCTAAAAATATTTTTTGCCTTTTCCTCCACACCCTATTTGTATCTCTAGACAAGATATTCACAGTAGCCGCAGTTAAAAAATAACATATCATTCAACAGCTGTTCACTACAGTTAAAGCAAAAATAATTAATATCTTCTGATGAAACACGTTCCCACACTTCCTCACCCTCATTAAAATGCTTTGCATTGTTGAAATAGTATCTTGTTACACTTAGCTGATAGGAAAACCATGAGGAAAAAGAAAATCTTTTCTGAACTCTAAGAACCCTCAATGCAGAAACTATTATTCTTTTTAATGAACAAGAAGGCAGTAGCATCACTATGTAATGGGCAATAATGTGCATCTACTACAAGGAAAAAGATGTGCTACTCACCATCATTCTCTGAAGCAAATGTCTTTATGACCACAAAGCCTGAAGAGCTGATTACCAGTTAGCAGGTGTAGTGTAACATCTCTAAAGAGGCCATTCCCGTTTCCTTACTAACTGCCCGAAATCTGCTATTTCTAAGCAAATGAACATATTTACCCTTGCATTGCTTTCTGAAAAGCCACGTTTCCACACCCCAAGTGAGCAAACACAAGTATCTCCCATCTCAAAAGCACTCAGCTCCCAGCCAGCTGCCGCCTTAGGCAAACAGTTCAAGGGCACATTTAAACTTTAAACCAAACTTCACTATTTAACTAATAAAAACGAATTCTAAAAACAGTCTTTCTTCAAATTGTTTTTCTAAGACTCCCAGAGATGGCAGTTGCAACATATTTTTATGCCACTACAGCACACTTCAGTGAAACCAGGTGAAAACTCAAGAAGCTCTTGAAGAATATTTCAAAGCAGCAACCAGTGCTGAGAATTCCACTTTATATGACTGCTTCAATCCAAGTCATCCATGCAGCATACTTGCTTTCACACACACCATGGTTATTTCAAATTTTGACCTCAATGAACACATGTGGCATACTATTACTTACCCTCCTGGAGTCTTTAAAAATGCACCTGATGCTTTAAAGAATGATATTTTGGAGGACCTTTTCAAATACCTATTTTTGAGAGTTTTTGTTCCTGTTCTGAAGGCATTCTCTTAAAAATATATGCTTTCTGTCCTCTTCAAAAGTGCAGTTAAATTTTATATAGGTACTTTACAGAAGCATATATACAAAGATATATTTGGAGGCAGCAGTTCAGAGAGCCACAGATGCTGCACATTTTGGTGAATCTGTCAGAACTCTTCAAGGTGACAGAGAAGCAGCTTTAAAGTAATGGCATGATCCTGCTTCACAGCAAATGTTGAGTTTGGCTCCCTCTCCCACAGACACACAGTTGCTATAAACAGTGAGACAGTCTATCCAGCATATAGAAAAGACAATATTTAGTTCTGAGAGAGCAAGAATGTTGTACTTATTCTCAGCACAAAGTGTATTAAAATGTAAAAGACAACTATTAAATAAATAAATGGATAAAAGTTCATTCCAGGCTGAAGCCAGAGCACTGACATGAGAGAGTGCACCATGATGGAGAAATACAGCTCAATATGAGACAACATTATGAATAGAACCAGTCCTTTGGTCAACTGAGCCTTAGCTCTTTTCCCTAAAAAATACCAAAAGAAATGGAAGGCAACCAGTTACATTGTAATCCATCAAACATTACCGTCAATGAAAGCCCTTGGAGAAGTTTCCCAGCATCAAAGAGAGGACAGGGTTACCTCTCAGACAGCTTTCAGAACCATCTGAATACATTCCTATGGTAAGACAGCAACATCAGGCACACCACAGGCAGGCACATGCACATGTTCTACTCCCAAAATATAAACAGTGATTTTCCTAAGCAGGTTATTGCTCAAGAAAGAACAAGAAATAATTGAGAATGCTGGTTTAGTCTGTCTTGCACATCATCATATCATATAATACTGTCCATCACTGCCATGAAAAGAGAAGCAAGGACTCATCCACACTCTCCAATGTGCAGTTATCAGGAGCTGCCAGTGGTTTCAAGTCAAACTTGAGCAGTGCAGGGCACAATAGGGAATGTTTGTGAGCTTTGTTGTCACTTTTAAGCATGGTAGTTGATTGCCATATTAAAAAAAATAAATAAATAAATAAATAAATTTAGGCTTTAGTACTCTCGTATGTTAAAACATGCAACCAAACCTCTCATCTGATTAGGACAAAATTTAACATTATGAAACATTTGCAAAGACTTCAACAAAGCATTTTAAAGAGAAGGTTTAAAATGCAGAAGATACACACACAAAATGAAATATACTGTTTAAGTAGAATACAGAGAACACTAAGTAGTATACTCTATTCAAGACACAGAGATATCAAGATTTTGGTTTCGTCACTGGTGTTGAAATTACATTTGTCCTCCTGAAACAAATCTGTTCCTCTCTGGACTAAAAGATCCAGATGTTCCTATTTCAGGTCTCTGGCTTCAGCACCAGATACCAAACAAAACAACCTATCCCTTCTATCAGCATGCAGGGAGACTTCTCCAGCACTGCCCATTTCTTTAGCCTTTACCCCTCTCCAAGTTTTTTATTTCTTTTCAACAAAGCAAGCAAACAAAACACAAGAGTATGATAATGCAGCTTCCACTGGAGACTTAAAGCTAGCCCTTGGTCAGTTTAACATGCAAAAGGTTATCTGACTTTTATCAAAAACTATGATTTCAAATGCAAATACAACTAGTTTTAAGCTAAACATACTGTATTGTGTTTTGCAGTTGACACTATGCAGGAAAACAATGTTGAGAGGTCCTTTCCAAAGAATATGAGTATTTATGTTCCCAATTTAGTGACTCATACAACCAGCAATTTTAGACTTATTTAACTCTATCCTCCTCAAACTTCTGCATTTGAAAGCAAGCACTAAGTATCTATTCAAAAGCTGTAACAATAAAACACAAAGATTTTTTTCTATGGTTTTTGTAAATCTAGATTTTGTCGAGAGGAAAATTATTTCCAGAAGTAACTTTTGCTGTTTCTGTAAAGAATATTAAGAGGGCTATGCAAAGCTAAGTCAATTTAAGGAACAACTTACTAGACAAAAAAGATGCATTTTCTGAAACTAGCACTGAAATTAAATGTTTTTCATGGTAAAGGCAGACTAAAGAAAAAGAGAAAAAGATAGCACATGCATGCCCAGTATGAAATTAATGCAACCACTGTCCCTTTTCTTCATATTCTTCTCATCCTTTCAGCATATTTCTGCTTCCTTCATAATTAAGAGGTTTATCCTAAACAAAAATACATTAAGAAGAAATTAAAATCAAGAGAAATACCACCACAGTTGAGACAAATACAACACGTTTTTCCCTTTAACAGAATCATCACTGCCAGGAAATGGCAGCAGGTTCAAATTTTATCTGCCTAGAAGCGTGTCATATTTTCTGCCTAAAATGAAAATGATGATGCTTTCAGCCTACTGTCTTAATAATCACAATTATTTCATTCAGGGTTTATGCCCAGTTTAATACATTTAACTGAAGTTCATCAAGTTTGCCTTGCATTTATATTCTTGGTTTTTTAATACATTGAAAGGCAGAGAAAGAGTTGTATTGCCCTAAAATTGAGTCTTTAAGGCTTTTCACCTGCAATTGCTAAGCACAGCCAGAATCCAAACCTACACGGGAAAGTTTTTAGAATCCAAGCCTACATAGGAAAGTTTGTAAGACCACCCCTTCACACAACAATCAACTCACTTCAGTGAGTTTTTTTCTTGGCTACTAATTACTTACCTATGGAGCATCAACAAATGTTAATTTTGACAGCACCTACTTCTGTAGGCAAAGCATTTTAGGGCTAATCCTCACCGAAGAACTTCACAGTTCACAGGGACATGCCAGGCCTGGGATACCCTCATCACTGCAGCGTCCACATAAAGGTGCTGGTGCTGCAATTCCTACGTGCCTTTAACATCTCCCAAATAAAGGCCACACACAAGCAGAAGGAGTCAGTCACCCCCAAAATACACTCTGTCCAAACAGCTGGTTGTCACCTTCAGGAAACAGGTGACAGTCCAGACAAAACATTCTGAAGAAACACTACATGGGCACCCTATTGTATTTAAAATAAAACCAGTAGGACTCCTGATACAGTACACACAGTGTAACAGATACTCTTCTACTAGTTATAATATTGGAAATTAATTTAGGAGAAATGGTGAAGTGTTTAAAATAAACTAAAAAAAGCTACACTTCTCTTTAACAACTAAAATGTCTGAGAGATGATACCAGCAGAGTAGCTGTTCTTGCTCTACAGAAACCACACAAGTCCAGATAATTCTTTCCAAGTTTATGCAAGCTTCAGTGGTGTAAAAGCCAATAAACTTTTGAATGCAAGTTATACCACACATTGATTAAACCTGCAGAGCTATGAGGGCAACTGGAAGACTGTGAGAGTAATTAACTCTACAGAAAGGGAAAAAGTAAAAACAATAGCATGGGGCACCTTTCTAGTTACACTTCTGATTGCATATATAATGATTTAACACAAAAGGCCAAAATCCCCTTTCATTGCCGAGAACATAAAGCTTCTGCTTCTTGTCAAGTTTAAACAATTTTTTGGAGGGAATTGCTCCATTTTACTACTGGCCATGCCTTCAAGCACTGCCCCAGCAGCAGCCTGGGTAAGGCACAAGTTACAGCAAATTTCCTCCTCCAGGCACGGCAGCAGCCTCCCCTCGGGCCACTCACCAGCACGCGATTAGGAATTAAATAAATATACACACACCCTTGCGTTTAAATATTAACAGCCTGGTCCTTTGGCCAGGAACGCTTTCAGCTGATCCCGGGCTGTGCCGAGCACCTGCGGGTTAATGATTGCCCACATTTCGGTACCTGACAGCACATCCCTGCACGTTCTACCTCGCTGGCACTACGGGAGAGAACAGGGTGTGTGTGTTTGCACATCCCCTGTGTTACATTTGGGGGTGGAGACCACCGCAGCCACACGCTAAACACCCATTTATTTCAGAATAGTTGCTTTCTAGCTGTTTGAGTCAAAAGCAAAGAAGGAAGTACGCATAAGCCCAGTAAATCACACTTTACTGGAGCGTATTTACCAAGCCCTTCACTTTCCAATTTTTTGTAGCTGCTACACTACAGTAATATTACACACTCTTAAAGACTTATGCAAGGCCTCAGCCATTTGTCAATTCCAGATTTCATATGACCCGAACAACTGGAATCCACAACACACCCCCACAAGCTGAGAGGCACACTTTGTTAACAAAGCAAAGACATTTAAAGAGGCTAGTTGAGTTAAACAAAATAGTCTTCCACAAACATATCACTTGCCAGTTTCCCTCCATATTTCACAGGAAGAGAACAGCAACAAATTATTTCTCCAAACAAAGCTCTCACTCATACACAGAGTATAACTATGTATATTATTGTCTTCAATAAAATACAGCACCCACAAAGCACTCCTGAAGGATTCTAAATGCATTCATTACAGCATTTGTAGCAGCAGGCAGATGCTCCTACAAAAAAAANAAAAAAAAAACAACAAAAAAAACCCAGACAAATACTTTCAGCAAAGGAGATTGTTAAAAAACCTAAACCACTGAAAACAGACTAATAAAACTCCAGGATAAACAAGATTTAAGAGGTCAGGTTAATCTTATTTAACACTTAAAGCAAAATATTTAAGACAGGAAAAAAGAAACACTCAGAAGCTTTTTAACACAGGAAAAAGCTCCTGAGTCAACATGAAGGTATTACACATAAACTCCTGAGCAGAAGCAGGTATCACCCACTTCAATTCATGAGCAGCAAAACAAAACTGTTTTGTTTAAGGCCATGTGGTCTCACTGGCCACTTGCTGGAAGCAACTCCACATAATACACCTCCAAATTATGTGCACATACAACTCTCACGACTTGGAATGACGCCAGAACAACTGTCTACACTAACACAGTCCTGAGAAGAAGTGAGCTATTCAAGACAGAGCGGAGGTCTGCGAGAATGTGCAGGGAATGATACTGAGTGTCACAGTGTCTTCACGGGTCACGAGGTCCTGTCACACTGCTCACCCAGACACACCGCTCTGACGGGAACGTGAATGGGACTTCTGTTCAAAACAATGTGACATTTTATTTACTGAAACTGGCCAACAAATATTTACTGAGAACAGGTATCATATCATACATATGAAACATTTAAATAGAAGGACTGAATCCACTAAGTGACAAGCCCATGAATTCCCTTACTTCGTCCGCACCAGGGCAGCTCTGTTTCTCACACTCTACTACCTACATTCTGCAAGCGCTGTTATGCTGTAATAAATACTTAGCTCCATTTGTTTCCAAATCCCATGGGTTCTCCTACTCTGAACTCAAATTCTGTACAGATACAACATCCATCTCATAACTTGTTGCGATCGGCAAACCTCCCTATATGCTGCGGAACTAAGTATGCGACCAAAGTTGCATAGCAACTGTTTGAGGATGAGGGAATTTCCTCGGCCCTTTAACTGTGAAAATGTACTAAAGGGTAGCATTTAACTAGAAATGGCATGAATAAATGTAGGTATACATGGAAAAGGTATACAAGAACGTTTATACAGACATATGATTAAAGAACTAAATAAAAAATAAGTTAAAAAAAAATCAAAAAAAGAAATTACCAGAATTGACTTTCTTGCAGGAACGCACATGGTTCCACAGTAAACCACGTCCTGGCCGCTGCACAGCACTGAGACGAGCAGCAGCGCTCTGACCCGCAGCCGGCACGGCCCGCACCGCGCGTTCACCTGCGAGCCGCAGAGCCCGGGCTGGCTCCGCGCCCCAGCGCTGCCTCCCACCTCAGCCCACGGCGGGCTGCGGAACCTCGCTCCGCAAGTCTAACTCACTGCGCTCCCTGGTTGTTTATTCTCCACTTTCCTTTCGGCCCCAGCCTCCCTCACCTCCTTCCCCGAGGCGGGGGCCGTGCGGAAGGAGGGAAGGGCCGAGAGCCGGCTCCGGGCCCCGCCACGGCAAACAGCAGCGGCGGCACAGCCGGTCCGTGACAGCAGCCGCGGGGCTCAAAGGAGGCGGCCGGCTGCGCCCACCGCGGCCCTTCCCTCCAAACCGACGGCTCGTGTAAGATTTGCCACTGAACGAACGCTAAAAGTTCTTCAAAAGCATAAACTAATAAAGGCACCCGAGAGGCAGCGGGTCGAGCGCCCGCCGGTCCCGGAGCCGCCCCCTCAGGGCCCCTCACGGGGCACGAGCGGAGCCCGCGCGTCCCGCACCGGCCTGGGCAGCGCGGAGCTGCGGCCTCCCCTGCACGGGGCAGCGCGGAGCGGGGCGAGGAGCCGGAGCAGGACGAGCCCCGTTCCACCCACCAGGAGCCGGCGGGAGTCCCCTCCTGACCCACAGTGGCACTGGCGCTACCGCTCCGTGCCGAGTCCCGCAAGGCGCGGCGGGTCCCCCCGGAGCGACTTCGCTCAGCTGCGCCACCGCCGCCTCCAGCTGTAGACAAGAGTCGAGCCTGTCCAGCTCTGCTGGGCCGCGCCCACCTGCCCAGCGCCGCCGGAGCGCAGCCCCGCGGGACAGCACTCACCTTGTGCCGTCCTGCTCCCGCTCCTGCTCCGCTCCGGGCATGCGGCTGGCAGAGCTGCCGGCCCGGCCCGGCGGCAGCAGGAAGGGTGCGGAGGGTGGGCACGGGGAGCCGGCGGCAGGGGGCGGGACGCGGTCCCGGGGCTCCGGGCGACTGTCACGGCAGGCGGAGAGAGAGGATGTGTCCGTGTGNCTCAGCTCCAGTCTGCTCCTGGGCCGTATGTCCTGTCCTTCCCTTCCTCTCCGGGTCCATTCTGCACGGCTCATGCCGGCCAGGGGCGGCTGCTCGGGCCCACAGCAGCTGCCTCGGCAGCCCCGACCGGCCTGTGCCTCTGCCGGGGCTCCGGGCTGCGCTGCCCCGGCCTCCGCCCTCGGTCCCGCCCGGGGAAGGTGAAGGAGAAGGAACCAGGCTGGGGTAGGGAACAGCTCAGGAGCCAGACCGACAAAGGCAAAGGACATCACACCACGCTAAGAATCTCAAACGAGATTAACAGCAAGCGACCTGGAGTAGGTCCCATTAGGTTAAAAACTTGGGGAAAATAGCGACAAATAATGTATAGATGGTAAGAGGCATGTGTGTTTTGGATAAAATAGCAGTATGGAAATACACTCAAAAGTCCTATTGACCTGAAAAAATACAGGATGTGAAGATGGAGATAAATGATGAGCACTTTAGATGAGGGACTCTTTCTAGTCTATGTTTGTACTGTGCCTGGTAAAGATCATCTTATTTTCTGTGACTGAAGTCAGTATAATAATAATAAATACTAACACATCACTTAAAACAAATACAAATTCAAATTAAATGTAGGTGGTAGGTCTCTCACAGTAGTGGCATTGCCAGCATAAAACAGCCAATGGAAAAACAATAATAAAGAAACCCATCACATTTTGTAGCCCAGACATCAGAAACATTTTACAGCAGAATAACTAATAATTAATTATGGTTTGGCCTTACTTTCTAAAACAGTATCTTGCAAGGAGATTTCATCTCTCAGTTGTTTCTAATTGCTGAGGATAGGAATGGTATGGAAGAGACACAGGGACATCAGACCTTGCTTTAAGTAAAGGTCTCTAATTCCATGTCATTTCTTCAGGTTGGAATACTGAAGTAATCTCTAAACTCCATACTGTATGAAAACATTCTGGAATTTAAGTCATATTTAAAGAAACTGGTTCTTAAGGTGACTTATTTTTAAACTCAGGACAATTCAACTGGATAATAGCTATCAAGATGCCATTATAGTTTTACATGATAGTTTACAGCAGGAGTTTTTTCCTGCTCTTAAAGTAGCAATTCATATAAATTACACAGGTGTGTGGAGACTTGGCACTTCTCTTGCCCTATGGCAAAGTCAGGGATTTATGTTTTAAGCAACACCAGGTTATGGGCAAAACCTGGGCTCCCAGCAGCACTGATATAATTTAGCAGAATGGAGAAATGTGTGAGGTTGCTCAATCTGGTAATTTCTGATGGGCTCCTGAAACATTGAGCCTTTGTCACAGCTGCAGCCAAGGTAAGTGGAAAACAGACATCCCACCCCCTGCTTCAGCTGTGCCTGTTATAAAAGCAGGGATGGACAGGCTCTAAGTGCACGTCCATTTTTTATCAAGGACTTACCACGTCTGTCATGGAAAGCGGCAGTTCCAGACCCCTGTTTTAAAACTTAATTTGATATTCATTATCAGGAAATGGAAAGAGATGGTCTGTTTAGAGACCTTTAACTTTTAGAGGGTTTTATGTGTCCACAAAATTTCCACTTACTTATGCACACAGGGAATGAGCAATTAGTTGATGTAACATGTATAATTATATAACAAAGTGTAATCTGCTCAAACACATCAACTAAAAGCATTGTCCAGGGAGACTGAACACTTTTCAGTAATTACTAATTTGTATCTCCTGGGTTTAAAGATGATACATTATACAATGTAATTTGTAATTGTTGTTTGTTCAGCATTTTAAAATCATAGCAAGCATGGAATTTTCTTTAGTATGCAAAATATAAAATTCAACTGTTAAATGTATTATTACTTTGGTCCAAAACATTATCTTAGAAACACAGTGATATCTGACTGTTATACTTTAAAAAAAATGTTTAGCAAGCCAATTCAAGGGTAAAAATATGAATATTCAAATAAATGTAGTGGTATTTCTCAGGTTTGGAGGCAGCCTAAGCAAACGGGGAAGTTCAGAAACACAAATCCTGCCCTGTTTTCCTGATTCACTGTCAGGAGTGGTATTCCCACTCCACCCTCCGTAGCTGAGCATTGTCCAACTCTTCAGCAAAGAGATGGTGACTTCCTTCCTAACACCTAAACACACCTTGGCATGTTTGCAAAAGCTACAATAAAGAGCAGACAGTTTCCTTTCTGTGGATGACTCATGGCTTTATGGGTACATCCCCTCTATTAGACATCGCTAAAGACAAGTAGGTCTAATTCTATTCTCACTTTTAATTATTTTGAAATAAGTATGATGTAACTGACAGCAATTAAATCACTCCAGATTTTCATCAAAATTATAAAGGAGTCATTCTTGCAAACCAGGTTCTCATCAAGCAATGCCCTTGCAGAGGAATAGCACCAAGGAGTGCTTTGGGGCTGAAACAGGCCCCTGCAGAGTCTGCCCTGAGGTTCTTCACACTTCAGAGGTCTCTGTGGGGTGTTGTAAAGGAAATACAGCATCACTTAACGTCTGCCCCAAATCCAACACTTCCTTCTCCTGCAGTTCCTGCAGTGCCACTCTGTTCCCCACCATGCTCCATCAGCAGATCATTTGCTGCAGTGGTGCTGCACAACTCTGGGACATGAACCAATGCCCTGTGGTTCCATCACACAAGTTATTGCAAAATGCCAAAGCTGCAATGATAATCTCTAACCAAATACACTGACAGGTCACAGACTGCTCAAAGAATCACCCTTATGGCTCAAGACCAAGACATGAAACCCTGTGTTCTGCCTTCAGCTGACACCAGCCTGTTCCCAAGTGATCTATTCCCTATACTTTATCTAGTTCCTACCCAGTTCCCATGTAACATAAGGACAGTAACACTTGCTCATGGCCTGTATGCGACCAGTTGTGCACTTACAAAGAAAAATCTGTCTGATCTATGTCCCACTCCCATCATTAGGATCTGATTTCATAACAGACCCAGTGAGATTTGTTGAATCACCTGAGAAACAAAGCATTACTAAAAAGGGTGTGGTCACTGCCTTCTGGAAAGGCCTAAAGAATGTTGCCAAAAACCACTTTTATATCGTGATTATAGTTCTACAACTTGCACCAGAAATTATTTTCACCAGTAGCTTGCTGCCCTGAAAACATTCCTGGCACTGGTTTCCTCAATGAAAAATCCTTCTGGGAACTTTTTTTCTTTAATACACAACTTAGTTTGGCAACTATGTGAAAAATAAATAAACGACCATTCTCCAAGTGTTTAATTTTCCCTTTTACTATGCAAAATATCCGATTTGTCAAGTTTAATCCTCTCTAATTGGGTTAGATATAAATTTTTTTCTAACCATGAAGGTGGTTACTTTGTTTTTAGGTTTGATCTGTATTTTTACTGTAGTATCAAAGGTAATGAAGAATTCCTGGTTTGCAGTTATTGGAAGTAGTCAATATTACAAGGAAAGACAGCCTGTAAAGACTAATTTAGTTTAAAATGGAAAAAAAGACTGTATCAGTTTCCCAAGCCCTTGTTATAATCTAGGGTTCTATGGCTATTAAGATATGTAATATTGAAGAAATGGAAGAAATGTTTTGTTCCTAGGAAAATGCATTATGACTATCAATAGCAAAGTATTTTAGGTTGAGTAAAATCTCATCATAAACCTGGCTGGCTATTACAAAAATTCAGAGCAAGTTTTGTGGGCAATTTTATGTTGATTTACAGTTAAAGGGTTAATACAGAATTTGCACAGGGAGCAGATGTATTAGAGTTTAGAATTACATGAAACCACAGACACACACTAACCCTGTGAAGAAAAAATGCCAAATTGATGGGCTGCCATGAAACAAACTTACCTGACTCATATAATCAACAAGACTGCCTCTCTTCGAGCAGATCTATTTGCACAACAGTTGCACTAAATAGTTAGAATTCCAACTAAATCAGCAGCCCAACAGGATAGCATTTCATCCACTCACTCAGTTACTTCAATCTGCCATCTATTGCCAAAGCCTGTGACTCTACCACAAGAGTCTGGAAGAGAGGTTGATTTTTGTAAATTGGCCTTGACTGCTACAGCTTTAAGTCTTTTTATTACCTGATGAAGAAAATTCTCTAGATGTTGATTTCTTCTTGCATGGTTTTTTACCATTATAACTATTAAGTCTATTATATTATAAATTACTCTAGCTAACATTATATAACTAGATTCCCTTTGTTTATCTGAGCAACACAAGGAACCAGAGTGGTTTCAAGGCTTACCCCTAAAATTACAGTGTGCAGGGTTCAATGACTGGAACAGTGCTTTGAAATCAGCTGGATGAAAAAAACTCACATATAAAT
Organism: Rhabdornis inornatus; assembly: GCA_013397075.1. Classification (NCBI taxonomy): domain Eukaryota; kingdom Metazoa; phylum Chordata; class Aves; order Passeriformes; family Rhabdornithidae; genus Rhabdornis; species Rhabdornis inornatus. The sequence continues at coordinate 177,539 of VWZS01000943.1, read as the reverse complement.
CTTAAGTATCTATCACATCCTATTTGACAAAATGAATCCAGGCCAGGTTATTACAGTTTTGTGGATGTGGATAGGTTTCACTTGGCATGCAGAACAACCATGTACTGCTAGGAGACCTTCACGGAGAATATAGGAAAAAAATTACATAAAATCATATTAATGCAATTTTATTAAAAAATAAAATAAAATCCAACCCATTCCATCCCATACAGAAGTTTTAGAAGTTAAAATTTCTTAAGAGTTGCTGGACTATAACAAAGCCCCATCAAAAGAGCTGCTTCCCTCCCAGCTGTAGGGCACGAACAGCAGTGAGCAGGTCTGGCTGCTTGTGTGTTGTGTGGAACTGCACTCAAAGTGTGCAGGATAAAACCACTGCACTTTTAAGCCATTTCTTTTCAAGAGTATAAGAAAAGCCCAATGAGTGAAATGGAACAAAAATATTTTATTTTGGTATTTAACTTCTAAATTAAAGTATGATAAAACATTATTTCTGCAAATGTCAGGTGCATTCTATTTTCAACAGTTGATGTGTCCCTGGACGGGTACAAATTATGCCAACAACGGTACTCCTCACTCAAAATGCTGAACATGCTGTCACATCTTGAGCCTTCAGCTTTCCAATTTTTTTTTCACCCTCCCAGAAAATACACTATAAAATTTCCAATGTCCACACACTTGAGTGTAGCAGAAATTAAAGGGATCCTTTCACCATTAACATGATATTTAGAATTTATTAACACTTGAAAACAGTAGTAAGCTGACCTCTCATATGTGTGTTAACATATCTTTAAAAAAATACTAACACAAGGATTTTTGCTGCTATTCCCAGCATAAAGAACTCTTGCCAATTCAGTACTATGTCCTTCCAGCGTCTCAATATACACAGTATCTAACTGTTTTAAGAACTGTGGCTTTGTAAAAAAGCTATACTAAGTTAGATTAAGTATTACTTTTCTTACTTTTGTAAACTTTAAATGTGGGCCATCCTCATCTATATTTTCACTGAATTATATTCCTTTCTTCTGAGTACATACAATACACTGCTTCCACCTTAAGCTAAGAAGGAATAAAGGAATTTTTCTTCCCTCCCATGCCTAGATTTGACTGTCATTCTGCATAGACTTTTAATAATTAACAAATAAGTTTTGCAAGATTGTACAGCAAATTTTGAACAAATAAAAAAAAAAACACTAATGACAAGTGATTCTTTGTGCAACTGCCTTCATCCCTTTTCAACACTCAGCTTTCTTAGAGCTCAGATGAAAACATAACTGCATTCCACAATACCAATTCTGCCACTGAATTTCATGGAACAAGGAAATATTCCCAATCTTTAGCCCAGCATTAAATAACAGTAAGTGAGCTGGGACTTCCCATGGATGAAAGCAGCATTACCTTCACCAGCTCACTGCTAAGAAACTGCCTTCTCCTCCACCTTCTCATGTTGTGCAGCTTTGGCATTTCTGGGCACAGCAGATCTCCAGCACACAGATTGTGTCACCTTTCTGCCTTGTTTTATTCAATCCAAACCACTTCTCCAGTAAAAAAACAAGAACTGCACCCAATCAATATCCCTCATAGATGGATTTAGTGGAGGAGCATTTACCTCTAAATAATTCTGCCTAGTCTGACCTTCAAGCAACAGGAAAACATTAAGAACTTTGCCTTCAATAAGGCCCAAGGCACAGCCTTAAAAAAAGCATCAAAGGCACAAACGATTTACTATGTGTGTAAAATTACCTAGACTTACTTAGCTATTGCAAGTTTTGAAGTTTCCCAGATAGTGTTCTTTGAAATTCAGAAAGTAGAGAGGATAAGGAACATTAATGGACAAGGCCCTCCAGATCCAACACATGCTGATCCAAATGATCACAGAATTCCATATTACAATTGCAAAGCATGTCAGAGTTCTGCCATTAACAGTTATACACAAAAAATTGTTACAGCACCTTCTTACTCCATCTGTGATAACAATCTCAAGAGTCTTTTGTTTGGAAATTCCAATGATTAAATATAAACTGACACAAAGAAACCCAAAACCAAAAAAAAAAAAACAACCCAAGAAAACAACCTGTGAGCTTTACAGCTATTCAGTTAGCCAAAATCATCACTTAATAGTTTTAGCTCATGCTATTAAAACAGATAATAAAATGTAACAGTTAACAATCTCTAATTCTCATCTATTAAAACTAAGAGAATATTTGAGGTATTCGAGTTCTCCCTTAATTCTCTTCAAAGTAACCTCCTGCTAGTGGAATGTGAATACAGGTTAAATGAGACAGAATTTGTGACCAGAATGAGCAAAGGCACATTGGTAAGGTGTCCTTTAGTATTTGCCACTCTTGTGCTTACTGTAACAGTGCCTGGAATTGCAGTTACATAGATGTGTTTAACTTCAGAAAAGTTGCTCCTTGGAAACAGGAGGGACATTTTTGAAAGATTTACCCACCTGATCACTACAGGAAACAGGACACGCATGCTCTGTGTCAGCAGATAAACAGGGCCAGTGGTAGTTTTTGCATTTTTCCTTAATAAAACACTAGTGACAGTACACAATCTTAATCACTAAGTGATGATAAGTAGTGTAAACTATAAATAACTCACTGGCTTCTGTTTACTGCTTGGCTCAAGACAAAGCATTCCTGTCTGTTAACTGCTTGTCTTGGCTTGTTTTACCCCAGGTGGTTTTGTAGCACCCTGCTCCCCCCATAAAGCATACTCCTCTCAGGGCTGAACAAACCTAGAATATCTTCAATATAGAAAATGGTCTTCCTTCTTTCTTCTCTTTATTCTTTATATTAGCCCTTCAGGAAGAAAATAGGAAACTTTGTTTCCATGGTATCATTCAGAATATGGAGGACCTGTATTTTTGTCTATTTTAAGAATGATCCTTCAGCCTCAGTATGGTGCTGTTTGTGCCAGACTGCGGAGGAGAGCCGGGAGATGAATGCAGAAGGAGGAGGCAGGCATTGCAATTAAATACTGCGACACATTAACATCTGGGAAAAGGAGACTGAGCAAGAGAGCTCAAAGAAATTTCTTTTCAAATTATTTTTCAAATAATTTTCTTTTGAAAATTATTTTCAAGTATTTCTTCTGATGGAGAATTTCTCGATCTCACCTTTGGCATTTTATCTTGCTTCTGAAAAAAATCCTGTTCTCATTCACTAAAACACTCCTGCCATCAAGTACATCAGCACTTAAAACTAGAGGCTGGACTACAAAATTTACTAAGGCTTAATGTTCCAAGCTATCTTATGTCCAGTTGCAAAGTTATTCCTAGCAAAAAAATAGTAAATTTTGATTAAGGCATCTGTAAACAGTGTAATATCATGACATTTAAATTATAACAGGAATAATTTTAAATGTATGCTCTTTCTATTTTTCCATACATTTTTCAAATCATGAAAGAGTTTTTATAGAAAGACGAACAGATTCAAGTTTACTGGCCACAAAAAATGGAATAACAGATGTTTTTCAGGGGCTGTTTGTTCCTTCAAGTAGATTTGGTGCTGAGGCAGTGTGGTAGTTTAAGCACAAACAGAGGCTGCTGATAAAGTGGCAAGGCATAACAACTTTGTAATGTATTATAAAGGAGCAATTGCCTGCAGTTCATCAGTGTGGATGTGGCAATGAAGTTCTGCTTTACATATTCCAGGCACTAAGAACTTTGTAGCAGTCATTACAGGAGGTTCTTCTTCCCCTATAAAAGGGAAACAGAAAAAAAAAAGTTTCATTAATTGAAACGGTGATTTTGTACTCGGTCAAGACTTCACAAACAATGCAAAGAAAACTTCATGAAATGCCTCTGCAGCATCCTGTCATACACTTCTAAGGATCAGCAAAATGTTATCTAGAGATATAATACTGATTTCCTGCCCAGGCAGGACTTCTTAGGGAAGACCTTATTAGGACCCAGTAAATGGACCTAGTAAAGGTTTGGTTGTTGGTAATTTCTCAAAATTAAACTGGTTTGAACTACAGTTGAGGATAATGATCTCTTTGAGAATCCTTACTTTGCAGACCAGTAGTCTACTCAGGAACTGCACTGAAAGATAGAAAGGGGTATAAAATATGTGATTTAGGATTTTTATTCAAAATATTATATCAAACTGTCCTTCAAGGAAGAAAGGAAGGATCTTCTTTTGAGATTCTAAATGTCAGAGCTATTCACACCTCTTCTGACCAAGTAACAGGTAAAATAAATAAAAATCTGAAATGTAGGGTGAATTCAGAGCAGTAATTTGGATGTGTCTGTCTCTCAGAACAAGAATAAAGCTAAACAATTCTATTTACTCCACTCATTAGCATGTATATAAATATTAGGGCTAAAAATGTTTTGTATGTCCGGGACACTAAAGAAATTTAATGGGTTGCACTCCAGAATGCAGATGATGCTCAGTTCCAGATCCTGTCCCCTTTGTACCCTGTACCTGATCAGGACTGTGCTTAGGGTGAGGGAGGTTTGGGGGAGACTCAGTCAAGGTGATGCTTTTGGATGAGGCCAGTAAATGGGAAAATGGCAGAAATTATTGTGGTTTCTTAAGATGTTGGAACATCAGTGTTAAAATGCAACTCTGTCAGCAAGAGCTCTAACGTTTAACCTCTACAGCTGAAGCATATTAACAAGGGGGTATGTGACTTGAGAATTAATTACTGGAAAGACTGCCTCTTTCTTCCAGTGCCTCCTTGCAGCTGGGATACGCAGCTGACAGCTCAGTAATTGAATCAGGAGGGGCACACTGGGAAGGCATTCTTACAGGGAGGCCATACATTTTAAACTAGCATCCTACTTTCACTAGAACCTTTACAGAGTTCATCTGTAATTTTTCCCACAAATGTGAGAAAAGGCTAAGTTAGAAGATGGTAGGAAACTAAAAAATACAGTTTTAATTTTAATTTTGAAAACAGAGTAATTGTGGCTTAATTAAATCTGTAATGCTGTATTTTTTTCCACCTGGAGGTTTTTTCAGATTTTAATTATTTAGTCATATAGACTACCTACCTGATAAATACAGAGCTATATCTGTAAATCAGCATTTGTATTCTCTTCCTCCAAGATAATTCTGGCATCAAACATTAGTTATGAATTATCTTAATAAGAACAAAAAATTCATTTACCTAAGATAAAAGTCTAGTTAACGCACTGTCAACATTCATTCCAGAAAGCAGAACAGTATACAACCATCAAAATGCAATATTCACCTGTTGCAGCTGCTTAAGAAAAATCTCAGCAAAGAGCAGTTTTATCATATCAATACAATTGCTGGAACATTCCACACTAAGGCAGTTGTGATGCCAGTTCAATATCCTGTAACTAGTAAGGTTAGACCATTTTTTGGGTTTTTTTTTTTGCCTGAGGCAAAATTTACACCTTGTAACTGGAGGCATCTGAGCTGGGTATCTATTCTGGAGAGTGCCTTCCAAGCATTTTTATCACTCCACTGAAACCCATTTGTTCATTCCCCAGTCCTCTGTCTGGTGAGAAGCCTGATGTCATTCTGAAACCTGAGTTAACCACAGCACAGACAATATCCCTAAAGGATTCAGTATGTGCTGGAGCAAAATAGAATGTCAGGTTTAGATTTATGGCTGGCTGTGAGAATGCTTCACCATCTTACCCTCTTGATTACACCACCCAGCTGTCAGCTGAAATCCCAGCTGCCAAGGAGTCACTGTAAGGAAGAAGCTATCTCTCCAAGAATAGGTCAATTAACGAGCAGTGACTTATTAGTAGAATTTTAGTGAAATCTTACCAAGCTAAGATTTCCTTCACACACTCTAAGTTTAGAAAAAGATTCATTTTTCTCAAGTTACTCTACCTGTTTGACCATTTTAATACAATGTTTACCTTTCTCTGCAGCCTTCTATATGGCTCCTCACATATTATCTTACCTATCTGGAGATGGCAGAAATATCCACAGTAACTGAATATAAGTTTAGAAACACTGCTCTATCTTACCTAAACCTGATGATGAAGAAACACTTCCTGTAATGGAAGATGTTTCCATTTGGTCTGTCAATAGTCCTTCCATTAAAGGTAAAGATAATTCAGATGAGGGAACAGATGAATCATAGATTCCAGAATCTCGAGGCATGTCTTTCAGATTTGAAGCTTTAACAACATGTAACAATGGCTGAAGGACTGAGCTGCCACCACCTTGAATGTCCTGAGTTTCTACATCTTCTCCAAGGTTTAAGTGCTGAAGTATACAGTGAGAGTCTGAATTCCCCACTGAAATGTTTAGATCTGTTTTCAGGTAAAAATCACTATCCATCACCTGTTTATTCACCAAGTCATTTAAAACCAAGCCTGAATCAAATTTTTCCATGACAGGCTCCGAGTATTGTAAAGAAGGTGGAGGGAAGGGAATAAATTGTTTCTCAAACCAATCTGGTTCCTGATCAATGAACTGATGCATATTGCAAATAGCAACATAAAGGGACCTCCCAGATTTGCTCCTGAAATAATTCCTTTTACTAATGTTAACAGGAAACACCTCTGAATCCTGTACACTAAGATCTCTGGAGTGTAAGTGTGAATAGAGCTGGGGCAGATTGTCCATGAGTTTGTATTTTGTGCTTAGATCCAGAATAGCAGGGATGTCTCCCTCACAGGAGTAATCAAAGTAGACTGCAATGAACTTGCAGAGCTCAGCTGAATTCTGCTTTGCCTGACGAAGCTTCTCTGCAACAGTCAACACAGCAAAGAGAAAGGGTTCTCCTTTTCCTGCATCTTTGGTTACTCCTCTGTGCTTCCAGTTCTTTTTTTCAACGAAGTATTTCATTCCTTTGGAACACACAATGATGATAAACTGGGACTCATTTATGTTTTTAATAAGCCACTCCTTCTGATCTTCTTTACAGTTTTTCAGATCTTCCCACAAATCTAAAGCCACCTAGAAAAGAAAAAAAAAATTCTGGTTGATATTAAATTTTACATATATAAACCCAATTGGGTTCTTAAAAAAGAACACTACAGATTTGATACATAGCAATATTTTTGGGGGAATAAAAAGAACATAGAAAACGTGGCTGGATCCAGTAAATTACAATTAACTTATGTAATCAAATTTGGTATCATCAATCCACACTAAACAATTGTGCTTGCCTCAAATAATCTACCATTCTATGTCTGGGTCCATAATGTGCTGAATGCAGCAGAAGTAAAAGAATCACAGGATTGCTTAGACTGAAAAAGATCTTTAAGGTCAAGTCCAACCATTCACCCAGCCCTGCCAAGTCTACCACTAAACTGTGCCCCCAAGTGCCATATTCACTTATCATCCTTGCATATTAATGAAGTGTGATGCAGAGAATTTTCATATCTTGATAGAAACATAATTAGTGCCTATAATATCAAGACCTTCCAGTTAGGCTGCAAAACAGCAGCAGTTTTATCTGATGAGAAAGCTCTGAAAATTTTATCCTAGGAGTTATTTTGTTTTCTACTTTGTCAAGCTTTCTGGCCATTCTGCATGATCTGAAATGCTTGTGTACATAAAGATGAGGGACACAATGCTTTATCTCACAGGAGGAATGAGTAGTAGGATAAGAGAAAAAAAGAGATGTAAAAAACTTGCATAATAGACACACATCAAAACCACTTATAAAGTCTCCTTTGAAGCCTGAGACCATATATTCCATGGTTAGAGCAGTAAGAGCTCACCTCAACACTATTGCAAGGAGGAGCAGTGTAGCAGGGCTAAAGTACATCTCTAACAGGGGTTTCAAGTAAGTTACTTATAAAATAATTTGTCCTGAACTATTTTAAACAGATTAAAAAGTTAAAAAGACCATCCCCACCAAACACACGAGGCATCGGTTGTGTTTCTGTGTTTGGTCAGCAGAGAGCAGAGTTGCTGTGATAAAACCCAGCTCCAGCCCATCCCGTTCATATCCCCGGGGGTGGGAGGAAAAATGCAGCACAAAGAGACCAGAAATGGTCCTGCCTTTTTCCAGCTGAAAAGTGACAAACTGGCCACATACTGATTCTATTTCAGACAGCAGTATGAGATTCTAAGCCCGCTCATTCAAAGCAGCAATTCAAATGTCTCTCATATCTTTCAAACAAAGACAAGAAAAAAAACAAGAGTTGCTGACTTTAAAGTATTAATGGAACAGAAGAGAAATAAAAAATTAAAATCAATTAGCAAGTACATGCTGTCAACTAGTAATCCCAATAATGCAATTTTTGCTCTATGAGTAGAAGTCTTTTAAATTACAAGAAAACACACTTTAGGAATACCAAAGTATATCAGGTAGACAACAATATCTCTTTTGTGGCTGCTGACTATAAAGATGTATGACCTACTAAATAGAAAAAGCACTTAATTCAAAGCAAGCTAAACATGGCTGAATCAAAGTCCTGAATTCATGAACTTCCTCTATTCTGTTGCTTTGGGTTGTTTTGGTTTTTTTACACTGGATAAGATCTCTTCATTTCTCCAAGTAAAGAAAATTCATACTGACAGTATTTAGAAAAATAACAACAGTTATCTCTGTGGAAAGGAGTGACTAAAATACCTACTTTTCAAGCACAGAATCTTGGGAGTGCTGTTTCAATTAAGGAAAAGTTGTTTACATATGAAATGTTGAGTTTACCTCACAGCCACAAAAGTCCTGAAGAAAATAAGCAAAGCACTGGATGACATTAATGTGTTTCTGGCAATCTTTACTGGAATAGCAGATGAACACTTTTGGCCGGGGTTGAAGTCTTTCCACATGGAGACCTGCAGCATATGCTGAAGATTCTGAGCTCTCCTCATCTAGATGGGAATATATATTTTCTAAAGTGCAAGAGAAAAGAAAGTTCACACTATAAAGCTCTTTTTTGTTCTGGGTTTTTATTACTTTTGTAGGTTTTTTACTAATGCATACAGTAATGTTTAAGGTTTTTTTCTAAAGATTTTCCTTTCCATCCTGAGAAACAAAAGTTGTACACACTCTATTCATCCAGCTTAAGAGTTGCTGCATGTGGAATACACTTTCAAAGCTAAATGTGCAGTTATTTCTGTCCAACTCAGAAAACACAAGGAAGGTTTATTTTATAGATAGAATGAGGTTGTTTCACCTTTATTCAGCTTCAACAGTCTTCAAATCTCTGTTCAAATACTGTAAGCCTAAAGATGTATCTTCTTCAAGAGTTTCCTGTCTAATGAAATCTCTTGTTGAAAAAACCCAAACCACAACATAAGCCAGGTAAGAATATCAAACTTCAGGTCCACAGACCCTTTCAGTATATCATACGAGATTTCTCTAGTGTATGTATACACACCCGTGTTTGGACATTAATTTGACATTAATTTGAATTAAGATATGATTAATTTAAATCAAAATAGCTATTAGTGTTTCTTTCCTTGCATAGATACTTTTATGCTGGAACATGAAAGTCTGGCCTTATGCCAGACTAATTCAATCTAGTTCTACAGCTGATTAAGCTAATTTGGAATAAAGTATGAGTATTTCAAAATACAAATATCCATCTAGGGATTCAATTCAGAACAATTCATCAGGAACAACTATTCTGGAACAACTCTCTCTGCAGACAAATCCTCAGTGATTTGTCTGGGTTTTTTGTTGGAACTGTGCTAGCTGTGAGCAAAGGGATAACTACAGAAGACCAGAAGGTAAAAGGATTTAACCCAGCTGTCATATAGCACTTGCAGTATATCTCAGTGCCAAAATTCAGGTGGATAACACAGATATGTGAGGTTTGGAGAAGTAATCTCTTTTTCCATTATTCATGAAACCACATGATTCTCTAAATTCAATATAAAAAGCCAATGTATTTTTAACATTTAAATGTATCAAATGTTGCTTGCCAGCTCCTGGATACAGAGGAGAAGTCAGCAAGGAGGGATGGAATCAAAAAACATCTGCAAGCAGGACTTAGAGTAAATTCAGAAAGATGGTTTAGAATAAATGGTAAAGGCAACTTCCAGGGAAGTCACCAAATCTGGAATAGCAGCTATAGATAGTATAGACAGACATAATTCCAGACAGCACTGTGAATTGTATTGGCATCACAAGGCTTTACTTTCCTTCTGATTTAAAATAAATATGAATTAGATATTTCTGAGTAAAATAAGGGACTGTTTAAAACATATCCATTTACAAATCTGTTTGTAATCCACATGGTCACGTAGTACTTTCTCAAAGAAAAAGAAATAAAAAGTATTTTCCAATATTGCTTTTGTTCTCTCCTTTCTACAGTGAAGTCTTGATCTGTGATACAATACTGTCTAGGCAACCAATTACCATCAAACACTGATTAAGAATATGCTACAAGTTTCAACACAAAAAAGGCTGAGGGGAGGAAGGACAGAGAAATAGAAAACAAAGCTTTTCAGAAAAATATATTTCTGGAGTTAACCATCAATTAAGACTGTTCTGGTTGCAAAAGAATATCTTTAAATGGAACTTGATACTGAATGAAGCCTCTTACCTTGCTGTTTCTTGCGGCACATCACTGTGAAAAGCGTGGCAAATGCAGAGATGACAACCAAGGGGACAGTGATGGCAATGGCTCTGATCGGGCCAGCCCACGGGGAGTGCACTTGGAAAAAAAAAGCAGAATTAGCCACACGCAAATGAACTGCACTACAATTATCTAAACAAATCTTCACACTGGGAATGCAAAAGTGCTGCAGTACTCTATTACTCAATTACTCAGGTAATTGTTGAAGATACACTAGGCTCAAATATCACGTTCTGTTCCATTTCAAATTAGGTTTTATGGTGGCTGCCCCAATGCCACAGCATCAGAGTGACTCTCACAAGTAACAAGAGCTGCAATCACACCAGCCCCAGGAGAACAACCCTGTGGCAAATCATTTTGATGAGATATGCAGTGGTGATTTGGACCTGACATGTTGGTTCCAGGCTGCTGAACTGGCCGCTTACAAAGAACTGCCTTCCTGCAGAGACCACCCTTAGCAATGTGCATTAGGATTCAGTGCATTTTATCCACTGCCTCCACCTGTGGCTGTTTTGAGGCTGCAGTTACACTCTGAAATCCCTGTTTAGCTTCTCAAAAACAGGTCTGATGCATAGGCATGTGAAGCATTCACCTGACAGGTTCTCCAGACTGCTCACTTTGGTACCAGGGCTGAAGGACACAGGTGATGTGTTCAGGCTGCTCCCACAGTTTCATTACAGTATCTCCATATTATTGCACTCTCAGTTATATGCAATTAAGGTTATTGTTCCTCATATCCATATATACAACAAAAGCCACTTTCCCACAAAGATTTCCAGTGATGGATTGATCTAAACTCCACTAAATATAAATGTACAGAGATGCACATATGTATGCTCAAGTGTGCACCTCTACTCTTTTTTCACTAGGTCAAAAAAGCACAGCACAATTATCTCAATAGTCTAGATTATGGCAAATAGACAAAGGTCAGACTTATTTCCAACATAATTAAAACTGATTCTAAATTAATACAGTAAATATAGCATATTGTTTAAAAAACATAATTCATACCTGGTTTTAGTGCATAGTGCATTGTTTTCCTTGTTGTATTAGTGTCATCAACCAGCTTGGAAAAGTAAAAGATTAATTTTATTTTCTGCAATATGAAAATAACTGTAACAGCTCTTATGACCGAATATTAAGAAAGTTACTGTTCAAATAGTTAAAACTAACAAGCAGCACAAACTAGAATAATAAAAATTGACCAGGAAACAAAATTCCAATTAAAATAAAATAAAAATCAAAGTCCAAGAATTATGCAGGCCCACAACTTCAGTTTAGGCACAGATCAAAGTGCTGTGCACTCAGGGAAGCAAAGCTATGGACAGGTCAAGAACATTCTGATGCCTTAAGATTTTAGCTTTCGTATTTTTCAAATCCTGTACTGCAAGAGCGCACAACTCTAAACTCCATATAAAGTGCTAGTTAACTGTCTTCACACTTTGGTTAGACAAAACAATCCCTCTGGCTCTGTAACTCAATGATACCCTACAGCCTCAGGCCCTGAAAAGTACGAACAAAAGTGAATTGGGGAGGAGCAAACTGGGGGAATATGACTTTGTTACCTGAAGCTGTAACTGGAGGATTAACCCCTGATATGTAAATGGACCAAACTTGTATCTGTCTGAAAAAACCCATGACCATTGTCCATTTTGGGTGTAGCCCACTGGGGAGAGGCTTCATCTGCCCTTAAAGTACCAGAAGGCTCTCCATTAAATACATCTGCTCTTATTCTTCTAACTTTGTCTGGCCTCTGTTTCCAGGTAAGCCCAAAAAAGGCCTCATTCTAGAAAACTGCCCAAGTTACTTCAGTAGCGATACCTGAAGTTCAATTCTACCAGTGTGATTTGAAATATTTGAATTTTACTTCATTTTCCCATAAACATATTCACTTAGGTGCTGTACAAAAGACTGTTTGGAAATCTTACCTCAATGATATAATCCCCTGGAGAAACGTTCTGAAGAACACAACTTGTAGTGTCTGTGTTCTGCTCCTACATCAAAGAAAGAACACTTTGCAAGCAATTCACATACTTTTAAAACCTAATAAAGAATTCACATTGATTTAGAAATAGGCAGTGCACTCTTGTATTAACACACCTTAAACCAGCAAAACTAAGTCTGCCCATTCACTTACACAATTGTCTGCCTCAGAACTAACTTATGTTATCCAGGTCCAATGGAGCCCTCAAGCCTGCTTTTGACTGATGAGTGCTATCACAGCATAATTGTTATTTACATAAATAGTTCCAAATAGCTTAACAATTTTAAAACTGATACTATTTTATATCAAGTTTTTAAAGTTTCTATAAGACCTTAGAACACCTCATGTTAATAGGCTTTGTGCTTTTAAGAGCCACATACCTGCTTGCAGGTCTTTTGCTTAAACAGCCCTTCATGCTTCAGTTTGTAGTGAAGAAAGTAGTACCTAAACCCAAAGTTGTGAGGTGCATGATCAAAGGACACTTGCATGTTAAAACCTTGCTGGGTAACATTCACATTCCTTGGCTTCCAGTCTGTCAGAGGAGATATTAATGAATCACAAAATGACTCTTCAAGTACAGTAAGTTTTTTTAAGATTAATATATAGAAATATTACATTTTACTTACAAGGTTTGCAGACAAGGTTTTCTGGCTGTAGCAACAATTCACATGCTACAAATATACAGAAAAATTATTAATTATACAATATCAAACTGCTATGCTACTTCAGCAGAAAAAGAACAAGGGCAAAAACAGGGAATTCATAATTTTGAATACCCTCACTTTTTTCCCAGACTCTAATATGCCTGGACTAAATGCACTTTGCAAACTTAACTCCTTTGTTACGATTTCAAGTTCCTTCTCATCTTTATATGAGAAACAGAGATCCATTAATTTGAATATCACATTTTTTAGTGAGACAAAAAGGAGAACACCAGGAACAGCACACCAGGAGAGGAAGTTAAAACTAGTCTTAAATATATTTACTCAGAATAAGTAAGTATGCTGAGCACTACTACCAATGGCACAGCAGTCTGCGTTAACAGACAGACTTGAAAATACCTTAAGCAATTTTTATAGGGGAAAAAAGCCTTAGCAGGACAAATATCAACAGTTCACCTCAAAGGGTACCTGCAGTTTCTCCCCATACTGTGTGAGCACTGAGGAACTTATTCACATTTCTTCTCTCTACCTCCAGTGAGAATTGCTAAGTAATTGAGAGAAATTCAACTTGATCTGCTGCACTCTAATTTTAGATGTCCTCCTCTACATCTGTCTTCAGACAGCTGTTTTTAAATTGTAATCTCAAAAGCAAAGAACAACCTGCCCTTCTTCACAATGTCCAGAGAGGAGATCATCTTCAAGAGTTAAACGAGAACCAAGGGAACAAGCCTGCTCTAGGCAAACCTGAGATAATCTCAGGCCTACCTGAGACTTTTCTTCTGGTTGCTGCCTAACACTTATGATCACACACACCACAGATTTATCTATGGCATGCAAATTCTTTCTGATTAACACCCAGATCTTCCTTCCACAGCAAGGTCAGTAACTACCTAACCCAGACTCCTCCAACATCATCATTCACTACACTCCTTTGTTGGGAAAACCAGAATGTGGAGGGGAGGCCCACTGAAGACATGATATGCAAGACTATATAAAATGCAAGACTACATTATATGCAATACTTACATCTAGTTCGGAAGAAAAATGGGTGATAATTACTTTCATTTTTAATGGAAGGAAAAGGAACAATCTTCACAAAATAATCTGTTTCAAACTTCAAGTTTAAAAAGGCCTGGGACTCCATTCCCTACAAAATAAACAAGATTGCAACATGTTTTAAAATCAACTATCACAGCTGAAAGCATTTTTCAAAACAAGCCCAAAATTTTGCAATCAAAGGCTGAAATTAATAAATTAAGAAGCCTTTTTCTACCCCTCTTTGCCAAACTGACATGAGGAATCTCAATACATAGATGGAACTAGACTATTACAGATGTGCATCTTTACTCCAGACACCAAAATGACAGTTCCCAGCTTCAGGAAAGTTTCTATCAAAAGAAACAAGATCTGTCTCTAAAGCAACAACTACCATTAATTTCACCAATAATACTTTTGGGAACCAACCAACTTTTCCACAAGGGCATGGAGCAATAGGACAAGGGGGAATGGCTTCAAACTGAAAGAGGGTAGGATTAGATTAGCTATTGGGAAGAAATTCTTCAGTGTGAAGGAAGTGAGGCCCTGGCACAGGTTGCACAGAGAAGCTGTGAGTGCCCCATCCTTCCAAGTGTTCCAGGCCAGGCTGGACGGGGCTTGGAGCAACCTGGGACAGTGGGATGTGTCCATGACAGATGGGCTGGAACTGGATGACCTTTAACGACCCAAACCATTCTAGGATGATAAACACTTTCAAGACTACTCACACAGTCAAACAACACTGAAACTTTTCTTGAAACAAAGCACTTACTGTTCTTTTAAAACTGGGGCTGAGCTGCTTTGGATCTTTTAAAACCATCTGCTGGCATTGTCTTCCCTCTGATTTTAACTCCTCAAGTATTACTCGAAATCCCTTCAGGTATTCAATCCCTACAAACAGCAGGGAATTTAAACAGAAGATTACTATTTCAAAATGCATAATGTGGTATTTTATGTAATTTGAATATATTTCATTTGTCTTTAAAAATAAAACTTATCAGTCATATAAAATATGTTTGTATTTAATACCTGTCAGTTCTGCAGATTCCATCTTGCCTATCTAGAATTCAGTCTTTGGCAAAGGCTACAACCACTGTGTACTTGTGTAATGCTTGGAACAGAGGGGCCCATATCTCATCTGGGGCTCCCAAGTTACCAGTACCTTCTTCACCTTCAGAAATACTTTATAGTAACTTCACATTTCCATTTTAACAATCAAATATAATATTTTTGCTGGAAAATTATAGAAATATTCCTTTATAAATTTTACTATAATCTCTGAGACTTCCAGATTAAAATGGTAACAATTGTTACAACTTCTTTAGTTCTAGTACAGTAAGGGGTCACAGAAAACTTGACTTAAATGGAATGGAATTTATTCCAGTGCATGTATACTTCCAGTTATTCACAACTGCTGCCAGAACTACACCCATTTTGTTCAAGTTACTCTACTACAACTTAGTACAGTGTCTTTACAATGTTCTCATCACAGGATTACTTCATGATATGACTAAACTGAGTCACAGTGATGTGAATATCCCAGGAAAATGCCAGTTTTACCCTGTGACAGTTCTGTGGCTCAGGTATCAAAGGCACTGCACAGCTCTTGAACTCTCACTACTCCATCTAATTGCATCTCTTCTATAGCATTACAAATCAATGTATCAATGACACAGCTTTTGTAAACTAAATACTACATAAATCTAAATGGACTCATTTCAGTTTATGCTATGCTTGTCAACCCAAAAAATAAAATCCCAAATGTATCATTTCTACATTTTCCACCACCTCCTCTGGTTCACTAGTTTCACAGGTTTGTGTGTTTTGATTAATGTTTCATAATTTTGTAGAAGATAAAGTGTTGCCAATCATGTTCTTAGCATTCTATGGAACAAAAGCACTATTTGTCCTTACACAAGGACCCTGAAAGAGAAGGTGTCCAGTTCCCATGTTACTCGAGATGCCTGAACAGCAGCTCTGTCCTCAAACTGTCCAAAGGATTAACCTCTGGTGATTACAAGAACACCAGGCTTTGTTTCCCATGGATGTTTGATTCATCCAGTCTGCAGCTGAAGATTACCAAATGCCTTCCACTGCACAGTTCTGCAGAATTCAGTGGAATTTTCACATATTCTTTTAAAGCCCAGAAATAAGTTTCTCAGTGGAAATGGATTTCTGCACATCCTCAATTTTGGACATTACTGCTCTAGTGGGCAACAAGATACTTCCGGCGACATTGAAGTAATTAAGAAATACTCTTAATCACCAGACCTGGCAAGGAAATACATTAAAAGTTTGTATAGCTGTGATTAAATAATGTTTTCCACCTGTAAGACAATCTGCATCTTAAAGAACCTTTAAGTGTATCAGGAACTAAACTCAATCAATGCCACTGAAATGCACCAAAGCCTTAGGGCAGAAAATGAAACCAGGGACAGTTGCACACCTCTGAAGAGCAAGAATTCAGTAAACTGGGATAGAAAAAAGCAGTGTATGGCTGCAGAGAACATCCTAGTTTTAAGGGTGTTTTTGAAGCAAGCCAGAAAAAATAGGAGCTTTGCAAAGGTTTTAAGAATTCCTTTCTTCTTAGGCAGTTTGCATCAATGATTCCAAGCATAATTTAATTATTTGACTTAATACCTATGAGCAGGAAGTTATTACCAAACCCATGATGAGTGAGTCCATTTCCCTCTAGAACTTACCAATAGCATTTGCTGTCCAAAGGATCATCACAGCCACCTGCTCCTGGCATGCAAACTGACTGATAGTGATGTTCTGCACATCTCCAATCACATGTCTTCCCACTGAACTCAAGTACGGAGTGCAGTCTAAAAATATGAACAAATGAACACTTTCAGAAAAACATTCTAGCTGACATAAATTCCCTAGCACGTCTTCAAGACTGAGCAAAGTAAAAGTACCAGTGCATTATTTTCTGTAAGTACTACACAGCACATCTAGATGAAGTTTTTGTCTCAAGACTCAAAAACTCACAAAACTCCACAAATCATCGAGCACAACCACTTTCACTGGCTGCCAACCCATAGGTCACAGGACTCCCAAGGATATTACCAGTTTATACCACCAGTGTAACCTGTACCACATCACATATATTGGGACTCCCAAAATCCTTTTTTATCTTGTAGTTGTTAAAAATAATATGAAGACTGACTCTAATTTTGTTCATGTACAGTGCTCAAAGCAAGAGAATGTTGGTGAATGATCAGGCACATATGAGAACAATAAACCATGTGAAGCCTGAGAACTGCTCAAGAAGTGCTTGTAACCACAATACTGCTTGATCCTGACCACAAAGACCCCACTGCTTAAATCCATCTCCTCTCTGCCTTCCATTCTGCAGCCACAACATCCCTACAGACCACTTCACTGCCACTGGATTCACTCACGACTGGTTTTGTCTTGCTATCCTCACAAAATACACTGTATTCCTGAAAACTATAGCACCACAGCTTTAGCTTTAATTAAGAAAACAAAATATAAACAAAAGATTACTGAGTTTGTTGTTGAACTTTACAATGTCCTTTTGTTTTCAAAAGAAGAAAACAACCCCAAATGTTGTAACTTTTAAAGCTTTACAATATTTAGGCTCATATTTTGTGGCAGGAAGAGAAGCAGCAGGCAGGGAATTCACTACTTCTGGAGCACAGTATACATGAAGATGGGTGTACAAAAACAAACATTCTGTTTCTGAACTAGTGAAACCAACAAAATCCAGAAGAAATTGATCAGTAGATTGTATATAACTAACTGATATTAATTAAAAAAAACTGAGATAATTTATATTGTATATACTCATCTATACAGAGTTTGTAGAAAAGAAACATGAAAAATTAAGTGCTATGATACGCCAGTACAGGAAATTTGAATTTAATTCAGAGGTGTGATCTTGAAGGCAAGGAAAGAAAAATTATTAACTGTAGAAGAGATTTAGAAAATGGCTTTTTACTGTGAATAACCATGGCAAGGGGTCTTTTCTATAACTGTCACAGACATAAGAATAGAACACTCTGCACAACTCTGTCTTTTAGAAAAGCTGGGAGGTTGGTCCTGACTCCAGTGTTTGTAGAATTCAGTTGCCATGAGTGAACTCAGTGACAGCATGAACTTCCTCTTAGGAGGATAGAGGATTTCTTTCAATGGAAAGTTTGAAGTAACTGGGTTCTGCTAGGTCTGTATCTAATTAATAGCAAACCCAAGATTTTGGATCCTGGTTACTAGAATTTTATGGTCAAATGACAATTTGCCAAAATGGAATATAGCACAAATGCCTGAAGTTTGACTGCAAGTCACTGATTTACAGTTATAAAAACCAACAGCTTTAGGAAGAAAACAGCATGGAAAAATCACACTTTTTAGGAAATCACTTCTTTTACTTGAATACAAGTGACTTACTAAAAAATACACACACTTCTTTCTCATCTGAATAAATAATCCAACCAACTAATTTAGCATCATAAAACAGTTTCCTAGAATTGCTTTGTGGCAAAATAAGAGCCTTTAAACCACAGCCAGCAAGTCAAATTCTCTTTTATGCTGGCTTATTAAAGGCAAATACATATTTCCTTACCATGTGAGCTCTTTAGTCTTCATATCAGCAAGCTCTTTTCCTAGTCCTGCAGAACTCAAATAACTCATTTGTCCAGGAAGCACAGAGTGCCAGCAGAATTGTGAATTAATACTTCTCATTGGTTAAACACAGTTTCTAGTGCCAGAATTAATGGAAAAAACATGACACAAACTGGGATTTAAACAGACTCATTGTGTTAACTAAATGTGGGGATCCCTGTTCTGACTGGTACCATTTCCTAGTTTTCTTTATGCAGATAAAAAGAAAAAAATCATACTTCTTTCGTAGTGATCACCTACATCTTGTACAATCTGACACACTTTAATCTTGCTCATTTTAAGTATTAAGATCAAATTAGATTTTAAAAAAATCACAGTGAAGGACTGCAAATTCAGAAATTAACATAAAAATAGAGGAACAAAAGGATGACCAGAATGAAACAAATCACTGTTGTTAGGTTTCCTGATGCTTGCTCTCAATGATGAAACTTTACCTACATTCTGCATCTGAAGTAATTTCTTTGGGTAGGCAGAAAAAACCTCTGACTTGCACTGGCATTAAAACAAACATTGTTTTAATGTAAATTAGGACCTTGTCTCGACTGTACATGGAGTTTATATTGATGATGGCCACTAGCTGCCCACATAAAGATAAATGCTTAATGTAGTTAGCAGTCCTGCTTTGACAACTAGACAGGAGAGATGACAAAACACCTAAAACAACTCCCTACAATAAGATACAGCCATTTAGCAGATGTTTGAAGAGGTCTGAAGTATATCACTGCTGCAACCTGTTTACCACTCTTACTATGCCAGAGATTACTTTGTTCTCAGTTCAGCTGCAAAACACACATCTGCTACAGCTCTGAAACCATCTGTACTGCAAACACAGAAAGCAGTTTTCCACTGGCCTGGGCCTTGAAGACCGTAGCTAATGAAAAGTTCCCACTGATTCAACTAAATTAAAATATGGTATTCAAGATTCACGTTCAATATTAATCCTTACAAAGACAATTTTTAATATATTACTTGTATACAAACTACACATTTTCTACCTTGAGACACACATTAAGTTATTTTCACGCAAAATTACACATCAGAGAAAAGCTGCATAAAGCTCAAAATAATCCTTTCTGATGTCTTTGTATGTACTGAACCTTTCAGTGACTATATTTTTCACAGAATAAAATAATTTTTTATAATGTTCCAGTCAAATACTGGGCAAATTATGTAGGCCAACCTGAAAGAGAAACTACTACACATTGTTGGATAGTTTTATTATCAGTGAGACACAGAAGGAGAAGACCTACCAGACCCAGAATACACAAATTTCTAGATTTTAAAATTATGTCAATATTGAAGAACTTATGCCATTCTTAAATCCATTTTAAGAGACATGTTGCTATATATTGACAACTGTGATGGAGTCCTTGATTCCATCAATATAGTGAATATAGTGCAGATTTTCAACTTACTGTCATATTTAAAGGTGATGTTGAATAGTCCATTGTTCTTTGTGACTGATGACAGCCCCTATAGAGAAAAAACAAAGATAAAGGAAAATCTGAATGTAGTATTTGCATGAAGATATGAAACTGTGGTTGAAGTAGTATGATCTGCCCAGTAGATGGGAATCATAGAAGCTTATTTTTGGAAGAAAATTATGTGATATTCCCAACTTCCAGCATCTAGGTGAATTGTGTATGTACAAAAAATCATACCTTTAATCAAGAGAGAAGAGAAGAGAAGAGAAGAGAAGAGAAGAGAAGAGAGAGAAGAGAAGAGAAGAGAAGAGAAGAGAAGAGAAGAGAAGAGAAGAGAAGAGAAGAGAAGAGAAGAGAAGAGAAGAGAAGAGAAGAGAAGAGAAGAGAAGAGAAGAGAAGAGAAGAGAAGCTGCTTTACACTCCCCAGCTGTGAAAAAGAGTATCAGAAGCTCCAAGAGAGACATTGCAGAAACCCATTATGCTACACCTTTTTCTTTTATCAAGTACTATTAATACTGCAAACTGAAGACCAACCAGAGAACTACTCTGCCAGGGAGAAATCCAAGTTGATGAGTCTGCTGTCTCTTCTCTACTTATAGAAAAGAACTTTGTCCCTCAGATATGCAATATCTTCCCCTACAGAAAGCACTGAAACAGTTTTGAAACACAAAATGTAGCATCACCCTCACAAGACACAAAGCTGAAAACTGGAATTCTGATTTTTATGATACAATATCATTCCCTGAAAGGCAAAATACATCATATTTACCATTAGCTTTAAAAAAATACCACCAATTTACACAGAATTGTATCTGGGTTCACTTGCTACAATGCAAACAGCAAAGATATCAGTATACAAGGCCTGCAGCAATAATCAGATGTTGTCAGGATCATGCCTGAGCACTCCCTGTGTGTCTCTCCACAGTCAGACCCAGGTATGGACAAAGAAAAACAAGGTAGGAGTTGTCAAGTTAAAAAAAACAAAACTAAAACACTTCCTAAAGGATGAAAGCAATTCAGACTTTGATAGTATTGTTACAAGTTATATTTGTAATCTCACTTTCTTCTTAGGTGGCTTTTAATTGTTTAAGTTTGATTTAGTCTGGCACTGAACCAGCTGTTTTACAAAAAAGCTTCCTGAAACAGGAAGGAATCTTGCTTTTGAGTTGTAACTTTTCTATTAATAGCTGTTCTAGTCTGACTCACTTTCTGTTTCTCTAATCTTTATTAAATATCATTTAACTTACAGCAAAACAAAGGCATGATTTATTTGATTTTAAAAATCACAAAAAAAGTAACTACTGACTTTTTATAAAGGGAGATTAACCATCAAATCAATTGATACTTGTCTTCCTTTGGCCTAGAGTTGAAGTTTTGGGAGACATAAGTTTTACCAAACTCCACAAGAAATTAGCATATGTATTTTAATTCATCAGATAGGATTTTTATGTGCTGTATTAAAATAAAAAGGTAACACTTCTTTAATTGCATTTCTACTGGAATTATGGTGACACAACGAAATATGTAACAGTATAAGCATAAATAAATCTACCACAAGCATTGATAATTAGATGTAACTAGAGACATAACATAAGCCAAACTCTGCTGAACTTATGCAGCACATAAGACTCACTAGTGGCAAAAATTTGCTCCCAAGTGTAGAAAAGGCACAAAAAAGCTGCAGTAATTAGTGAGAGAATTAGGGTTACCCCAAAATATTGAACTAAATAATTGTTATATTAGTTGTAAATTAAAACATGTGAGCTACTCAGATAATTTCATCACGCTCAGCTGTAGTATTCATCCCTCAAGTACTTACTGCTGTGAGTTTAAAAATATATTCCTCCAGGAAGCATTCCCTTGGTTTTGAATTAAAGTAATTGTGCTATTTAGGTGGCTTATAGCTAGGAGAACTTGTTTAGAGCATCTTACTTCAAAACTATAAACACTAATGTTATGGCCTCAGGGCTCTGCATTCTTAGCTAATTGTCCCTGCCACAGCAGGGGGTTGGAATTAGATAATCCTGAAGGTTCCTTCCAACCCAAACCATTCTGTGATTCTATCATTAATTAACCACGAACATTTGTTGAATTTCCATTTGTTTAATTTAATTTATTTTGAACCTTGCTAGAAAGCATGCCTTTGTGTCCTGGAGCTTTGCCTACAAAATCCCTGTGGTCTACTTCTATACATGTGGACTGAGAAGAAATACATAGGAAAGAAAACAGCCAAAACATCTTTTCTGAAGAACTCTAGACCACTGATCTTTGAACAGGTAATCAAAGTTGAAATGCACACATATTAAATTACAAATAACATTATTTGTCAAAAAGCTGGGGAAGCAGAGGAAGCATTAGCCACATTAAATCTCACATTATGTGAGCTCCACAGAAAACTAAAAAGTTAAAATCCAAACTAAAAGCTAAAATCCAAATCCTGTATCTATATTGGACAAGCAAGCCAGGAAGAATCTCCATCACACATCACATACCTCAAATTACAGAGACCAATGTTGGATTTGTTCCTCAATCCACATAAACAGCCTGAATAATTAAGGTTAAGATCCCCAGATATCCTAAGTCAGCACAGATCTAAATAAGACCACTGCACATCATCTCCTGAAGAATGAACAGCTCATTTGGATGTTCAAAGCATTTCATTTTAAACATCCATCTTTCAACATGAAAGAGCACACAAATCAATAAAATACAAAGACTATTATATGACGTTAACTTCTTTGTTTTTATTTTCCTAATACCCAACCCTCATTTATAGTAACAGCTCAGCAATGACATGCACTTATGACAACTCTTTCACCCATTATGAGGCCAGAGAGGAACAAAGTTAGGATAACATATCCAGAAATAAAGCTAAAATGAAATTTGTAACCACAGGAACTAATTGTGCCTCTCCAAGAGAAGCTAAATTTAACTAATGTCTGCCGCCAGAGGCATAAATTAAATACAATTGAATGAAATGAAAACTCTGTTTGATTTTATTGAACTTTTCCCTCTTCTTTTTATGTTCTTTATAGAACATATAGTGTTTCATATAGAACATATAATATTTCATATTTGAAAGAAACATCTCTTTTTTATATCTGGCAATTCCTGCCAGAGATCGCATTGGTGATAGAAATGGATGGGTGATTTCAGAACAGTTCTGTAACTAATGATTATTACAAACAATACTGAAATATACCCTAACATTCTTCTGTTGAGCAAACACTCATTCGAGAAAGCCAATTTATATGTGTGACTGTCAGGCACCCACTTGAACATAAATACTGGGAAACAGAGAGAGATGCTAGCACTAATTACAGCAATCT
The DNA here is from genome assembly GCA_013397075.1 of Rhabdornis inornatus. Lineage (NCBI taxonomy): Eukaryota > Metazoa > Chordata > Aves > Passeriformes > Rhabdornithidae > Rhabdornis > Rhabdornis inornatus. Next base: position 153,978 of record VWZS01000943.1, on the reverse strand, counting down.
GGTAAAGGAGGTAGGAAATCACTACCCCTCAAGCACAGCCTTGTGCAGCAGACCAAAACAGTAATCATGATTCATCTTTCATATGTTGTTCATCAAGGCACACATGGTCCTAATTTCACACTCCCATGAGGCAAACTGAAGGGACAATTGTTTTTGAACTTTAGCATCAAGATGAATAATCAATGTTTATCATACTCATTGCTCAGAAAAACAAGGGCTTTGTATTTGACATCTGCTCTTCTTGTTTTAAAGCTTTATTGATTCTTCAAACCAAGTAAAAATATTTTCTATTTCTAGAGTCATAAGTAAAATGATGAATTATCTGTATTATTTAGATGCCTTCCTTTTGAATTGCTTTCAAGAGAATATAACAAAATACATAATCCATGTTGATGTTTGCCATATAAATTGTGTGTACTCCATTGACTGCAGAATGAATTCTAAGCCTTGGGTGGATGGGCTTGTACTCTTATTACTTACAAACTCTGTGTGACTGACAACTGCAACCATGAATTTTGCTCAGATTTACCTCTTTTTATATATATATATATTCCTGCACTCCATGCACAAATTATAGGAATAATATTTTAAAAATTATCTCAGTGACACTGAAGAAATAAGTTTTAATTTAAGCGAATTAAAATTAACTAATGGAGCAACAGACTTCTTGGTGCCTATTTCATATTTTAAAGAGGAACCTAGACTCTTCTAAATAGGTTGGTTTTTAACTTCTTTTCTAAGTTGGCATCTTTTGTGTTTGTTCTTATGTAAGCAACACAATTTACAAGAAGCTCACAGATTTTGGTTCTTTATTGGTGGCTATTTAGTGTTTCACTGCTTCATCTCTAGAGCCACTGCACACGAGTTCAGCTGCAGAGGAGCTGAAGGTGTCTTCAGAGCACCTGAGACATGAAAGGCAAAGCACTGCTTTTACTTCATTGTAAACTATATGTTGGCTGGGAAAGGAAACCATCACTTTTGAGCATGAAGGAACATCTTAGAATAACAGAAGCATTTAGGCTGGAAAATACTTTTAGATCATTGAGTCCAACCACCAAGCCAGCACTGCCAAGCTACCATGAGCCTGTGTCACTCAGTGCCACAACTACACATCTTGCAAATGCATCCTTCTAAGAAATTCAAAACCAGGACTGTATAGAAGCCCCACAGTGAGATATTAAATTATATAATATCAAACTGCAAAGTGAGTTAAATCCAGGTATAACAAAAAAAAAAAAAAAAGCCATTTTAAGTAAGAATCTGTGAGATAAAATTTACTTGGAAGAATATGTAATACTTATTTTCCTGAACCAAACACAAGGAATTCATACTCCCCTTGAATTGTCCTGACTTTTTGGGATCATTAAATCTCAATAAATCTCAATGACATTATCCATGGTTTTATGGTTAACTTCCCACATTTTGTAGCTACATTTTGTCTGAACAATCCTTCTGCCATTTCAACTAGATATGGTTTTCTCAATGTTCTCCTATCAGAAAAACATATTGAACAGCTGCTGACTTAAATCCCACCAGGGAAGGAGGTGGTCCTGAAAGGTATTCATGGATACTCATCTCATGGTGTCTTTGGGGATTTTTTGAAGTGAAACACACTGGCTGAAGAGCATGAGCCACAGCATATTCCATCTGAACAAAAGAAAACAGAAAACCTACTACACCAAATCAGTAAAAATGCCTTTTCATTATGCCCTGCTCCTGCGTGCTTTAGTTTCTACTTTAAAAAGCCAGGGTGGAAGGTTGTCTTAAAGTGAGAAACTATTGTAACACTACAAGAGGTATTTACAGCACAACTCTTCAGATGCAGCACGGCTCCCTGCAGCTGTTCACTGAAATGATGGGAACTGGTTTCTTTAAGGAACAGGCAGTTATTAGGGGCACAATTTAACAGCAAAGGAAGCAAGTTTAATCTACACTGTTCACCACCTACCGTGAAAATCTTAAATCTCTGAGTCAAACTCAGGAATTTAATGCAGCAAAGCATGGCACAGAATGGGCAGTATCAGCTCCGATTTCTCTCATGCAGTTTGAAAGTTTGCCTAAGAAGTTTTCTATTGTTTGCACTGACACAGTTTATTTTTTCCAACATTCTTGTGCAGATAATGTTTGGTAAATTAAAACCCTTCTAAAAACAAACAAAAAGCCCCCAGAAGTTAACAGAATAAATACTTTCAAACAAAGCCCATTTCCCACAAACAATACTGAAATGTGCTGGTCTAAAGATATTTGGACAAAAGCCAAAAGTCTGCAGCCAAAGCAGTGTTCTCTTAACTGTGGGACATGACCCCTGGCAGGAGAATTCTGAGAAAAGACGAGGTGTTTGGGAAGGGGAAGGGGAAGAAAAAGCAATGCCAAGACAGGTGCAGGAGCAGTGATTATGCCTGGGAAGGAAAGGGGCTACAAATGGTAAAGCTGCTTTTAGAGAGAACCAACACTTGTGCTCTAAACAACAAAGAGAATAACACATATCTGAAATAATGGAGAAGAATTTAATGAAACTGTAGTGGATGCATAGTGCACAGCATACTGTCAAACCAACAAGTTGACTGTTCCACTCAAAGAGTATCTTTTTTCTTCTGGTAGGAAGTTATCCACAATCTCAATAAGTCCACAGGGTTCCTCACACTTATTGGAATGATGCATGAGCACTGAATTTTAACTTATGCCCAAGCACTTCTAAACTAACCCGTCCATGAAACAATTAAACAATCTATCTTCATTCATTTTATTGACTGTGCACTTCCTGTGCACACAGCCATAAGCTGAGAGGCACAGTCTTTGTCCCATAAAGATGTTCAAACACAGAAGACAAACAAGAAAAGGCTTCAAGAAGTGACTGAAGCATGATAGATCAATGGATGCATGTGATTTATATTAACATGTGTATCATATATATGGATACATACATTCATTCATTTTGCTTACCACATTAAGAAATTATGTAGCTTTCAGAGGACAGAACATCAGGAAAAAATAAAGCAAAGAATAATACTTCAGAGTTACAAATTGTATCTTTCAAGATTTTATGCACATAAAAGTTTGCTGCTTCTTCTAAATCTTCCAGGTACATACTTCCAAGTAAGATAGATCCAAAAAGAAAGTCTTTGCCTTTAAAGCTGAGCAAATGCAATGGCACCTGGAAAACAGCTGAAGGAGCTTATTTCCAAAATCATAAATGGTTCCCTAACAATGTCTTGCTGCCAGATTCCTACCTTGCAATCTGGAAACTCCTAGCACAGGCTCTTCGTTTGATTTCAGGTTTCATCCAGAGGAACAGAAAATCTGTAGAAGTAACTAGCACTGACTTCATAGGTTCAGTTTCAAGCTTCAGCCAGAACACAGTTCACAATTGTGACTAATTCATGGTGGGTTTTTTACTCTTCATTTCTCAATATAATGCCATATTGCACACATACATTTAAAAAAATCCCTCAGGAAACTGTCATCAAATGTGCATTAACTGCTTTATTCATAACGGCATGATCTACAGAAAATTCTAATCTGAAATCTACTGCAATGTTGGACATTTTTATTGCAAACAAACTCAGAGGAAGCAGACTACAAATATTCTATTTGCACTACAGAGTGAGTTTATCCAATTTGTAACTTCTGAAAATGGTAAGAACAGCTGCTTGCAAGGAAATCTTAAAGCAGAAGATCACATAAAGGCTGGAATGTGAAAATTTTGACATAGCGTATCTATTTTGTTTTGGTGTATTCAGACAATATTTCCTCTCCTGTACTATTTGGAAGTCACTAAAATTCTTTGAGAGTTTTTTGTCAGAAAATATGAAATGCATGTTCTCAGAAAAGTTCACTTTAGTTCTTACTTACAAGAATGAAACATACAGGCACAAGTACAGAAAGCATTACATACTCACAAGAGACCATGACTGCAAAGAATATTAATGTACACTGGTCTATTTATATGTTGGTCCTACAAAACCAAAGCCTTGGCTCCGGAGGATATGGTGACTAGGTAATTTAGCAATAACTGCACTGATTAAAATGCCACAGAACTCATAAAACTTTTAAAGTAGATAGGATTTGGGATTCTTCCATCTTAATCCCTCCCTTTGAAATAACACAATTATTTTGGACATAAAAATCTATTCTTAGGGATTTAGAAAGACAATTGTTTAGAAACACACACTCATCCATGAGATTTTAAAACTGAATTTATAAGCAGTATTGTTCTAGTCCAGGAATAACCAATGATTTACTTGCCAAAACCCCATGTTCTAGATTTAAAGAATCATTTACCATTCCACCAATAGTGTTTTTAATACTTCACATGAAACTTGTTTTTACAGGAGATGAAGCAAAAAAACCAACTTTCTCTAAACTAACACAAGCATCTCCTCCCAAAGTTCCCATCCTTGTGAGTTACAGAATTTAAGAAGCCTTGGCAATGAGAAGCCAGGACTTGAAATGTGATAGGCATCTACTCAGTAGCAATGAAAAGGTGCCTTTGGCACCGAGTTCACCATCAGGAGGGACACAAGAAGTGCTGTATTTATTCCATACACAGCCATGTTATACAATCTCCTCATCAGAAGTGAGGGGCTGCAGTTTCAGAACACACCAGCATGATGATTGTTCCAGACTTTTTTACTGTGGATGAGCAGAAAAAAACAGGCCAGAAAAATGAAGGGGCCACCGTGCCAAACACAATGACTAAAAATACTTTTGGGTCAGAAGTGAATGTTCTTGTTCATCAACTGTGCTAATAAAACCAATTACCTTTCCCTGCAAATCCTAGGAAGAAATCAAGTACTCCTCCCTTTCTTCCCTCCCCTCAGTCAATGGACAGCAGAAGCTGCTTCCTGCAGGCAGACTCAAGCCTCAGCGGTGCTGCCTTTCCTTCAGCTCTGTTATAGACAGGCTTTGGTTCTTCTGCTGCTACACTTTGTTACTCCCACCTCTCCAAAATCCCTGCCAAGAGAGATTCTTACTGCTGAACTAGGCACTTTTAGGAAATAATTCCTTCTCAAAGCCTCTGTCTAGTCCAGTTCCACAGAGAAGATGAAAATTACTCCACAGCTTAAGCAGTAATACATCAACAGAGAGGATTAGAAGGTCCAGTGCTTGCTGTGTACTGATATACATGGCTGAACTTCAGAGACACAGGCAGATACATGTGGTGGCTGCAGATTTAAAGCTTTGGCTGCCAGGGAATTTTTACACCCTTGGTTGCCCTCTATGAAGTACAGCCATCATATCTGCAGCCAAAAAAATCCATTTGGAAGTGTCAGAAACATACACAAAGCTGCACAAACACTTCTTGCTCACCTGAAGGATGCTCGGAAGAAACAGTAGTAAAATATTCCAACTATACCAGCCCATCTCTGCAGGCAAACTGGAGTGCCCCCACCAACAGACAAGCAGGAAAAGCTCTACCGAAGAATCAACACCAGGCATTTGAACACAACAAAATAAAACTACCCAAAACACTGTTTTCTGAGGAAACATTCACGAGAATGTTTCTGAGAATTGCCAACCTCGGATAAAGTTCACCTTGTGATTCAACCACTCCTTCACACTGAATTGTTTCTGCCATCAGGATTTTTGAGGCTGCTCACAATGCAAAAAAAGGATGAAGAATAGACAGAATGCATTCCAATTTTCCTGTGTGCTCATCTATCTTCTGTATTTGAATTCAAAAAGCATTAAGTATTGCTGAATTTTTACTGTTGGAAAAAACAATCAAGGAAATATGTGTGTTTTAAGTGTATCTGTACTGGCAAACTCTTCAGGCATTCTGTACTATCAAGTCCCATGCAGTGTTTAACTACTATAAAAGGGAATTTTGACACAATATTTAAAAGAGAGCTTTAAGGTCTGAAATGGTACTGAAACTCCAGTCTGACTGCATTCATTTTCCACTACTGAAAAATCACACTCTATAGATAACCCACTTTATAATACACTTGATCAAGTTAAACACTTTAAGAGATCCATTTTTCCCAAGTATTTCATGTTAAGTGCTTTTGAAAGTTGGCCAAAGCAAAGGTTACACATCCTATCTGTATGGTACATGGCTAGTTCATAACTGCCCTTTTCATACTAATTAATACAGTACTTGACATGAAATGTGATACCTGCTAAAACACTGACACAACCTGTACCAAAGCCTGTTTGGGCTTCAAATTACTTCACTGGTGCTATTTGCTTAACTACTATTTAAGCTCTTGCAAGCTTTTCATTCCAAATCTTTTTCTAGAACCTTGGAACACCTTTTGTTTTGGTATTATTGGTTAAAATTGAATTATCTGAATAAAAAAACCAAACCAAAACAAAAAAAACCCACAAACCCATGGCAAAGAAACTCTGTATCTTGAGAACGTTTAATTCTTTATTCAAATAAAATCTTTTTAAATTATAAATTTCAATACCCACTAATCAATAATAATAATAGGAAATCATAGTGTGGTAAAAATTACATGAACACTAAAAATCAAATGTCTGAGGTACAAATGCAGGCTTGGCATATGGGTCTGTTCTGCCATGGCTACTCTGACAAGATGCAGGAAAGGTACAAAGGCAATTTAGCCTCAGGAAAAATACCCCTGCTGTGCTGCACTAAACAAATACTTCTGGTTTCCACACAGGCAGCACCAATAAGATCCAGACTCATTCCACACTGTCCTTACAAGTCAGAGGAACCTGAAAGGAGGGAATCCGAAACTGTCATTTCACCCATCTCACTAAAATTATAAAAACATAGAAATAAAAAAAAAAATCCTTTTAGAATCCTACATCAAGCACATGAGCTGCTCAAGTAAGCACAGCACACTAGAGGCAGCTTTCAGTTCCTGCCCTTCAATGATACTCACAGTAACTAACAGGCTTCACAACGAATCCTTAGATTAAACTTTTCTTGTCTTCAAAAGGTAGAAGTGCTTTGTTTTTACATACAGATTTAATTAATTATTTTTAGCCTACACCTCAGATAATAAAACTTTTCCAAACTGCCCAAATTAAGTAATAAATCTTCACCCTATTAAGGCTTGTTTCCTATTTTGTGTTTCTGCGAAGTTGAAAAAAATTCCACACACTTAAATAATTTACTTGATGTAGGGTTGAGCATTTCAGGATGTTAATACATGATAAAGATAAAAACTTAAATATTTTTTCTGCTGGTTTTCATGTTCCCCTTTCAAACATGTCCATTTAAAATGCTTTAAATACTTCAAAACACAGAGCTGTTTAAGTACTACTTAACACATGAAAAACATACCAAAATTTCAACCTGACTGCTTGAAGTTTCCATTAATAAAGTTACAGTCCATGGATCTCACGCCTTATAATACATTTGAAGAGGAGACAACCTGAAGAAATGCACTGAGCTGGAAGAACCAAACCAACACATAGGAATTCACACTCTTAAAAACCCAACCAATTACAAGCACAAAGCTCTGAGACTTTGAAGCAGTTTGGCCACTGCACAGGAACTCATCAAATTGCTGCTTACTTGGCACACAGAGGTGCCTGAATACACATTTCTACAACTCCTTCTGCCCTGAAAAGGTTAAGGGCTCAAGACTGAAATAAAGAAAATACGTGACATTAATAAGCAGTATCTGCCCACAAAATACTGTAAAGCAAAAAAAATATTTGAAAAAGCTTATACTCTTCTTAAATATTTCTATTACATGGACATTCACAGTGATTTTCCTGAAATCAGACACTTTCACCCTAGACCATGGACTGAAGTGATTTGAAATGGAAATATTTCCTGTCCACTCACTGCCAGTTTCTGTTCCCAGAGTGATATAACAGATGACATCCAGTACAATATATTCTTTTATTAACCATAAATTTGAGCCTGCTTTAGGGATTTGAAGTGTTCAGTTTCATGCTGAAAAAATGTAATGTTATCCACAGACCATCAGCATGTATAACAAAAACAGAGCCACAGGTTATGTGACTTTGATCGAATTATGACAAAATTTCATCTGAATTTAAAAATGCCTGGAAAAACATTTACATTATTTGTTTAACCTTTTATTTTTAAAGATCCACGCACACTAACTGATCTTTTTCTGCAGGAAGTAGTCACTTCTAAGAAATGAAGTCTCTTTACAGAACGACAATGAACAAGTTGTCTTCTGGCATTCATCTTATTTAAGAAGCCAGAATGCAATGCAAGTTTTAAGATAGCATTTAAATACACAGATTAAAAAGTTAAATTGAACCTGTGTTTCTCACAAACTTTCACTGGACTTCTTTCTATCAACATTAAACTGAACATATACATAGCTAATCCTAAAACACTGAACAGGAAGATATAAAATACAATCACATTATTGTAGTAAATTGAGTAGTAGATCCAAAAATCAAGTTTCACTTCCAGTAGAAATGATAACTTTTAACAGGAATACTACTTGGATATAACTGTAAAATATAAACATAGAAACAAATCTTTTTTGTTGTTGCAGTAAAACCTAACCAGAGTGGGAGGAGAGGGAGGAACACACCTAGAAACCAGGGTCAGCTTGACACAGACAAGCACAGAGATAAACTACTGGAGTTTGCATCCTGGAGCTTCAGTGGTTGAGGGAATATAATAAACAATAACTAAAAGATGTAAACCAAATGCAATGTGGTTACACTGAGCAATCATCATCCACAGCTACCAGCACTGTTAGATGATATTGGATGTTATTCTATCACTTATTTGGGGCTTTGATTCCTACATTTACTGCCAGAAGGTAATAAAAAGAAACTTCTGTTGTTGCAGCTCATTCTTTAGTGAGCTGAATGTCCCATTTTCAAACCTCTGCATGACATTTCACGGCCAGTGGTCTTTAATGAAAAAGAACCCCAAAAGTGAATGGCATGATTAGTGAATTACTCTTACAAATGCAACTATAAGGAGAAACCTAAGCTATCCCAACTTGCATTATTCCTAGCTAATGAATAAAAGATAAAGGTTTTGTTTCCTTTGATGTTCTGAAGAAGCATGGAGAAATAACATTTCACCTGTTAAGGGTCTGGCTGGGTTAGGTGTTTGTTTTTCCTTTTTGTTTCTTATTTCAACTCTTTTCATACTTAACCTATTCCTCCTGTAAGAAGGTAAACTAAGCTAGTTATTAAACACCACCAACATAATTTGCTCAAAGCAAAGAATTAAAAACTAAAGCAAAGTTGTAACTATGCAATAGATCATTTTACTGGTTCTTTGAAAAGTATCTTAGCTAAACTTTTTGTAGCAAACAACAGAAGAAGCAAAACCCTAGATATTCCTTCATAACTAAAGCATCAGGCTGTACATCTGGCCTTTTCTCATTCTGGGGCTGTTAACACTTGCTTTGTGAACAGTGCCAGGAGATCTCAGATAAAATTTTGACAGAGTAAACAAAATGAAAGCTCCTTATAATGGGGAATAATCCTTAACTGTACTCCCTAACTACACAAATTTGCTCATAGACAGTGTATTAATAAGAGATGCTCTCTTCAGAGCAAGATCAGAAATAGAATTAATAAGACCCACTGGGTCCCTCTGCAGTGTTAGTGGTAAGATGACCAAATTCCATTCACAAACTATAGGCTGGAGGGTGAAGTGCCCCCCTTGGGTTACAAATGAATACACTACTCTTCATTTCCTGGCAGGAAGGGTTGGATAGCGTTACCATGAGCTCTGTATTCCACCATGGACTTGGCTGCATTTCAACAGATGCTGAAGTGATTTCTGAAACATTATCATCTTCTTGCTTGTGAAAAACTCACTGTTAAAAAACACTCAATGAAAAACGTTGAATAATTTATATGCTCATTATACTAACCTCAAACCCTTTTGATGAGATACCTTTAAGAGTATCAAAATTAACACAGCTTAAGGGTGGGAATGTTAAAGGCATCTGAATAATTCCATGGAACACTGGGCCTAAACACAAAATTAGCCTGGGGATTTCCTGACTCCCCTGTCCAGTTCCTCTGCCTCCATGCTGTAGTTCACCAATTCTGAACATACACTTAACATAAGTGCATGGGGACCTCATTTTATCCATGTCATTGAAATTACTGCAGTTGTAAAAAGGGGAAAAAACAAAAAAAAAAGTAGGGATACTTTCAATTAAAATTGCTTTAAAAATGTGATTTATATTGCAGCTCACAAATAGGTGCATTAAAGCAGGTGGGGAGGGAAGGGCAAACACCAAAGTGGGAGGAAACAGATAGGAGTGAGAATTTCACTAACCAGCCTCACTGCTGAGTCAATGTAAAACATATCTACACCCCCGAGCCACAAAAGAGAACAAACCACATTGAAAGTTAATATGAGTTAGGGCACTCAATTCTTTTTCAGAATCCCACTCCAAGCTTTTAATAGTCTGCTCACACTTATAGAGTGAAGTTTAAATCACCCATTTACACCCTGTATCTCTCAAGCTTGAAAACTTGGCCAAAAAGGTGTGCAATTCGGCAATGCCCCCTTCCACATTGTATTTAAAGTTCATCCAGACAGAGCACCCTCTATGCTCAGCAAAAATTGCACAGTTTGCCAGTTTCAACTTCCATCCTCATTCTGTTACTACTGCCTACAACTTGGGGCAAGCCCAGACAGGCAGATAAAACTGATTCCCACAGAAACTGGAGGAATAGGAAGCAGAACAGGCAGGATTTACAAGGGCTCTGAGACAAGACACAGACTGGCACCTTAATAGCTCAGACACAGGAAAAGAATGGAATTCTTCAGTGGCTGGGCAGCTGTAACCAAAGTTACTCTGGTACATTTGAGGGGGGGGGAAATAATCACAGAATCATTGAGGTTGGAATCAAGGAAGTTATTCCTGTGGGATAAACAAAGATACAATTTCACAGCACACTCTCCACTCTACAAGAACACATTACATGGGTTGTTCCAGGATACACCGATGCAACAGAGAGACTGAAGACAGCAATAATCAACGAAGACTAAGCAGCAGATACTGTCCTGCCAGGCACTGCCCAGCTGTGCCCCCAGTCCTGCTCCTGGCTCCATGTTAGGGTGGCTCTGGGCAGCACTGCCCTGCTGAGGACATCACCCAAAGCCTCCCCACATGGGATGCTCCAGGGAGGTGATGTGCACTGGGAACTTGCCACCTCCATCACCAGGTAGTAACATCCCCACAGACACAAAGCAGCAGCCAGGACAGGCTTGCACTGCCCAGCTCTGATGAAGTCAGTCCCAGCAGCTCAGTGCCACACAGCATCAAGCCATCTGAAGAATGAAAGAAAACCCCACCTAAATGGAAGCCAAAGTGCTGATTTTAATAGGCAGGGTCTTAGCTCTTTAAACAAAACAGCCCAATAAAACCAGAAAGAAATCCCTCAGTTTGCCATGTTTGAAAGGAAAACAGACTGGGGTGTTGTTTCTACAAGCAGATGACAGAGGCCTGCTTGGAGTTTGCTTAAATCACTGCATAATATAAAAAGAACATGTAACTATGTAAGTTTCTAAAGTTGTATTTTTTAATGCTTTCTGATGCCAGGCCAGTCACATCTGGAATTACAGATGTTTAACTGAGCAGCTGATAACTTATAATTTTAACAATTTAGAAGATTAACTGTTCGGACCTAAACATTCTCATATTATGCTTTTCTACGAGCTAGACTAACTTCACATATAATTTTAACCTGCATTATTTGGGAAAAAAATTCTCTTTTAGCTTGCAAAATTAAGTTTTGAAAAGGGACTTTCAGAAATTAGATTACTCTTCAGTATTTTACATACAAATAGCTGAAACTTCAGTCTAGATAAGCAACCACAGAAGAAATTTACTTTCATGAATACCAGAATCCAACCCAGCAACCTGCTCCTCTTGGAGTTCCACAGCTTTTAAAGGAAAATATTAGAAAATATATGAAATAATGTTATGCTATAATTACAAAACCCAGGAAAATATATTTTATAAAGGTAGGGTGAACTTCAAGCAACAATGAGTTTGGGATTCCCATGGAGAACTAAAATCCTCCATTTGAAAATACAAAGCAAAGTTAATTAGAAAACACAGTTTGAGCAAAGAGGGCTCTTGCAAAGAGTTCTTAGAAAGGATCACCTTGAATGTGTTTGATGCTAAGGCGATGCCATAACTTTTCTTCACACAAAAGCAGTCATCTACAGAGCACAACCAGATGTTTTCTTTTCTTAGTTTCTGTAAACCTCTGTGACCTCTCTCAAATTAAAAAAGGGAATAGCATTTTTAAAGCCACAGGAGCTATCATTAGTGAAGCATTCTAAGGATTTTCATTAATTCATAGCCAGCCAACCAGGAATTTTCCCACAGCCGTATACAAAAAAAGTCAGGGAAGTCATTGATTGCTTGGTTGGATCTGAATGTAGTCAGAAGTAAGATCAGAAATACCTAGTCACTCCCACTGATACAAGAGTGAAGAACATAGGCAAGGTCAGAAATTAAAATCCAAGCCTGCCCACCAACCATGAGGAAAATCCAGCAGGGCCATATAACAGGGGGTATAGAAATGGTTATTACACACAATTTTGTGAGATAAAGGATCATATGGATAGATCATTACAGATCAATCATTTGGAAACCTAAAGCCCAGAATATGCAGCTCCAAGCAGATCTGCAGATCATGTCCTCCAGACAGCAGCCTCAAGGTCTGATTGATGTTGTCCAGCTGTAAAACCCCACCCTTCACAGCCATCATGGCCCGGTACACACATTTAGCTGGAGCCCTTTGAACTCCACACGCTCCTTAGGAGCCCCTCATTGTCCTGTGAACCCAGGGCTCCACCTCCAGTGTGAGATCCTCTGAATACAAAGCATGGAGAAGAACAGATTCCAGCAGCACTGCTCTCCAAGAGCGGAAGCAAGGAAGGAAGCAAGGAAGGAAGCCTGGGAGAGACTCAAAGGTGCACCAGGTGCACGCAGGGCAGCACTGCACAGGCACCGCTGTGTGCTGAGCACCAAGAGCTACAAATTTGCTTCAGATTAGTCATGGACACACAACTCTGGTTCTCCTCAATCAACCAGAACACACATCATAAACCTGAAAGCTTATGCATTCAGGTATGATACCTGATATAGCATGGAATCTCCTAGGACAAAGCTACCCCTCACATTTACTTGGGCTCACTGGAGTATGACTGATGTGTCCCAAAAGCAGATTTACTGTCTTGCTGAATAGCAGCCCAAGGAGGAATAATAAAAATAGAATTTCTGGAACAATTCTTCAAAGCCAATAGTGACATAATATTGTAACAGCCTTCAAGTGAGAGAATTTCAGAGAACACAGTATTTCCTGGAACATGTGCTGACACCTGATAAAACTCTAATCCAAGCTTTAAGTATTTTTAACAATCAAATCAAACTTTAGTAGAACAAATCCCAACCTGCACACTTTTTTTTCCTCACACTCACACTCTTTCCTTTATTTTTCTCTACTGTGCAGAGATGAGAGGTGACAGGAGAACAATGTACCTTTAAATCCATAAATGGTGTCTTAGACATGACACTGAAAGTACAATTTACTAAGAGAAACAAGTTGAAGCATGTTAAAATACACATTTATAGACTGGTTTGGCTGGCAAAATTTTGGCTAAACCAGAGTGATAATACCTGTGTTTCTGTTGTATGAATATTGCAATGAGCCTATCCACTACTGGCATATGCCTTTATTCACTACTTTACTAAGTTTATCTGGTCAAAGTTTTTGTGATAAAATCACATAGAAATATTGGGAATCAGGATATGCCACTCCTTTGAGGAAAGCTGGGGAGGACAAATAGGACAGTGAAACAATTATAAAATACTATATGCATGAAAGAACAAAATCCTTTTTCAAGTCTGCACTTAAATTTTGACCCTTAAATAAAGTCTCACATTACCATAACCAAAAATTAATTACTTCAGATGTACTGACCTAACATTATTTTAGGTTACTCTGACTTACACTTTCATTCCCTTTTTATAATTCATATAGAGATAAGGATAAAAAAATAAGCATTCATGTACCTCATACTACTTTTATGTGTTTTTTCCTAGGTGTGATGTATTAATCAGGTTAGTGCTGATGTTTTATAACATCAGCACTAACCTAAACTTTTAGAAAAAATGTATTTCAAATACACCTCATTATGCTGGTAGCAGTAAATATAAAATCAAAGCCATATACTTGAAAAAAATTTTACTTTTAAAAACTAAAAACAGCATTCAAGCTTAACAGTTCTGCAGTAATACTTCACACTCCCCTTATTTGCTTCTAAAAACACATGCTAAATTTATGGGTAAAATTCAGCCTTTGAGCATAATTAAGCAGGCAAGTTCACATCAAAGCTTTGTTTCATCATCTTTAGACTGATCTGCTGGAAAAGACAGCCGGTCCTTATTAAACACTCTTTAAACGTTGCAGTTTTAAGTAAGTAGCATGCATGTTATATAAACATTAACAAATAATTAACTAAAGAAAAGCTAGTACCATCTAATCATAACAGCTTAACATCCCTCCACTAGTGGACTATAAAGTATTTATCAGTCAAAGCAGAACTTGTTCTTAAATAAATGCCTCCAGATTTTAAATTAACAAGTCTGATACAGCAGTTTCTACACTTGCAAGTGTAAGTGTACTCAAAAGCAGATTTTGAGGGGAAGTAAGGCAGGGAGTGGAGTTCAGCATCTAAAGTAAGGGACATGTTCTAGAGAGGAAATCAATCAAATCTGTAACAGTCCCAAGTGACTTCAACTGCAGAAACCCTGTTAAGTCACCAGCTGATGAATTATCATCATATTCAATCATATTCAGATTGCCCAGTTTCATGCAAACACATAAGGAAATACACAATTTTGTGGGAAATACACAATTTCGTTCTCAATACTGAGAGTTCGTTTCAATTACATAAACATATGTTTCCTTAAGTATTTTTTCCTCTAGGTCATGCATTTGAATGCTCATTCTGAAAATACAGCATTAAACTGTACAGCCTCAGAGTTCCTGAGGAAACCATCATCTGCTCCTTTAAACATGAACATATTTATGCTACTTTGTGCATTTTTAAATTCATTTAAATAGGCAGATTGTCATCAACACCTTTTGACACTAGAGTAGGAATGGGGTCTCATTCTCTGCTATATTACTCAATAAATTAAATTCAAAAGAAAACCCCAAAACAGCCTGGAGCAACCCTGAAGCCAAACTTTTAGCCAAACAAGAGTGATACAGATGCCTACCTGCATGACTGACCATGCTTGCAAAGCCTTGCACTCAACATGTTGCATTGTATCTAATCACAGAACACAGGAAGCTTTAAGTGACACATCTCATCAATTCTGAAATGCTATCACATTGTTCTGGATGCCAGGGAGAGGAATCTATCGATTCTATAGATTCCCAAAAAATGGCAGATAGTGAACTGCAGGCATCTGGTCTGCAGAGCTTTAAAGCAGCTCTGGAACTGTCTACAGATTAAAGTACACCCTGATGGAAAACATTAACACCTTCCACCATGCTCCATCTTAGGTCTGTCTTCTGCCTAATACCTTCTAAATTTTTTAAATACTTTGCAAGAGAAAATCTGGGATTTTTAACTATTGGAAAATAACATGAAATAGAAGGGAGAAATTTAAACTTTGGTAACTTCTTACCATTTTATGGGGTGTTTTTCCTCCAAACTAAAGTTCCCAAAACATGTCCTTAGCTGGGAAAAGTATTTCTGTATGGCCTAGCTCTGTGCCTGGTAGATTCCTAACTGTGGAGCAGCACAGGTCTACTTCGGTATGCTTGAGGAGATAAATGTAGGGACATAGCAGCATGAGCCAAAAGAATAATGAGGCAGGCAGAGCTCCCAACAGTGGAACAGTAGGAAATCTTCAGTGTCCCTGCTCTGAAGTGGAAAGGAAATAGAAAGTTCCTTACATAAAGAGCATAGAAGGGGACACAGGGAGTTTCAGGGAGAATGCACGGGAACAGAGCCCTCCAGTCTGTCTGAGAAGCTTTGCTTAGCAGAGCAAAGGAAGGTACAACTCTCTGCTAACAAGAAGGGGAGGGTTGGTAAAATGCTGGATTGTTTATTCTTCCTCATCATACAGCCACATTAAATTTAAGCTTCACACTGAACATGGTTCAGTGCCAGGAACTTCAGAGGAATTAAACATATGAAAAAAATTACTCAAGTGTGTAATACCATTAGAATCTACAAAACAACTTGAGAGTAAAGTTGCTCATGTGTTTAACACCGAATAAATGAATCTGAAATATATTCAAATCATCCTCAGATCACAGGTCTGTCTTCTCTGTGCACCTCGTGGATTGTTTATAGCATGAGAAAAATTTAGGGACTACTTTTCCAGAATAGCTCCCCATGTGGACACACTTATTCTAGATTAAAATAGGCCCTTCTCTGAACCACTTTTCTTCTGGATAAAGGTATGCATAACAGGTCCTAAGATCATCCATATGGAAAATTACTTTGCAATATTATTCTACTTAAAGCAGAATTTCACTAACTTAATGTGAAATAACATTAAGTATAGGAATACATCAAAATTTCTGTTAAACATCAATGGAAGGAATCCTACACCAAGCAAAGTTAATCCAAATTCTACAATCCTGAACCCACTGAAATCTGGTAACTCTTAGCCACAGTAATGTTAAGTTACTTGTCCTGGTATTAATTGCTTTCCTGCTAGACTCACGTAGAGTTTGCAAGACAAATGCCAGCATATCACCAGAGAAGATGAATAATACAGGTTATAAATATAGTTTGTGACGGAAGTTGTGAAACAAACAAAAAATCACATCTAGAATGTGATTTAGTTTTTAGTTTTGAAAATGTTAGGTATTAATAATTTCAGGAGCTATGAATAAAGCCAACAAATACTTTCCCATCAAATTCTTTTAACCACAGTCCAGTAATAAGCTCTCATTAAGTCACTTTTTTATTGCTATAAAATATTAAGGACACTTAAAACTGTATTTGATACAGTGAAAGAAACTTTGCATTACTTGTACATGTATGTATATTACCTCTGTGTGTATGGAAAAAAATGGAACACAGATTCTCAGAAATAACACTCAAATGATGAAAAAAAGATTCACCATAGAGAACTTCAACCCACATTTACAATTTTAGCGGAGGAAAATACCCAATGTGCATGTATCTAAATGCACATACAAACCCAGCTAGCTACATTTTATTTCTCCTTGAACAACCATTAAAAGTTAAATTATATCTATCTTAGATTATTTATGCCCTTGAGAATTACCTCAATTCAACCACTTCATTTAATGCAAACTAGAGGTTTTTACTTTCTCTATATAAAATGTTAAGATTTATTCATGCCCTTAACATACATTAATTAGAGACTACTTATAAATAACTGCAATAAGAATAACTATTTGAATAGGATACAATTACTTAGGGCTTGTGTCTTTTCAATCAGTCAGTGTCCCTGCAGTGTTTAGAGTGGCAGAGGGGAAGTGGCCTGTGGTTAAACAGAGGAAATACCAAGGAATTTTAATAGAGCAAATAGTCTCTTTACTTCCTACAGGGTACTACTTCAAAGGCAGCCCTGCTCCACAGCAGACAATGTGTTAGAGGGGCCATCAGTCATTTAATAGTATGTCAAGTCTACTCAAAACTTACATGCAGCCCAAGATAAATACCACATAACTGAGACAATGGGGACCATCCTGCAGTCATTACTCTAATAAATGCTGCCCTGCCTGCATTATGGAGGCAATCATGTGCAAGGGTAGTATTACAAAATCAGACCACAAAATTATAACTGAACAATAAGACAAGGTATCTAGTAAATTGGCTAGGGAGGTCTGAACTTGAAGCTGAAAATACAATAAAACCAGAAACTCCTATAAATAAGCTAAAATGGTACATTAGTTGTGAGCAATAAAGACAAAGGGGGGTTATGCTAACCGGAAAGAGGGTAAGTTTTGCTAATCTAAAAGTCAGTCAAAATCATTTTATTAAAAGAACTACATTGTGGTAGATTCCTGTTTAACACACCCAATGACAACTATGTAAGCAAAAAAATAAATCCAGAACAAACAGCATCTGCATATTACTATAAACGTCAAAATACATTAATTCAAGTCCATTACAAGTCAAGTACTACGACTTGTAATAGTGATAATTTACTTAACAGAAGATGCAAAACTTGACACAAATATACAGTGGTGTTATGAGCCTGTGGAATACCCTGCCCATGTCTGGTGAAATACACAATAGACGTACTGAGCCAAAATATTTTACTGCTAATTCTGTTAAAAAGACCTAATAGGGGAATCTAAACCTGTAACTGTTCCATCCAACACAAAGGTTTAGACCTTAAGCTTTATCAGGGTTTGAAGTTTGTTTTTTCACACTCCTACATATTTCCCGATGCTTTCGCCTTTCTAAACTATGCCCTACAAACTTCTGAACTCTGTGTTTCAGCAACGTTCTCAAAGGATCTGATCTGAAACCAAGAAAATCCTTAGTGACAGTCTAACAAAAAGGAAAATCAATGAAAGTCAGTTGTGTTCCCTCCAGTGTTCCCGGATCACCACGCTTCAACCAAACCTGTAACCAGACATCAGGGGAAAGGAACAAACCAAAACACACAACTCAAAAGTTATTAAAAGTATATTTTAAAAAATAAAAAAGATAAGGAATACGAAAAGCAATCGAGAAAAGTCTGACAGCAAAACGCAGCAGAAACGGGAACAAAAGGCAAAGACCAGTAACAAAACGTTTATCACCTTCCTCCCCTCTTCCCCCTCCCGTAAATTTCCTACATCCTCTGTATAATGATCAGGCCCGGAGCTAAAACCCCAAGCCGGCCCCGAATCATTAAAATAACAAAGCCCCAGCGATGGCTTTTATGCAGGTCGGCTCGGGGAAGTGGAGAGCGCTGGTGGTAAAGGACCTGTTGAGTGACTTCTTCACACTCGCCGGCTACGAGCTGCCTCCCCCCTCGGCGAGAAACCAATAAATATCCCCGGCCGGGAAATTCCACCCTCTCTCCCGGCCGCAATTAACTTCCAGATGCAGAGCCCCGGAGCAGCGTTTTTTGTTGCAGAAGTGTCCCCAGGGCAGCCGCTCCCTCCCTCCCTCCTCCCCGCACGGCCGGAGCGGCTGCAGAGCCCCGCGGAGCTCCGCGCATCTCCCGCACGCCGCTGGCCCGGCCCGGCCCCGGCAGCACCGCTCCGCTCCGCTCCGCTCGGCTCTACTCACCCTCCCTGCGCACGCCTCGGCCGCCGGGCCCCTCCTGCCGCCGGCTGCTCCGGCAGCGAGCCGGGCAGCGCCGAGACAGGCGGCGAGGGCGAGGAGCGAGGGGCCGCGCTGCAGCCCCGGGGCCATGGTCCGCAGCGAGCCCGCCGCGGGGCAGGGCCGGCAGCGCTGCCGCCGGGTGTGTGCCGGTGTGCCGGTGTGCCCGGGCGCCTGACTCTGAGCTGTGTGTGCATGCGCGCCCGGCCCGGGGGCGGGGGGTTCGCCCGAGCCCCGGCCCCGCCGCCCCCGCCCCGCTCCAGTCCTGGCAAGCGGCAACAATGGGAGGGAGCGCAACGCCCTCCGCCTGCTTTGCTTTGCGCCTTTCCATTCCCTTCCCTTCCCGGGAGCCCTCAGTATGCGGGTGCCCTCGCTCCCCGGGACAGCGGCAGGCTGCTGCTGCCTTCCTGCAAATAAGGGGTCAAGCCAGTACCTGGCCGAATTCCCATCTTCGTTCCGTGGTGCGGTACCGTATTCCTCATCCACTCACTGCATTGCAAGGAAGAGAGGTATCAAGGAAGACCAGTCATAGATCTTTGACATGATTTCATGCATTACAGAATCACAGAATCAATTAGGTTGAAAAACACCTCTGAGATCATCAAGTGCCCTGTCCAATCTTTCTTTAAACACCTTCAAGGGACAGTAATTCCTCCATCTCCCTGAGCAGTGCATTCCGAAGTCTAATCACTCTTACTGTGGAGAAATTCCTCCCGATGTCCAACCTCAACCTCCCCTGGCACAGTTAAATCTCTGTCTTCTTGTCCTGTTACAGCCTAGGAGAAGAAACCCCATAGGCTCCAACCTCCTTTCAGGTAGCTGTAGAGGATGATAATGTCATCTCTAAGCTTCCTGTTCTCCAGGCTAAACACCACCAGCTCCCACAGTTACTCTTTAATTACTCTCTAATTAAGGAAGACAAGCTGGAAGAATATACTATCATAAAATTTTCAATTGCAGAAAATGCAAAGGAAGTTGTATGTGGCAATAAATATTTCAACGTTTTCAACTGGAATTAATTCTGATATTATATGCTTTGATGAAAACACTTTTCTTTAAAATAAAATAAATCACATTTCTGACAAATACCTAATGCAAGATGGTCTAATATATCAGTAAGTTACATCAATTTCCACCCCTTTGCCTCAAAGTCATATAAGAGACACCTCAGCCCAAGGCTCCTCCAAGGCACAGGACGATTCAGCTTAGAAGAGACCTCAGGCGTCACTAGGCCCAACCCTCTGCTCAAAGTAGCCCTAAATTCACTTTTAGATGAGACAGCCCAGGGCCTTGTCATACACCACATTTATGTATCACTTAACTCCAGTTATTTTGAAAACCTTGATTTTAGTACATTCTGTTTGCTATGATTGACCTTGGACAAAAACATCATCCTAATGGAACAAACACATCAGTGTTTTATAAAAGACATTACAGTTTGGATTAAAATAGTATCTATTACCAGCATTAAGGCAATCAGTTTAAAGGAAACATGACCAGCTGGTAATTTTTAACTACTATTGGTTTTACACCTATCATAGGTTTTCCATCCTTTGTGACTAGTGGTGAAAACAATACAATAAAGCTTTCTTAAACTGCTTGTTTAAGTTGATGGATCACAGCCCTGGCACTCACAGTTATCTTTGAAAACAGGTTTGTGACTTTAGGATGGCTATAGCCCTTCATTGTGACATGAACAGAAGTCACATTTTTTACATTAAACTTTTTTTTCCATTAGCAAAAGTTTGAGATTAGGCCATAGTTGTTTGCAGCTCTGGGATCAAAAGATTCTTACTTTTGATCTCCATTGCCCCTGCAGGCTGGAATTCTAAAATAAGTACTATTAAGTCTCTAGGTGGAATTCCACTGATTTTTTAATGAGATATTTTTTGATGGTCAAGTACATCCAGGCCAGAATGGAAGTTTAGCACATTTTCTCACCGTACCCCACACACTTCTGTCTGGGTATTCCTGCTTTACTTTCTCCTTGCATTACTCAGAAGTGATCTAACAGGTTTGAAATCTATATGAGCATTTTGATTTTAAATCAAGTCAGGCTGCATAAAACCTGTGAATAACTAGTCCTTTTATGTTTGAATGGATTACAAAGGACAGAAAATACCACAGCATTGTGGCTAAAGAAAGGAAGACATATGCATAGTTCATTTACAGGTCAGTAAATACCTTTGCTTCCCATAATAATCACCTATGACAAGCAAGGATTCCCTGTTGAACATAATGCCATTGACCTGCAATTAAATCTTCTAAACCATGAGGAAAACTGTTTGGCTTCTCCTGATAACTGAGATCTAGACTGCTGGAGAAGCCTTAAATTTTAAATGAGGACAAAATTAGCATTATCTGAGCTATTGATGTATTAGCCTGTGATGTTTTCAACAAAAACAGACACACAACCAATAGTTCCAATGCCTTGGTAGCAGAATAACTGAAGAACTCACAGCTGCCACTGGTTACAGCATCCAGAAAGCAGCAAAATGATTGGTCATATTTACTGACACCTCAAACCCAGTAGCAAAAAGCAAAAAAGCCATCTGACAAAACCAGCATTGATACTTCCTTCCCAACAGTTCAGCCTAAGGTAATAACAAAATGACACATCTGAAAAACAATTCCTCCTTACTGCCACCATGTCCAACTTGTCATGAGAGTGCACTGGCTGAATACAGAAGTATTGCATTGCTTCAGATCCATTTAGAACAATTTCCACTGAAATCTTTGGTGGAAAACAGTAGTGGAGAGACAGGAATCAAATGACTGTAGTTAAAGTTTCTAACTGGAGTCTCCAAACTGCTGCGAGCTCATGGAAGGGCAAAAGTGGCTATGGGGACTCTGCTTGTCTATGGGTTCTTTTGTCCTTTTTACAAGAGTCTCTTGTTTCTGAGTAGTATAGAATGCCTAACATCCACAAGTCATGGGTATCAATATCCTGCATTCTACAGCTGGTTTTGGTTGCCAGTCTCCCTTCTTGCTTAAAGCTAAAATATTTTTTTTTCCTTCCCCTTTCTGAGCAGCTGTTCCCAGATGGAGCAGACAGTGAGAACTGAGAAATTCCTGTAAAAACATGAAAACTCATGTAACAAAAATTTCTGATAATATGGTTAAAAATTCCCTACAAAATCTTTCTATTGCTCAGCAAAAGTCCATTCTTGGACTTGGAAGCTGTATGCTCCATCCATAGTTCATATTTCTAGTGCTGAATTCTCTCCCAAGAGAGACTGACCTAGACTGCAAAAGAAATCATTCAAACAGCTCACTTTGGGGCAGAAAGCATACATCAGGCTTGCAGAGCATTCAGCTAAGTCAGACAATCATGACTATTGCAATATTGCAATAAGTCAGTAACTCCTGTTACAGACACTGCCCACTGTTAGGAAACGAGGATGAGATACAGTGAACCAAGCAGACAATGTGCTAATAGAGATCCCAGAACAGAAATGTCTCAATGTGTCTTCTGGAACTTCATCTGGCAGATACCTGAAGACAGAAAATCAGATCCTTTGCAAGTACACATTTACATGAAATTGTCCGAATTCCATGGGGATGGTTTATCTATGGGATGAGCACTGAGCATAAAATAGAGGAAGAAACATCTTCCAGGATCAAACCTTAAGAACAAAACTAACAAGTGTGAAATGGATGTGGACATTCCCAGTAAGGGCATGAAAACTCCCACCTATGTCAGGGGTCACAAAAATTCTGTTTCCATGGAATCTTCTGTATTATAACAAAGCCATAGTTTCAAATTATTTGGCCAGGCTCAAGTGAAAGGTTATCAACTGATAAGAAAGCAACCTCAAGCCATAAAATTGAAATGAAATTTGAATCAAATCTATCAATTGTTATGAATACCTATCTCGTTCAAGGCAACTGTTAAATCATTACGCCTTGAGAAATATCACAAAAATTCATGAAACACAGAGTTCTCAAAGAAAAATCTGTATTACCTGTCTCATTTTATAGATGGGGAAACTTAAGCAGCAAGTCATAAAGATGCCTGCTTTTATGTCTTGCACACATGCTCAGGGCTAAACCAATAATTAGATTTGGGGTCAGGAAAGACTCTGCACCTCAGTAAAACAGGGCAATGCCCCTGTGTGTAGCATTCTTTGGTTTTAATTTGCTGCTTTCTGTAGAGACACACTCTACTTGCTAAGGTCACCCAGATGGTACCAGTGGGTGCAAGCCTCCAGAACAATTCCTCTCCAGTGGCTGTTTCTCTCTCAGGATGGCAAAGAGCATCCAGCAGGCTGTCCTGGCAGCCAGCTGCCTCCCACTGTGGCCACACATTTATTGGCACTTCTGGAGTAGCTGCTGCTGTGTCCAGATGGGAAAGTGGAATTAGATGCATGAATTCTACATCACTGGCAGCCACCATTTCTGTATCCAAATGCTTTGCAACAGGTCCTGAAACTGAGCATCCTTAGTCCTCCCTGCTGCCTAAGCCAGACCTTCCAGAATCCCACAGAGTGTACCAGCAGACATGTTTCTCTCCTGCTCAGTTTTTTTTGTCACAGTGTCACATTTGAGATTTTTCTCAAAAATCCAGATATTTGGGGATGTTTTGAGGCTTGTAGAGTTCAGAGAGAAGGGAGTGAATGGTCTTGTGACCTTTCTGGATGACTTAATCTCTTCTACAGGAAATTGCACTTAATGACCAGAGAAGTTTAAATCCTATATTCCTAGAGGCTCAAGTCAGCATCAGATGTAGGAGTATGTTACGGAAAATACGGTGAAAAGGAAATGACTGAACTAAACCAAACAGCTATTATATGAAAATTACTTCTGATCACCATCAAATTAACAATTTGTCAGTGATCCATGGATGCAAATCTTCATATAATGTTACCCCTCCCCAAACCTCACAGTTCCTTATATTGTACAGAGGCCTCCTTCTTCTACTGTAAGAAAATGTTTGCAGTCAAATGTCAACTTTCTGTATTTCTGTTTAGTTTTGTATCATTTAATTCATATGAATATAATAAAGGAAGTTCTCTAAGATTATTCAAGTTAGTGATGTGCCACCAAGCACACTCCTCCCTGCTCCAAAAGCACACCAAAGTGACTCACCCTGTGGCCACATGTTGATTCTGAGGGAGCAGGGCAGGACTGCATCTTTCAGCAGCAGTCTTCTGTTACACTGGATTAGGTGTAATATGAAACTGCACTGTTAAAGAAAAGTAGATTTATGATGCAAAGAAAATTTAAAATTGCATGGATGAGTCATTTTTCAATAAAAATTCTGTTGAACTAAAATTATTCTGAACCAACAACTGTATCCCCGAAGTTATCTATGTTTTATTCTTTAACAGCAAGTTAATAATTTGTAATGTTCAATTTTAAAATAATGTATTTCTGCAATATAGAAATTTTATTTCAAACAGCAATTAAAAATGCAAACCAAGATCCTCACAATGCAGTTTGAATAAATGCCAGAAATGATAATGAAGTAATGTCTTTACAAAAGTTTCCAGTTTTCGTTCTACTCTCAACCCTTTCTTACTGCAGCACAATGCTTCCCATGCAGACAGCCTGTCATTTTCCTTCTGCAGGGAAATACAGGGGAGGGAGGTGGGGTGGGAGAACAACCCTAACCTGATTTAACAGTCTATTGTGCAATTCAACAGCATCCTGTGGCAATGTCTGCAAAATTAATCCTAGCACACTAAGGGACCCCTCACTGAGCATAACCTGCCTTAAACCCTTTCCCATTTAACTGAAGGAGAGCTATTTGCTCAAGCACTTTGGGATGACATCATTTGTTATTTGAGTCCAAAAGCTAAGGGTAATTAAGGCTAAAGAAAATGTTCTGAAATTTTTTGCAATTAAAATGCATAGAGACACGTGTAACAGATACCACTGCAGAACAATAGAAACATGACTGGAAGAATTAAAAAAAGTCTGACTAATTGTGCAACCAGTGTGGAAGAAGATTGGAAAGCCCTTTGTCAATAGCACCTCATTCTACTCCCACAAAGGGAAATACACAAACAAAAGAAAATACAAAGGCTGGAGGCATATGGAAATTGCTTTCTTTTGTTTATATGATAGATATTCACCAAAATATTCGTGTATTTTAAAAACACTTTATAACAAATTTATGAAAGAATGCACAGTAATTCTACAAGACTGGGCTAAAAAAAACAGAGGAAGGGTCCTGTTAGAAACGACAATTGTTGCTGGCAGCTCTACCTCTCCAAGAAACAAACTCATGGTTCTTTTTCTCTACAGTCTGGCATATTATTTTAAAACACAAATTTGAAGCCGTTGGATATCAGGATTGAGTTAGCTGCTTATTTTTGGAAAGCGTAAGATAAATATGCAGATAACAGACTGAAATGTAGTGAACAAGATTTGTTAAGACTCCATGGAAAGTTAAAGGCTGTTAATATGGTAAGTTACAATATATTAATATTATTTCTTTCTAATTAGATTATAATAGTAACAATCACTGAAAATACCAGTCCTCCTAAACCATAAATTGTGGTAAAACTAACTGCCCAGGATCATGTGTTTACAGAGGAAAGAAGGAAAAGACTGGCTCCGTTTTTTCAAATTTAAACAAAAACATCTCCAAGAAAAGATTTTCCATGTAATCAACTCAAATTTTACAAAAGTCTCAGCATTCTAAGGGCAGTGCTGATGCCTCCTGAGAATGCTTCCCTCTGACTTCCTTTCTCTGCCAAAATGAATTAGAGCAAATTGCAGGAATATTGTCAGATAGCCACATCCCATAGCACACAACGAGATGCAACTCTTAAGTTAGAGAATCCTACAAATATTTGAATCATGACAGATGGACACTATCATATTTTTAATTTTTTTTTTAATATTTTTTAATATTTTGGTCTGACTGAATGCCTTGAAAAGCAATAAGAATGGTTGAGAAGTGCACAGTATTTAAACAACATAAAGTAATTTCTTATCCTTCTAATATGATGAAACAATGAAACATGAAAATCTGGTGGCAGTAAGTTTCTGCCTGGCAAATATTTGTATTAACGCTATATTTGTTATCACAGAAGAATTATACGAGTCTATGTTGTACCAGAAGTCATTCTAAGTTTTACACCATAACGAGTGAGGTTAATTTAGAAGTGCAGAATAATTAGTCAAAAGCTTTCAGAGAATCATTTAGCTTAGAAAAGACCTCTAAGCCCGAGTCCAGCCTTCGACCAATGATCACACTATGAAGCAGACCATTGCACTAAATGCCACATCCAGTGGTTTCTTGAGCATGTCCAGGGGATGGCAATTCCAGCATCTCCCTGGGTAGCCTATTCCAATGTTTAACAACCCTTTCTGTGAAGAAATTCTTCCTGAGAAGTCCTTTCTGGAATGCGAAAATATTCTCTTACCATAAACTTACAATACTGGGCAGTCTTACAGAAACGTAGTCACGACAGCAGCCTAAATTCATTTAGAGGCAAGATTTTAAAAGGTTGGCTTTTCAGAGTATCAAAAATATTAAGCACCCACCCATCACTAAGTTCTGTTCAATATTGAGCACTCAGAGCTTTGGAAAATCAGGCCTGACATGGAGCATTTGTATGCGTGCAGAACATAAATTCGGTGACAAATGTTGTGTAATTGGAAGGATCAGTGAGTCCCCTGCTGCCATCCCGTGCCCACGGCCCCGCCGCAGAGCGTGCCATGAAACCCCCAAACTCGTGGGACTGTCATTACCAAGTGCAGCCACTGCAGGGCAGAAGCAGCCCAGCACTTTTCCGGGCAGTTCAAAATTTATGGCCTTTAAAGCCTGTCTTTATACGGAAAAGTCAAATACATAGCCATAAATTTTTAGTGCAGAATACTTTACCTGCTATCTTAATTTCCTTAATATGGCATCATTCATAGAAACTGAATCCCAAGATATTTTGGAGTATTACTATGATATGTAGAATAAAATTCTAAAGATGAAAATAATTAAATCTATCATTAAAATATTTTTTTCTATTTTCATTTAAGATATAAAACATAATTTGGTTATCCAGACAAGAGAATGCCCCTTTAGACAAGAATCTAGAAATTGTGGTCAGGCGCTTAAAACCTTAGAAGTAGTAAAATGTCATGGACTGGTAAAATAAAAGTTCAGTTCTCAGAGAGCAAGAAAGGACTAGAGAAAAAGAAGGTACAATAATTGAGTTGTTGCAAGGTTATGGATTTTTTTTAAAGGTCACAATGAGATAATGAGCTTGAAACATAAGCAATTTAAAAATTGCAAAGTCCCAAAATTTTATAGTGCTTAATAACAAGACTAATGAATAGGTAATTTTTAATGAAGGGGACTATCATATACCACCTGCCTACTTCTGTCCTTTTAGCTCCAAATTGCACAAGATTAAAGAAAAGAGTGACAGACTATACTTATGGTGTTCTCAAGCCATCCTAGTGGCAGAGGAAAACCTGGTTTAAGAGCTAGGAGAAAAAAATCCTGGAACATAAATGCAGAAAAAAGGAATACTTACTTCTCTTTCAGTCTAGATGTTGTATCAGTTTTAGTGGTCACACGCACATCCTTACAACATCCCAAGCCAGATGACCCTGCTTAAAATTTAATATCAAAAGCCCTACTTGCACGTGTGTTTCCACAACAATATTCTGTTTGCTCAAGATGCTGAACTTTACACCCACTGATACACAACACAGATCAAAACATACTTACAAAATCTATCCTTTCACTCTCTTTTCTTTCCTTTTACTTTTTAAAGGCACAAGTAATGCAGTACTTATTGTGCCACTCTAATACCAGCCCCACAGCACATCCATGTGATCGAATATCAAACACACCCAGGGGTATGAAAGTCATTGGCAATCACACCCAGCTACACCAAAGCCTCTATATCCCTAAACATTTTTGGTCATGTTCTTACCTCCTTGCTTAATAAACAGTGTCCTGCGGAAAAATAGGTATTAGAAGAAATTCAATGTATTGCTGTTTCTAAACTCAACAAGTACATGATTAATTTTCCAACTTGCTTGTCAATCTAAGAAAGCAAAACTTCAGTGGTAACACTGTGCCATGCAAAGCAACACTCCACTCTTCCTGGGATTCTCCTGAAAATACTGCTGGCCCCACCAATATCAACTTTGGGTGCCCAAAACAGACAGACTGGTTTCGGTATTTTCTGCGTAGCCCTTTCCTCTTATGTCACAGGAGTCCAGGCACTATTCCCCCCCAAAGGAATCTAGAACTAAAGGCTCTTCAGCAGCCCTGGATTCCTCTCCCTCACCAACAATCCTGTCTGCCCACTGTGACCACAAGAACTCCCTTTTGAAGCAATCAGGTGGGATCCTTATGCCCTCCAAGAGGCTAAACAGCCCAGCCCCCCTTCATATAATGACTATTATTACTTTGTCTTTTTACTCTTTCATTATCAAATATATACATTAGATATTCTAAATAGCTCGTATAAAATAATAGAATGTAATTTTGATTCAAGATTAATCCATTTCACGAATAACAGGACATGAAAGAATAATTCAAGTCAGTCACTATAGCTCCAAAGTATTTTTGAAAATAAAATACCTTATATTTCCCATCCAAATATGTAATATTAAGTCCTTTAAAATAAAGGGACAAAGATCATCAATCTAACAATTAATAGGGAAACTAAATCAATCCAAGGAATAAAAAAGTTGGTTTACAACCAATTTCTATGAAGCTGTAATTTTATGATTGTTAGCTAAACCTTAGAGTTATCTCAATCGTTTAAGATTAGCTTATTTTCATGTTAGATAAACTGAAGGTGTTTGCAAATTATTTTACACTGCTTTTATACAAGGTTTCTGTTAAAATGCAGTCACATAAAAAATGCTGGATTATTTTTAAAATTACATTTCCTTCTAATAACACTTTGAACAGAGTTTTAATCTTCTTACATACAACTATAAAACTCACAGGTTTCATCTCTTCAGAAGTATTTAGAATACAAAATTTTGAACAAGTAGAAAAATGTAGACGTATCCACACATACAAGAAAAAAAAAACATAATGTAGTTTACTGGTATGCTGGCTTGCTATTTGTAAATTCAAAGTGTTAAATGACAATTTAATGAATGTTGTTTCAGTCTAAGCTTTTGATGCTAACATTGAAGCTTTAAAGGAGTATGCTTTTATGTATATTTCAAGTAACATCACAACAGAACTTTGAGCATTGGCTCTTTGGTATAAATTACTGTTAATCTGCTCTTGGACCATAGGCATAGCTCAGCTTTTTTGGACAACACTGGGCATTGCTGAAATTTGTACTTAGAAAAAATTTAATATGGAGACAGTAATTAAGAGAAGAACATAAATTCGAAATAAATTATTATGCAGCCCAGCAGCCCAGTTAGGGTCACAGGTACTGGACCTATCCCAGGAAAACACTACTAGACTATTTAGGCCCCATTACAGTCAGAGACAGAGGCCCAGTATCAAACTGACACAGCTTAAATTGTATGAACGACAGTTTGATTATATTAAGAGTGAGAGGGATCTTTGCTAGAACAGTTTTTCACCATCTTAGTCAATGTATCAGCTTATCACAAGGGTCAAATGACCACTGGAGCCAAAGTAAGGCAACATGGCTGGAAGCAAAGGTTGCAGCTTCGTGAGCTTAAGCCAGAACTAGAACAAAGAAGACTGAGATTTTTCTGTGTTCTGAAGGGTAGAGACACAAACAGAAACGCTGCAAGGCAAAGCATGCAAAACTGAAGCAGAGCTGGATTCCAGCATCCAGGGTGGCCTCTGCCGACAGCCTCCCTCACTGCCGCTCCTGGCCTGGCAGTGCTTGCACAGGAACAGAACTGTCACATACATTGCCAAGGGAGCCATCAACGACAGGACAAAGACCCTATGAAGCCCAGACTAATACTTTTCAAGGTGGAAAAAAATCCAGCTGCATTTGAGAAAGTGATGGGCACAATTTAAACCCATGCTGCTCAAAGGAGGTGTAAACGTAAAGTGAGAGGCGCTTTTTTGAATTGCTGATTCCTTTACTCTGGGAAGAAAAAGCTACCAAATGAAGCAAGTAACGCAACTCTGCTTTTAAATTCTTTTCCCCTTAGCATTGTGTGGGACACTCCTAGTACCTCACACTAAAGATCCTGTTGGTAACGTTTGCTAATGGAGAGCAGGATACCAGGACTGGTGCTATTATTATTCTGCTGCTATTCTACTGCTTCTCTTAAATTGCTCTGTCAGACTTCCGTCACTTGAGACAAGTTCCATTATAGCAGACATTAGGTGTATTTAGGTATTTGCCAGATAATAGAGTAAGGTTCTTAAGCAATCAATCTGTACAGATTAGTCTAATCTGTTGCTGCTAGAAACTGTTTCCAGAAGCAAAGTAGACAATAGTTTCAGATTACCTGCAATAAGGTTAAGCTATGGGCAATATATGTTTTGAGGTGTGAAGAAAAACAAAATAAAAGAATGCATTCCCAATATTATTTGCCTTCACCAGATCACACAGGTATCTGAATTGAGATTTCAATTTCTCTAAAAACTATTCCTGATGGATCTGGCTCCATTTAAATTGCTTCACTTGTGGTTCTCCTAAGTATTTTGGAATGCAGGATACAACAGAATTCAGTTAGGAATGTTATTTCCTAAATCCAATAAAGCACAAAAAAATAATGTTTCAATATCGGATAAATTTTTTATTTCCATATTAAAATAAGATTTCCAGGAGCAAAGCCAAACAATTCAAGATTTTTAGAATTCTGCGTAATAGTGAAGGCAACGAGCCAATGAAGTTAAAAACATGGAAGTGTCAATGTCTGCCATCCAGTTCTAAAGTATTGCAGTTGTTCAGTGATATTTTTCAGAAAATATAGAAATGCTTTTTATTTAAACTCTCATAGCTCAAACTATAATTCAAAATACTATGTAAGGACTGTCAGATCATCTCTCCCTTTAGCTTTTCCTAGTATGAGACGACGTAAAATGATTTTTTTCTATCACCCTATTTTCTCAACTTACCTTTCATTCTATTGGACAACAGGTATGGATACAAGCATGAAGAAAGGAAGAGCAATACTGTGTCTGTTCATGAGATAATGTAGGATTTATGTCTAGCAAGAAACACAGGCTGCAGCCTCACTGAAGGTCACCAGCACAAGAGGGTAGTGCTCAGAGCTCTGCCGAACAAAGAGCAGTCTAAACCTACACTTACAATGTTTCCCTACATTGTAGCAATGAAGAGTTGGGCGGGGTTTTTTTGGTATATGGCTCTCCTTGACTTCAGGCTCAATATCGAACATGAGGATAATTAACTTTCATGTACTGTTTGATAAAAATGAATTCAACACCCTAAAATTAATGGCAACGATCTGGATATCTGGTCTAGTCCCCACTGATCTGGCCCCATGAAATGCTACATTCTATCATAAAAAATAATAGGGCAACTTCTGTAACTGGAATACTTATACTGACCAGAGAGGAGCCAACCAAGTTAAAGAATTAAATAGGCAAATAACCTAAATTAATTAAAATAAAATAAAAGTATTATCTTTGTCAGCTTCTTTAAACTGAGCAATTGTTAAAACTGAAGTCAGTTGAGTATTAGTCCTTTCATCGGAGATATCTTTTTCTAAAAATTATGTTCTTTATGAAAACTATCATATTATTTATAAATAAGCTATTTAAACTCCAATGTGACAAACTGTTTCCAGTAGCAAAATCTATTTTGCATATGGTTTATTTCAGACTTGAAACAGACTTCTAAAACCATCAAGCTTTGTCAAGTCATCTGCAGTAATTTATTGTAGCTGAAATTCTTGTGCAACCTAGGGTTTGCTTTGTTTTAAACTGCAAAAATATCCCCAAAATCTCTGAAAATACTTACTCAAATATATAGAAAAAGTTCACTTCTTCCACAAAAAGTAGATTATAATAATACTTCAAGTATTTACAGTTTATTTGAATGAAAATTATAATAAACTTTCAAATCTGGGCATAAAATCATAATTACTATATCATTACTTAATACACGTTATGAATAATTCTTCATTTTCTGTACTAGTAGTGTAACAGCAAGCCATCCTTCCTTCTACTCTAGCAGGCTGGAGGTGAAAGTATTTTTCACCATTAGAAACTGAGATTCTCTGTGTGATCTTTTCAGCTTTGCACGACGGTTCTGGAACCAGATCTAAAATGGAAAGAGAAGGAGTGCTTTTCAGAAATACAGCAGTGGAAACAGAATAATATTTGAAACGTAAAAGTATTAACACAGCATGCCAATATTTTGTGTGATGACAGTGGTTTGCAAGTTCAACATAAATTTAAAATCTGCAGATGACAGCATGTAGCTACTTGCTACCTGTAATTTTAACACCACAGACAAAGAAAATTATTTCCCCAGGTTACCTGGAAAGCGAGCTTAGCTCCACTGTAATTAATATAAAAACTGGTAATAAATTCAGGGACAGAATCAGATCCTGGAAGATCCTGAACATCTGGAATTCACACGTCTTATGGTGCTATTTCTTCAGCCGCTTAACTACTTGCAGCATCAAGTTTCCCATCAAGCCAAATATAACACTTGCAACAAAAGCCTGATAAACAACAAAGTGAAGCCTAAATACTCACATCTACAGTATGCTTCTTATCACATTGAATTACCTGGAAATCAGTAATTAACATCCCTGAATAGATTTTGCTTTTGTCCAGATAAAGACACAGGTTCAAACACTGGTTTAACACATCTATGCTCTGCTGGCAGTCTCACAAAATATGCAGGCAGTCACAGAAAATTACACCCATACCTATTTCAAATTTATTTTTCGAATATGGTGACAAAATATAAAAATTATTTTAAGGAAATGATCAAGTTCTGTACTTAACAAGTAGAGATTAGCAGAGCAGATATTGTGGAAATATTATAGTGATGAATACCTCATCAATGCTATGGAAGGCTTTAAATTTCAGAAGGAATTCAATGGTTTTCATTTCACAAATCATTGAAGGCATGTTTCATGTATATACATTGATTTAAATGGAGAGTATTAACATTCTCATTGCTGCTGTCAAACTACTTACATATATAACCAGAGAGTACATATAGCTGGAATTAAAGAAAAGTTCAAATAAAATTTTAATTACCTGGATCCTGTCTTCATCTAAATCTAATTTGCGAGCTAACTCTTCTCTAATATCAATGCCGGGGTAGGAGTTAATTTTAAAAACATTTTCCAATACTTCAATCTGAGGAGATTAAAACACACTTGTTGAATAGTTAACACTATGTTCATAGCAGTAATACATAAAACAAATAAAATAGCAGCTTAGTTTGTTCAACAGACTTCTGATCAGTGTTTGCACGATTCTGATTTCATGCATAAACACAGATCTGCTGAAATTAGCAACATTCCTGTTAATTTACATTAGTTCCTGATGACATTTCTCTCTGCAGAGGTACATCACGCTGAATTTATCAGCTGTTAGAGGTTTCTTCCAACATTTTACTAAACTACATCGTTACTTATTTGTTAAATGCTAAGGAAAGCCCTACCTGGTTTCTAGTGAATGCAGTTCTTGGTCTTCTACCCCTATACCAGCTGAATTCTCGTTTGAAAGACAGCCTTTCAGTGACTGAAAAATACTTTTCACATTTCAAAACTTTTTCCTCTTGCACTGGATCACTTCTAGCATGAAATAATGGATTTTCATAGCAAACAGGGATTTGCAGATGGGGATTACTGTCATCACCTAAAACTAGAAAGAGCAAGAAAAGGAGAGCTTCAATTTACTGATTTGCTGTAGAAACATGCCAGTATTTTTAAAGGGTAAAAGCTTAAGAGGTTACAAAACAGACTGTCTTACCCAAGCTGGTGCATGCATCCATCCAGGGTCTGTGAGGTTTCCCAACTGGAATGCCATCTTTTTTCTGCTCCAGTCCCAATATACTCTCAATTGAAAAGGAGCACTGTGTGGTTTTACTCTCTCCAAAGCCGGGCACCTTGTGCAGATCCGGAGAGGCCGCTCTGGGGGCAGCACACAGCGAGGGACCAGCCATGCCTTCACCCTCAGCCAGCATATCAGGGCACTGTACTTGCATTTCTCCACAAACCCTCCTTATAGCTATGTTGACAAGGGGGTTGGATTTGCAACGTCATTAATTAAAATCTTTTATTAGAAAGTTTTAGCATGTCAATGAAAACTCTCCCACCAAGAGGCACGAGGAGTTAATTGTTTATTTGTTTGCAAGTAATTAGCAACTAATGGTGACACTAGGGGGGCCACCAAGGGGGACAAAAAGTGTTATCTCTCCTAACCAGAGCATCGACTTAACTTTCTCAAAAGAAGCTGTGCACAAATATAGTACTTCTCTTTTATTTGAAATCATTAATGTATAAAATCAGTTTTTTAAAAAACTTTATACTCTAATGGACTCCACTTACCTAAACATAGAAGCATGATAGGAAACCAGTCAAGTAATAAGTAATCTCATTTAAGTGAATTTCCTTCCAAGGAAATTTAAAAAATAATCTCTTAATGCTATTAGGGTAATCCCGATGAAAATGCCTCTGTTTTTTCATATGCATATGTAATGGTGAACGTGGTCAATAAAACAACAATAGCTTTTGGCATAAGGCACTGTGCAGTGGGTTGGCAGTGTTGTCAAAGCTCAGTGTAATTGCCTTCCAAGAGCTTGGATTAGTTAATAGGAACAGTTGCACCAACTATTTTAAATAATTCATGCATTCATTTTTCTTATTAAAATAACTTTGTTGCAGCTTTTTTGAAACATACCAGATGTGAAATTTCCTGATAACTCTTCACCACAGAAAAGCAAAACTTCAAGTAATAGAAGCAGTACACTCAAATTTACACATTTAAAAGCATCGTTTTTCTCATAGATGTCTCTCCCTCCTTGTAGGCATATAGCAAACAGAAGTATATTTAAATCCTACAGAGCCAACACTTAAATTCACAAAAAAAAATTATGACTTATGGGAAGAAAGGAGATAAAGGCTTTGTAATGGGGCTCGAAGTCTGACAGAATTCTGATTTCATCCCTTATAAAGAAAAAAACAACTATAACATTTTTATATTCAAGCTCATCTGTCAGTCACACAGCAGTTCACATCACATGCTCAAAACCAGCTTTTGGTTCAGGACAAGAAAAGGAGGAATTTCTGCAGAGACACTATAAAATTAGGATTTGTCCAAAAATAACAGGCAAAAATGAAAACAGTGTTTTTATTTCAGGAGGAAAAGTTCCCCCTCTTACTGGCTTGACTTTGAGTTGTGCAGTAAGATTATTGTCAAACCAAACTATTCAAAGAGTGACAATTCTAGAAGTGACCTTACCAAGGACACTTCTCACACATACCAACAGATCTTGAAGCAGCATGCATCCACCTGCAATGTTCACTTGCAAGATGAGCTCCAGTCACCACTTGTAGACCTTAAGCCTTCTCTTGAAAACTGTATTTCATTGTTTTGGCCCATTAGTATTGACTGATACTACCTTGCAACCCATTTGAAATTACCTGTAGACTTTTAACTAAAAGCCTTGGTAGGGGCAATTAGAGCAACAAAGCAAACATTAAGTAGGGAATCCTAAGTAATCGATAATAGGAAAACTCACTGCTCCTTGGGTATGCAAATCCAATCCTCTTACAGCATCCCATACTTGATGAGGCAGCAAACTAATCTCCCTTTCAGACTTTGCACCACTGTTTTTGCCCAGGGACAGCGGAGTTCTTCTCTTTAGTAGGTGAAGCTCTCACTCTTCAGAGATGGGAAACCTCCATGGGCTGTTTACATCAGCTGAGGAGACCACACTGACAGCTCTTGGGAGCTTTGGTCTGAAGCCCCAGTTCTTACTCTTGCTGCCTTTGGCTCTTCTCACCCACGCTTGCTCAACTTTCATTAGAGCCTAGGTAATATTTTCACCTTTTAAAAAAGCTATAAATGGTATATATTATCTTTCTTGGTTACTTATCACACTCCAAAAATTTGTCTTTCACCTCACCTTTCCCACAATCTCTTTAGCCACCAGTATTTCACCAGCTCAGAAGTCATGTTGCATAAAGCTCTCTTTCAAATATGTTTTTAACATGAATAACAAGTGCCAAGTTCAAAATTCCCAATTTTTTTTAAAGAAAGAATAGCTCAAAATGGTAACACAAATTTTCACAAAACAAAAGCAGTTAGCTATTTCTTGGTTTAAGTAGAAGCTATTTTGACACAGGCAGATTGAATGAATGCAGGTAAATTCAAGGTTAATCCAAGGCTGCCACTAGTAAAAGTATGAGAAACAGTGTGTTAAAAAGTGGGAAACACTGCAAATAAAGCTTACCTTACCCACACAGCTTCTTTTACCCTCCAGCAGAGGCAAAATGTTCTCTCCATAAAGGCACACATGTGGAATCCTCTAAAGATCTGTTCGCTGCTCTTCTCCCTGTTGACAAAGTGCCAAGTGTTAGTTCCCCACATTTTTAAGGCCTCTTAGTAGATATTTTGCAGAAAAAAACAATAACCAAACCAAACCAAACCCAACACCCCTCAAAAAAACCCAAACCAAACAAAAAACCCAACCCCACATATCAAAAAGCCCAAAAAACAACAACAACAAAAAACCCCTCACACACTAACAAAAGGCCTACAATGCTGAAAACAGTGTAACACTAAAACCACACTCAGAGGATGGAGAGGGAGTCTTCAATTAATTGCTATCACATTTGTTGCAGTCAAATTTGTAGCTCAAGTAAAACTTTCGGACGCTACTTACAGCTGTATACACACAAAACTAACTAAATCAAATCCACTTAAAGATACTACATTCCTGAATTCCACTGGGAAAATGATCTTACAGTACAAAACAGAGTAATTTCTTACAGGAGACTGCTGTAAAGCCTGGTCACAAGTTAACTGGTCTCAAAAACAGAAAGCACAGATATTTATAGGTCATGAACCAATGTTAATGTCCTGACACCTGACTGCAGATACAAGACTTTAGTCTTTAAAACACCTTGTAAGATAACCTTGAATTATTACCCTTGTTGACAGGGGAAGGGAGAGGTGCTGTGACTTGCTTCAGTCAGGTGAGTCACCAGCTGAGCTGGTAAATTAATTGACTAAACAGTATTAACTTGGAAATTTCTTCACCACTCCCCTATAGGGAAAAACAAAAGAACACAACAGCAAAAGAACAAAAACAAAAAAAAGCCCACCACCCAACAAAAAACCAAAACCAACAAAAAAAGCCACCTCAAAAATCTTTAATTGTTCGCAATTTAACACACCAGCCCTGTCCTTTATCTGTTTTTAAAGGTAAATCATAACCTGATACAACATAAAGAATGGTCTCCATGGCAAGACTGCACAATCATGAATCATTTGCTCTGCTGAATGACTTCATGTACTTTCTAATCTGGTCTTAGACTAAGTTCACCTGGTCCCAAAAAGGCAAAACCAACAAGAGAACAGCCTCTTTCTTTTTTTCCTTTTTTTTTCTTTTTTTTTCCCCCAGTCTTGTACCAGGTCTTGCTCTCTGAAACTACCTGAAAGGAGGTTATAGTTGGGGTTCAGTATCTTCTCCCAGGTAACGAGTGACAGGACCAGGGGGAACAGCCTCAAGTTGTGCCAGGAAAGGTTTAGATTGGATATTGGGAAAAGTTTCTTTATGGGCAGAGTGGTCAGGCACTGACGATCACCATCCCTGGAAGTGTTAGAATATGTGAGGATTTAGCACTTGGGCACATGGTTTAGTGATGAACACAGCAAGGGCTGCTGGATTAATGGTTGGACTCAACGATTTTAGAGGTCTTTTCTAACCTTTGGGATTCTACAATTCTAAGTAATTTCAGAGCTGAACCAGTTCACAAGTCCAACCAATGATCTGTTTTGATTCCAGTGAGCCCTCACAGTAGTTTTAAACATTCTAAATTTGCCACCAACCTATAGCACCACACTTATTCAGTCTAAGAGAGCAGAGATACTATTTTCTAAGAGCTAATCAGAATCTCTCCTGTCTCAGCTAAAAGTCTCTTGTCCTCTCACTTCAAGCACAGTGGAAATGACTGGCCTCCAGACGGCAGGGATAAGAGGAGACTTGCCAAAAGGGATGGTCCAGATAACGTGGCAAGAGTGCCAAAGGTACTCCATAACGTCAGGGACCCAACAGGCCTCCCCCGCTGTGGAGAGGCCCACAAGGTAATTGTCTGTGAGGAGACGACAGCAATCCCCGGAGCACAGGCAGACAGGGCTGGGAGAACACTTTGCTTGACTTGCAATGCCGAGCAGTCACCTCAGCAGAGACGCGGCCCCGGCTGTCGCCGCTCCGCTCCCCACACGGAGCCATTCCCGGGACGCCGCCGGAGCCCCGGCCCTCAGNGGGTCCGGCGGGGCCGGCGCGGGGGAAGCGGAGCCGCGGGGGCTGAGCGCGGCCGCCGCCATGCCCGGCATCGACAAACTGCCCATCGAGGAGACGCTGGAGGACAGCCCGCAGGTGAGACAGGCCCGGCCGAGGCCGCATCAGGCCCAGCCCCTGCTCGGCGGCCCCAGCGCTGCTTCCTTGTCGCTCCCGGCCCCGGGAGAGCCGCGGCGGTGGCTGTAAAGGTGGGGGACGCTGCCTGCATGGCCCCGCGGCGCTCCGCAGTCTTGGCTCGGGCTTTCCGCCCCGGCCGTGCCCTGTGAACTCTCTCCCGGAGCTCCGCAGCGCCGTCGCCCGCTGGCCCCGCCGCTGCCGGGGGTGCTGCGGGCCGGGAGCGGGGCCGCGGTTCGGGCCCGGTGCTGCGGGTGTTGCGGCAGCTCCATCAGGGCAGTGCCGGCACCGCTCCCTGGTCCCCACCCCCGCCTTCGCACCAGGGCTCGATTTTGGGCACCTCGTGACCACAAAACCCGTGTTGCCCTCTCAAAACGATTTTTCCTCTTTGTTTTTCACAAAGGTGCATTAAGGTTTAATAGACTCATGAAAAGCAGGTGCTGGGTGAGGTTAGTGCGGAGAGTACTGGGGAAGCACATGGTGCCCGGAGGCCTCTCCTTGCTCCGGTTCTTCTCTTGCATCGCTGCTGCCTGATTTGTGTCAGCGATGCTCTGGAGTGCACTGGAGTTTCCTTCTGAAGTAGGAAATGCTTTATTCAGTCGCTCTGGTTTCTCTTGCTGGCAGCAGCAACAGCAAGTCCTTGTACTGTGCTTCTTAGACGTCGATAAAAAGTTTGCAATGTATTTTCTTTTGTGGCAGCCTTTTGAATTAAGATCCTTGCTCTCATGCATGGTTTACGTAGTGAGCTGGATGTCCTACATGTGCATTGGTAGTTTTAATTCCTTGGTCATAGGAAAAGAAACTTTCACTTATTAAAAAGGGAAAATTAGCGCCTAAAATGACAGTCATTTTAACATTTTTATATCAAGTGGAAGAGCTACTTAAGAAAGGTAAGAGAAGGCCGTGCAGAGAAGTCATCATTGCTTTCCAAAGGACTGTGTCCCAAATAGCTCAAATGCTGGATGTGAGATGAGATCTGGCCTCTAATGTGAGTTCTGGTCTAGGGGCCAAACCTGCTGTCATCTCATGAAGAGGAAAACATTTTGAAAGTCTATAATAATACTGATTTTAAAATTATTTCTTGAAGGTCTGTTCTTAGTATAAGACAGTCAGA
Organism: Rhabdornis inornatus; assembly: GCA_013397075.1. Taxonomy (NCBI): domain Eukaryota; kingdom Metazoa; phylum Chordata; class Aves; order Passeriformes; family Rhabdornithidae; genus Rhabdornis; species Rhabdornis inornatus. The sequence continues at coordinate 114,140 of VWZS01000943.1, read as the reverse complement.
ACTATTAGTATTTATAGGAAATGTCAAATGTATCATGAACTTAGGATCATCTGAAGACATTGGGGAAGCACATGAAGAAATGTTACTTATTGGAATATAATTTTAATTCTAGATTTTTCCATGTGAGATTATTTGTGATACAGACAAGCAAAGCCTAATTCAGCCCGATGTGTTTGAAATGCTTAAGTAATTGGATTTGCCAGTATTGTCTTCTGTTTTAGGTAGAAAATTTACATCTTTCAGTCCATTTAATATTTCAGGTGAATTCTGGGAGCCAGGTCCTGTAGTAAGGACTCAGTGGTTTTCTGTTAGGTTAGTCCATTTGTTACATAAGTTAATTTCTGTTACTTTGAAATCGGTGCAGTGGACATGGCAACAAATGTTGCTTGAAAAAGCAGAACTTTCTGGAGGAATTGCCATGACTTTGATATATTCGTGCTGGAATATTAAACAGCTCACCAGCCTGGCTCGGTGTTTACTGCCGCACTAAGGTCTGGAGTTTCTGTTTTACACACTGACTGCAGATATATAAGTGTCATATCAAACTTATTCTGTGTCTGAGGGAAGGAAAGGCTTTGCAAAAATGTCCAAACCCGTTCATTTCCTGTTGTCACAGGATAAAAATCTAACCACTGTGCTTGTCAGGCCTAAACCAAACTCCAAGTTTACCTGGTCTTTTGCTATGCAAAACAGACCAATTTACATATTAACTTAGGACATGTATTACACACACACTCAGTGTGTATTTAGAGAGTTTCTGTTCACACTGATTTGCATTCCCAAAGCGTGGCACAAAAAAGCCGAGGGACACTGATAGCACAGGCTCTGTCTCCTGTCACTTGCAGTGCCCTCCATCTGATGGCATAGAAGGCTTAACACGAGGAGATTTCTTTGTGCAGCCTCTCCCTCGTCCTTTCCTGTTTGCTTGCGCACAAACACGGGTAGGAAGAATCCTAAAGAACATGCAAAATGATGAAGAGTTTTACTAGAAACATAAGTAAGCAATTCCTCTAATTTTCTGCTAAGCAGAAGTCTGCCATAATTTGTTTACAGTTTCAGGTTAATTTCTTTTTATCAATATAATATGATATTATTTTGACAGCTGAACATCAATAACTGACATTTTAAAAATAAAACATAGACTTTTTTTTTCAATGTTCAGTTTTAAAGAGTAAGTATAATCCAGAAACCTTACATAGTACTCCTTTAAAATTACAAGCTCAGGTCTATTTATGTTCAGGTTTAAAGGTCATGATTATATAATTCAATGGTTATAGTACCAGGTAATTTTCTCTTTTGCATTCTTTCGTGTATGTATACTTTAATGGGAGAGTCAAGGCTGTTATGATGACATGTGTTGCCACACCTGGCAAAGATTTGAGTTCTCCTCCACCTCTTTCCACTTGTTTAATAAACTAGAACCAGCATTAAAGCTATTTATTGTGTTGATTATGCTGTTTGATTGTATTTTTTAATATTTAAATATCTTTTAGACATTATATAGCATGACAGTAGCTGTGATACAGCCAGGCATCTAATGCAACATAGATAAAATAATTTTACATCAAAAGAATTGTTAAAAAATATAATTTGTATGGGTTTAATACGTACGCTTTGATTATCATTAAAAGCAAAAAATCAGAAGTAGCTGAAAAATACCTTCATGCTTCAAGGGGAGATGGACTAAAGACTTCAGTAATTCCAAGACAGCCTAGGGAAGACTGAAAAATAGAATGTCCAATTTCAAGTGTTTAACAATCATAGTTTGGGGAAAAAAAACAATTATGTGCTTATGATTCTTTCAATTTTCTATCTAAACATTAATTTTAGGGTAAATCTAAAACCAAAGCACATTCTTTTTGTGGCTCTTGCAAGCGTTGCTCCTGCTTTTACAGCCAAGCATCCCAACCCATGCTTTAAGAAAAGCCGGTGTAGCCTGTGCAGAGTTACTGGTACATCCTCTGCTTTTCCCCCTTTGGGATTTTTGTCTGCGTGAAAGGAAGCCATTCAAAATCCTCATGGTGAGGAATAACCTTGCTTCCAAGTTCAAAAAGGATGCAAGAACATGCAGTCAGCATCTCATTTAAGCTTACAGGCAAATGACACCTGAGCAACCTGACTGCCTTCTTATCGAGTCAGTCATTTGGGCAGAAGGGAGAGCAGGGGATGTCAGTCACCCTGACTTATGCAAGCACTCTGACATGGTCTGGCAACATTCTTCTGGACAAAAGGGAGAGGTATGGACTGTGACCTGAGTGGAAAAACTGGCTGGATAGTCTGGGTTACAGATGGAGACTAGTGTTTTAGTCTAATAGGTGGCCAGTCATAAAAGAGATTGATTCTTGAGATGGATGTTGTTAAGCACCATGAGTGATGCAGGCAGTGCAGTGGGACACAGGAGTCATCAGGCTTGTGGGTGACAAGCTGGGTAAGGACAGAAGGACAGATCCTTTCACTCCCTTTCAGTGGTGAGAAACATGTATGTTGAGGACAATCAGATGCAGGTCGTATTGTTTGTTTTGTTTTGGTTTAGTTCCTCAACCTTTTGATCACAGAATTGATAGTTATTCCACAGGTAAATTATAGGCCCAAGCACAACCAGCAACTGTCTGTGTTCAGGTTGGACAGTGTGGTAGAGCCACAGCCTTTATTTGGATCTCACTGCAGAGGAAACGTGTATACCTGGGAAGCTGCTTATACCAGTAATCTTTACCCTTCTCCTTAGGGATGTAGCACAGTGAGCCCAGTAGCTGCCCACAGTTTCAACATTTAACAGTTGTCCATCTCCCTTGGCCCTTTCCTTTCTGAAAATGTGTTAACCTGGAGAGAGGCTGACAGTAGGAGGAAGGCTGAGCTTGGATATTTGTAAGATTCTTTGGCATGCAACAGATATCATTCCTTTAAACAGTATGGGAAGGTTTATAAAATTTTCAGCAATGAAACCTGAAATAATGCTATTTAAGTCTGAAATTCCATTATACTTAAATTCTTCTAACTTGTCATGTTCATGCTTTGGATGTTTGACTGTTCCAGACCCGCTCTTTGCTGGGAGTATTTGAAGAAGATGCTGCAGCAATATCCAATTACATCAATCAGTTGTTTCAAGCCATGCACAGAATATATGATGCTCAGGTAGTGTTAATGAAATTCTTGGGTGCATTATAAAGCTTTGGAACCACATTTCATGTTTTTTGCCTTTTTTGACATGATGAGCAATTTCTTTAACTTCCATATGCTTTAAATGTAGAAGTTCACTACTTCTTTATATACTTACTTTAATAAAGTAAGAATTAATGATTGTTTTTCTGTATGTTACAGAGTGGTAAAGACTAAATCCTTGTGATTCTTTTTGCAACAGAATTTCTTATGACAAATGAAATTATGTTTCCTGTTCTCCAAGTAATTCTAATTTCCCAAGTGTTTCTAAAATGTTGTACATACTAAAATGATCTCCCTGTGTATAATAGTATGTATCAAGTGGGAGGTTATTTTTTTATCCACAATATATTCACATTTCGCTCATCCAGAAATAGCTCCACTTTTATGCTAGAATCTATTTTGTATGTTTTTCTAAAATTTTGAGTTTATGGCTGTATTTTTAATTTATATATACTTTAACTGTTAGACTTGTTATTGATTTTTATGTTTCCTTTTTTTTATCAGAATGAATTAAGTGCAGCAACTCATCTGACTTCAAAGCTTCTGAAGGAATATGAGAAACAGGTACTGCATAAATCATGTTGTCTGTGTGTGGTCAGGACTGTGTATTTTTGTAGTTTTTTATCTTCAAGAGCACAATGTAGAATGTATTTAAGTTTGGTCCAGATAAAATTAACTGCTTTGGTTGGTGGTTCAAATTGTTGCCAGAAGAATCTACTGTCTTTATGCTAGTTCTTCCAACTAAACCAGAATGAAGTTCCTCTTACCATGAAGAATATTAATAGCTTCTGAAATATTTTACTTTTGGATTAGTTTTTTTGAGAATTGCTAGGGTAGTTCTGTTTTACTTTATAAATCTGTTTACCCTTAAGTGCTTAAATTACCAATAGTCACAAAGAGAACAGATTGCATTGCAATCTCCAAATTAAAACCATAATCTACTCTGTGAGCATTATTCCATCTCTCAAAGCACAGACTGTGGAATCCATAACTTTCTTCCCTTGTAACCTGTACTATGAAGGATTCTCTGCTTGTAGCTTTGCTGCTGGGTCCCCTTTTCTGAGGTTAAAAACGTTAAAAACAAAAATTTGCTTTTTTTAAAAGGCTGCTGCTCCCTATCCTCCTTTTCCACCTAATGAGGTGAACTGTAATATTTTAAAATAATGAAATACCTGATATACTCACAGAGATGATTAATCCAGTTTTGTGAATAGCAGAAAACACTGCAAACAATATAACTCTTTTTGCCTTTTCAGCGTTTTCCACTCGGGGGAGATGATGAAGTCATGACTTCCACTTTGCAGCAATTTGCAAAAGTGATTGATGAGGTAAGTGCCTGACTGTGCTTTGCTAATACTGTCAGGTACAGACTTTAACTGCCTAATTACTCCTTTTTTAAGCCAGGAAGTACAGAAATGGCATTCATTTGTCAACAAGGTAACAATTAATTGTATATTGCAGCACCTATTTAAAGTTATGTAACCTTTAGATAAAGAATGAATTCAGCATAATGAGGATACATTGCTGAGCAAAAATGAAGTTTAACTACTAGAGACAGAGCCAAAACCATTACACAGTGGCAGTTAGCAACTATGTACATGAGGGTGTCTGTATTGCCTGATTTTCAGGTACCTGACTGACAGAGGACCCTCCTGCTGAGGGTGCTGAGACATTGCCTCATAGGACACACAGCTGAGCACCATTAAGAGCTGAATCAAGATTTTTGCTGTGATCCCTCTCCTCACTTAAATAGCATTTTAGGAGGAGGATCACATTTTGTTCTACCTCTGTGAGCTGTGAAAGATGGGCTGTGATGTAGCTGGAGAAATAAACTGACTAGTCATGATGAATGAGGCCATGGACATGAACCAGTAACTTGGAAAAGTTCAGACAAAAACTAAACTCTAAAGGTTTTCGGTAGAAAGGTTTTCTGTAGATGATAAGATCTGGAACCTAGAAAGAAGTAGCTGCAATAAAGGAACATGCAAAAATGTGTTTGAGTTGTTCATGTCATCTTTGAGTGACATTGATGTCCACCTATTGTGATTTGATTTGGTCTCAGCACTGCTTTCCTAAGATTTTCTTCTTTTGTCTCTTTCAGCTCAGCTCTTGCCATGCAGTACTTTCAACTCAGCTTGCAGATGCAATGATGTTTCCTATTACCCAGTTTAAAGAAAGGGATCTAAAAGGTAGAGGACTTAACCAAATATTGTTTTTTATCAACAGCAGCAACTATAAAAACATAGCATTTAATCTTCATAGCTCTTGTTTCACTAAATAGAATACACCACTTATTTTTCAGCTCTCAAAAGTATGCATCTCCCCATTTAAAAAAAAAAGTAAGTTATTTCTATTCATGAGAGTATTACAGTTGAACTTAACATTATTATTGTTTCAACAAAAATATGACTTCTATTAGGGAAGCACTTATCTTCTATTCAAGATGAACAATTAGCAGCTACTTGAAAATGTTAGGAAAGAATAATTTTCAGATAATTTGCATTTTCAGGAAAGATTTGTATATCGGATCATAACATCAATATAATTGCTGGACTAAACTCAAAAGGCAAAGTGCCAAAGCTGTAGTACGTACTATATTAAGATTTAGTAATGTGGTTATTCAACCCTGCTAGTAGTAGAGGTGACTTCTTATGTGCAGACATAAGGTGTTGCCAGCTTCTTAATTTTGTAATAATTGTATCTTGTGCCTAGTTTAAAATAACATCTAATGTGTGTGATGATGATAGATTTTACTCAAGATACAGGAGTCAACAGACTGCTGTGGCAAGTGGGCTTCCAAGTAGAAATTCTAAGAGTTAAACCCCAAGTAACTTAAATATCCATATTGTGAACATTTTAGAGTGGGTATACCTAAGATATGAATATTTGTAGTCTAAATTGAAATAAAAATTACAAGTCTTTCGTAAGTCTTCTAACTCTTCACGAATCTTGGAAAATACTTCTTTGGCAATAGTTCACAGCAAAATTATGGATTGAACAGATCATTCTTCCTAGGCATTTCATAGGCACTTCCTGGACAATCTTCTTTTATTTGCTTTACCATAAAATTGCCCATGGCTCTCTGCTGCTTTGTATTGTAATATGGCAGAAACCACAACCAAGATCAGAACAGGTGTAAGGTGTTGTGCCGGTTCCAGTTCCTGACACAGTGAGACAATAACCAGCTGGAACTCAGCTGATTGTAGCTAGGAGTCCCAGTGTGTTCTGGACTTTGATATTTCCCATCTCCTGTGCTTCCATTTGGCCAGCTCAAACCAGAACCAGATTGGAACTACAGGTGACACATTTGTATTGATTATGACTTTCAAAGACTTCTGAAAAGGAATTCCTCCTTGCAGTATTAAAGTACTGTATCTTTTTTTTTTTTTTTTTTTTTTTTTTTTTTCGTAAGCACAGAAATAATCCTCAGGTCCCAGGTAGGCACAGACTTGCCTGCCATGTAGTGCCTGTGCTGGCAGCTCAGTATGGTACAAGGTGTTACCTTCAATTGCTCAGTAGTGAAACGTTACATGAGAAACTGTAATACATGACTGTTACATTACTAACAACTTATTTAAATTGTGATGTGTTGTTTTTTTAGAGATATTAACTTTAAAAGAAGTTTTCCAAATTGCAAGCAATGGTAAGTGTAAAGTACTTAATCTTATCAATATTACAAGACAACAGTACTATTGTAGATTATTATTTGTATTTAACTAGTTGAGTTAAGCCTGTAGGCTTAAAGTAACTAATTATGTAATTATTCTGAGTGATACTTAGGCACTCAGCTTTCCTTGATTCACTTGTAAATCCCTGCTTTGTGTACTGAAGCGTTAAGGCAAATTGAAAGGGTTTTTTTGCAGCACCTTAAGTGTATATATGATTATTAAATAATGTATGATTATGCCACCAAAATTATAGAAAGTGTAAGGTGCTAGCTTGCTTCTTAAAGTCAGGACCGGATCAATAAAAAAAATTACCTTCCTAAAATTAATTTAATAGTTCTCTATTTTCAGAAGTTCTTTTTTTTTAGCTGCCTCTTCTATATCCATGTAGAGAACTTACTTAAATAATAAGTTTCTACTTCTCTCAGTGAAAATTGTTTCATTGCTTTAGAAGCAAAAAAGATTAGATGCAGGTTTTCATAATGTAAAGTTTCTCTACTTTATGGACAGTTCTTCTTTGAAAAATACTTGATGTTTAGGAACTTCATAACAATTTGGCAACATTTGCATCTGGTTAGAATTTTTCTTCAGCCCAAGTATTTGTTGCAGTGAAGGGATTATAAACAGAGAAGATCAATTCCTCAAGGTGTTAATATGACAAAACTTTGCATTCAGCTGTGTGTATAACACTGTGATTTAAAAAGTTTTCTGCTCTGTTTCATAAGTCATTAATTTATTAAAATAATCATAAATTCTTTCTTGATTGCTTAGATCATGATGCTGCCATTACCAGATACAGTCGGTTGTCAAAAAAAAAGGAAAATGAAAAGGTTTGTAAAACAAAATCTAAATATAAAGATTTTTAGAGAAGAAATCATTTTCATCTTATATATATTTATGATGGAAGACAGTGCATGGCAGATTCTGTGTGACATTTGATGGTTTCTTTTAGCAGTCTAGACAGAAAAGCAGGTTTCTCCAATACATGCTTTAGGATGTCCTGTAACGCTGACAATGCTTTAGGAATAATATTGTGATATCATCTTAATTTTGTTTTTGTGAAGAAACAACCACACTTTCCAGGTAGAAAAGAGTGCTGTATTTGTTTTTCACATATCTCATGTTTAAATTAGAGAAGCAGAATTGCAAAGTAAAATATGCAGCAGCTGTTGATAGAGGGTAGAACATGACTGTGGGTTTTTCCACGCTGGCTATAAAGCTGTCTAGAAGGCATGTGATCAATGCCAAGTCTCAAACATTCCTTTTTTTCCCCCTCCCATTGTCTGTGTCTCTTCAGATCAAGGCTGAAGTTACAGAAGATGTATATACTTCAAGGAAAAAACAGCATCAGACCATGATGCATTATTTCTGTGCATTAAATACTCTCCAGTACAAAAAGAAAATTTCTCTGCTAGAACCCTTGCTAGGATACATGCAAGCTCAGGTAATTTCAGATTCTGAAAGAAGATATAAAAGTACTTCATGAAGTTTAATGTACTGAAATCCATTGCAAGCCGCCTTCAGCAGCCCAAGGAAGGAAGTGGAGAAAAAGACCCCACCCATCCACTTCTCTGAGCTGCCACAGCTGCTGCCCTGACTGTGCCTTAGTTAGCACTGCTCATTGCCCACTCACTGCAGGAATCTCTGCATGAGAAGCTCCCATTGCCATCAGAGAGTCTTTTAGCGACATCTGGGTGACAAATATAATGGTTCATTTTCCCTCAAAACCCAGATGGCTAGATTTGATGTAATGCCTAGGCTTTCATGGCTGGGCACTTGATTCCATGAAATGGAAGAGCTGATTAGAGCTTTCATGCAAATCCACATAGAAATGAACCTTCTCAGCAAGTAACATGGAGACAGTTAAACTCATTCCTATGGCAGATGTTCTGAAATGAGATAATCATCAAAAGCCACATAACTACTGTTTTCAGTCAAGGCTGTGGAAGAGCCAGAATGCTAAAAAACACTCTGGTTTGGTTTTGCTTAATAAGTTCATGATTGGTTTACTTGAGGATGGGTGCAACAGAAAATACAACCATCATAAAGTTATTTGGACAGACTTAATTTGTATTTTTGGAAGTATGTCATTAAACATGGGCTTTGGGTTTTTTTGCAAGTTGAGCTTTCCAGCATCTGGCACTGCTACAGTGACCTAGTAGAAATTAACTTTTGCACACTGTCTGAAAGCTTTCCAAAGGCAAGAACTCTTGCTTTCTTTTGAAACTTTGCAGCTTGTATCTAAGAGCCAAGTTCTGCATGTTTTGTGCAGTAAAGTAAGTGCAACCTGTTGCTTAGGTGGAGCTTTTTGCTGAATCTAAGAAACGGAAGGGCAGGGCCATGTCCTGAGGCTTCCTGTTTTGGGATTTCTCACGGCTAACCTCAGTTTAGCTGTGACAGATTTTCTGACCCATTATGGAGTACCCTGTGCTTAAAATGCATATTGTTAATTCCCTGTGGATGGTCCTGGACAAATCCTCACAGGTTCATTCTCTCCTAGGAGCCCCAAATAACCCCCTCAAAAGAACAGTTAGCAGAATGGTGGGCTTGAAGAAGGACAGAGACACCTTGGGAGTTTATCCAGGGCAGTTCCTGTGTGTTTCTGTATTTCCTCCAGACAGCTCTCTTCATGTCCTTGTGACCACAAGTCCCACTGCAGTGCCAGCAGCATTCTTCACCTGCATCCAAAAACACACATTCTGCTGCTTTTAGTAAGAGGCTTTGGTGGGAATGAGGGATGAAAACAGATTTCTCTGAGAAACTTTAACCTCCTATGACTTCATCTGTTAATTGTTAGTGTAGTTTTATTAATTACTAAATTCTCCCTTTTCCTCCTCTTTTTTTAAAGATAAGCTTTTTTAAAATGGGTTCAGAAAATCTTACTGAGCAACTGGAAGAATTTTTGACCAATATTGGCACAAGTGTACAGAAGTAAGTTGGCTTTGTTGAATTTTGAACTTTTATCAAGATTATCTTTTCTGTTTCTATTTATTAATAAATTATCATTGTTTATAGCACATTTTTGTCTTAGTGTTCGCAGGGAAATGGATTGTGAAGTAGAAAACATGCAACAAACTATAGAGGACTTGGAAGTAGCCAGTGATCCACTGTATCTGCCTGATCCTGATCCTACAAAATTTCCTGCTCACAGGAATCTAACACGGAAAGCTGGCTATCTCAATGCAAGAAAGTAAGAGTAATTTGTTATTTTAAAGTTCCAGAGTATTTAATTTTGGGAAAGGAAAGCTAAAGAAGCTGAAGTGTTCTTTTAGATGTTAGCTATGCTGATTTTATAAATGTAGTTGAATAAGTCATGTAGGAGCTATTCTGTTTCTTTCTTTGGACTTCTTCACCGAATTACTATTACATTTGTTGTTACACTGACATAATGTCATTAAGGTGCAAAATATAATTATCCCGATTGATTTTAGTCTAATTTTGCTTGAATTTTCACAGTTTAAAAAAAAAAAGGTTTGAGAGTGTATCTCAGTGAGCAGTGGCTCATTGTCCACAGGAGGGAGCTATGCCTCCAAGGAAGTCCAACAGCTGTTTTTCAGCGCTATTAAAAATAAGTTGTAACATCTCGATTTTTTTACAGTAATTTATATAATAAGCTCAAGGAATTTTTTAAAAAAAAGTTGATTACTTTTACAGCAACAATTAAAGTAAAATATTTACTGAATGAGGCATGGATTTCTGCATTAGAACACAATTGCAGCAACTAATATTATAGAGTGTCTGAGAAAAAAGAGAGGCTAACTGAGGACTTCTTTTTATCTTTTAGTAAGACAGGGCTGGTGTCTTCCAGTTGGGAGAGACAGTTTTACTTCACTCAAGGTGGAAATCTGATGAGCCAGGCAAGAGGTGATGTGGCTGGGGGACTTGTCATGGACATAGACAATTGCTCTGTCATGGCTGTGGACTGTGAGGACAGACGATACTGTTTTCAGATAACATCTTTTGATGGCAAGAAGTGAGTCGTCTTACATTGCTGTTTCTTGTAAAAAATACTGAACTAATTAGGAAAAGAAAGATGGTCTGCCTTTGGCCAGATGTTAGTTTGATATATTTTGTGCATATTTAGAAGCATAATTTGGGACATCCTTTTAACTGTGTTAACTGGATTTTTGTTTATAAACTCTGTAATGTAGCTGAGTAGTGTTTCAGAATAAGATTATGATAATCAGGTGACAATCACATATTGTTGCATTTTGTGAATACTTAAGTATTACTTGGACACAATTAAAATTGTGGTGCTTTTCTGTTTCCTGCTGAAGGGAAAGCATAGGTTCCTCCCCATCCTCATTAAATGTTGACTGCACTCAGCACAGACATAATCTTCAGCCTTCATAACTTATTGTTCAGTATGTAAATACGAAAATGTAATTTCCTGGCTGACTGTATTTGTGAGGCATTTTAAATACACAAAACTGTGTCTTCCTCTTTCAGGTCTTCAATCTTACAGGCAGAAAGTAAAAAAGACTATGAAGAGGTAAGCTTACAGGAGGTGTGCATGGAGCCCAGTGATTTTCTGCTGCACAGAAAGAATACATTTCTAACCATAGCTGGATGCTGCATATTTTTTCTGTTTCTACTTATTAATAAATTATCTTTGTTAGTAACACCTTATTTATCTTAGTGTTCCTGTTAGTTTCCTCCTTAAGATAAAGTTGAAAAGCCAGCAACAGGAGCAAATAGTTTTCCAGAGCAGAGAGAGAGAAAGCAGATTCTAGCTTGCAGATGTAAGAAATGAGCAAATTCTACAAAAGCCAAATTGAATTTTCATAATGTCATGAGGAAACAATGTCATCTGCAGCACAGAATAAAGAACAGAGAATCCTGATGAGGTTTTTTAAAAAATTCCTTAGAGTTGTGAGTTAAGCTTGCTTTAGTTTAGTTTTAGTATGACTAAAATAATTTCTGAGTAAAATCTAAAAGTGCAAGGTACAGTATGCAAGTGGCAGTGAATTTAATGACAAGGTGGGTGTGCAGAATATTTGGCTCCCTGAATTTACAAAGAAAATAGAAAAAATTCTGAAACTAGCAACTCAGACATTCAATCAAGTTTGTTTAGAAAACATGGCAAATTAATTTGTTTTCTTTTTTCTTCCTCTTTTTCAGTGGATATGCACCATAAACAACATATCTAAGCAGATATATCTAAGTGAAAATCCTGAGGTAACCTTACTAAAATTTATAGTTATCAGTAATATGTTAGCATTTATACTTATAGAGTAAATTCATATTGATACAAACTTACATAATGATTTTTGCTTACTAAATTAGGGGAATTGGCCCAATAAAAACTGTTTAATAACAGAGTATATATATCGATATATCAAGTGTGTCTTCATGGGTTTTAGTTCACGGTTGAGGGCTGCATTTCTCAAATGAGATTTTTCTTTTGGTTTTCCTGGCTACATTTGCTTATTTTGCCAGAGTTATCATTGGAGCTTTTCTCTGTTGCTGCCTTTTATTAACATTGGCAGTTTTGTAAGGCAAACATGGTCATTTAAATTGAGAAAGTTAACATCAGGATGTATGTTTGAAGAAAAGTTAGAAGAAAATGCTGCAGGTGTGTTGGCAAAAATTTAAGAATGCAAGATTCTCATGAAGGGTTGAATTTATAACATCTCCCAGTTGCATATAAATCAAATCCGGAAGTTTGAGAAAAATGTTTTCAGTTATTTTTTCCCATCTGTGCTGCAGGAAATTGCTGCCCGTGTGAACCAGTCAGCTCTGGAGGCTGTGACTCCTTCTCCTTCCTTTCAGCAGAGGCATGAGAGCATGAGGCCAGCTGTGTAAGTGAAGCAACCAGAGGCCATTTGAGGTGCACATATAAAAAGAAAATCCTGGATAAAGTTCCAGGGGGGGAAAAAAAAGCCTAACCTACAAAGCTTTCTGTGATCAGAACTAAATCTTTGATAGGCCAGAGGAAAATTTCCTGAGCACACCTTTCAGTGCTGAAGCACTGTTGAGCATCCATTGTTACAAGTAATCCCAGTGCCAGCTGGTGGACACTTTGGTTTCATCATATCTGTTTTGTTGTGTGATTTCATAATGAGATTTTTCTTCATGTGTCCAACTCCTGGAAGCAGAACTCAGATTGTATTATACTTAATATGTGATTATATATTGATGTTAAAACAATCTAAGGCAATTATTAATGGAAGTAGTAACTTTAACTTAAATTTGACTAGATAGATTTGTTTGCTATACCCAGATCTTCAGGTTTTTAGTTTTTGTTTTGTTTTGCATCTAAGTTCTGGAATATTGTATTGGTGTCCCCTGTAGTTTAATTCATTATCAACCAACCTGAACTCACATACCCTAACTTTGCCTTTTCGGTTTTGTTGTAGACAATCTCGTCCTCCTGCAGCTCGTACCAGCAGCACAGGGTCACTGGGATCTGATTCAACAGCTCTCTCAGCACTTTCCTTGGATTCCCTTGTTGCCCCTGACACTCCCATCCAATTTGACATAATATCTCCAGTCAGTGAAGATCTGCCTGGCCAAGCAAAATCATCAGGGCAATCGGGCAGGTAGGAAATGTAGAGAGAAGGAAAAAAACATCCCTAAATTAATGTTACTAATTAAAAAAACAAACAAACGAGGAAACCACATTAAAGATGGAGCTCCAGCACACACATTGCCTTTTCCCTGACTGATGTCACAAATTTTGCAGTGGCCAGTGGAGCAAATCAATTTGTTAAACTGTTAAATGGAATTGTAAAAAAGGCTTAGTTACATCACTAGAGTCAAGGTGTAGTTTTCTTTTTTGCAGCAGCTTTTCTTGTTTTAATAGCAATGCTTTTATTTATTGATTTATTTTAAACTTTTGGTTTCACAAAGTATTTTCCTTTCCTATTGCTTGCTCACCCAGCAGCTTGGGTTATTTCCTCTTGGAAACTCAAGAGAAATTTGGTAGCCCTAACTCCAGGTGATGATGGCATACGATGACACTCCTCTTAAGCTGAAAGGTGAGTGAAAATGGTCTAGGCTTCTAGAGTAATTTCACAAACAGACAACTTGAAATCATCTTAGAGTTCATCCAAAACATAAAAACATTTTCTCCTACTTGTTACTATATTTGAGTGGGAGATTCACTAAAAGCCAAAGACCTGTAAATCATCACTGCATTCCTAGAGCTGTATCTATAGAGTTCAGATATTAAGAAAATGTATTTGCCGATCCAGCTGCTCTTAACAACAACAAAAACAGCCAAAGAGATGAAAACTAATTTATGTGACTCTTGTCGCAAAAATGGGTTATATCCCCCTGCCTCTAGGAAAATATTTGAATTTTGAATTGCATCTCACAGATATACAAGTTGAAATTTATATATACACAGCTATTTTTTTCATTTTTTCAACAGTTTTCTTTTTGTTGTTGTTTGGTATAGCAGGATAAGCAGGTGGCCAACTAGATCCTTCAGAATACACTGATTTAAAACAGGCTTGAACTGTATTGCAGGAAGTGGAAAGTTTAAGACTTAGCTGAATTGCTGTGGTAGCCTGGTCTAGCTCAGCTGGTCAGAGCAGGGTGCCAGTAGCACCAAGGCTGTGCATTCAGTCCCTTTATGGGCTATTCACTGGAGATGGCCTCGATGATCCTTGGGGGTCCCTTCCAACTCAGAATATTCTGTGATGTCATCAGTTATAATTCTAATCTAGAAAATAATATTTTTCATAGCAGAAATTATAGAGTTGAGCTCAGTGTTCTCAATTAACCATCACCTTCAATAAAGAACTGCAGTGTTTGTACAGATAGGTAACATGTCTGTTATTAAAAAAGAAGTACTTTTCTTGGTCTCTGATACTGATGACATATATTTAAATTTTATTTTTGCCTTTTGAAAGATCTGTGAGATTTTGCATTTATTGTTCCAATTTATTATTAAACGACAAGAAAAGTTCTGAGCAATAGAAGATGCTAGTTGAAAGAATTTGCATTTACTGTAATTACACAGGCCAGCAATTAATGGGATTGTTCTTGATTGAGTCCATGTAATCTAAACATTTTAGCAATGCCATCTTGGCTTCAATTTAGAAAAAAATTATTACTTTAAAGCAGACGTCACTTAGTTAAAACATTTCTGATAATTGATAAAATAAACTGGAAGTCAGTATGTGTAACTGAACAATTTTTTTTCTCATAGTTCTGAAATTTACTTCTAGAACACTAACTCTTGAGGTGACACTTTCATTAATCCCATAAAAAACCGAATTTGATCTATATTGAACCCTTGCCAATAGCTTTTCAGCTACCAATCAGCCAAAGAGAACAGGTAATTTCCTCTACAAATTTTAAATAAAGTGTCCCCATTTCCTGTGCTCAGTCCTTTACTGTTTTTGAAAAATGCAGACTTGGAAGCCTAGAGTATTTTCACTTTTCTTTGTAACTGATAGTAATTCTGTCTCTGAGAGCCAGAAATAGCCACATTTCTCTTGACCCTCTAGGAGTAAAACCCCAGTGATGTTTTGAGAAAGCTGCATTTGAAACAAACCCAGGGCTTCTCTTGAGTAAGTAATTCAACACCTTGACAGTGATGAGAAGTGGGTGCTCCTATGGAGTACTCAAAGGGCCTGGCTTTTGGCTGTGCTTCCTGAAGTTGCTCTGTGAAATTTCATCCTCTAAAACTACACCTTTTCAAACATTACCAAGGTTTTGGTATGGGCTTAATTCAAATATTTGGGAAAAAAAAAAAAAAAAAGTGAGTGAAACTTTCTATGGCAGCAATAGGACAATAATATCTGTATTTTCCCCATAATGTGAGTCTTCAAATATAGCAAGTTATGTCTCACTCCTGATAAAACTGTTTCTCTTTATGATTCATGATACATTATTCCTCCAGATAACAAGTTTGTGAACTCATTACATGTTGGTATTTGACACAGCATGAGACTACTGCACTATCCATGAATGGTTCCTGAAATCTGACTCCTGCTTTAATGTTTTCATTTTCTAATAGACGCACAAATCCTTTTGGTGAATCTGGAGGCTCAAAACCTGAAACAGAAGGTAAAACAAAAATTTCGTTTCAATGCAAAATAAAAATAAATTTTGACAATTATAGTTCTGTTTTCATCTCTAGCTTCTCTTCTAATTTAACACCAGTTTTAAAATTCCTAATTACATTGCAAGGTTATTGTTAAGTCAAGTTAAATCAAACTACTGTCTGAAAATCTGCTGTAAAAATGATTCATTGCATCTTTTGTATTCATTAACCAAATGGAAATATGTGTGATGTGCTGTGTAGTAACTGCACCTCCAATTGCTAAAGTAGGAGCAATCTCTTTTCAAGTTAAGAGGAGTTTGAAGTTTTCCTGACCACAATCAACCTTTGGTTTTGAATAGGAAACCCAAAATGGAGTTTGTTTTTTCAGTACTTTTCTTTTTTCTTAGATTCAATTCTTCATCAGTTATTTATTGTAAGATTTCTTGGCTCTATGGAAGTGAAGTCTGATGAAAGCCCAGATGTTGTTTATGAAACAATGCGTCAAATACTCGCAGCTCGTGCCATCCATAACGTTTTCAGGATGACAGAATCACACTTGTTAGTCACTTGTGACTGTTTAAAGTAAGTTTGCTTCCTGACTTCTACTGATGTTTATTTACAGAATGATCTTCTTTCACTTTGGTAAAATTTACTTTCTGGTTTGTCTTTAAAAACAAATTTTTAGGTTAATTGATCCACAGACACAAGTTACAAGACTACGAGTAAGTAACTTTCCATTTTAAGATAAATACCCAGCAATGTAATTCTTTTACTTTAAAAATATTATTACTAGATGATAGCAAAAATCACTGATAGCATGAGAATTCCAGCCAAATTTCCAGTGCTATCAGGAGTCCAATGCAGACATTTAGAAACACTTGCAAATCAGGTTTAGGGAAGTGATTTCAATAGGTCAAATTGGCTTTTGAGACTCCCTTCCCCGTCTGATCTGAGAGGGTAAAATAGTAAAGAGAGAACATTATTGATGGAGTCACATTAGTTCTGAAGTCCAAGGGGGTTTGTTTGCTTTTTGGTTTCTCTGTTTTGGGGTTTTGTTTTTAATGTGTAATTGCCTTGAGGGTGTTGAATAGTTTCTGGTTTGTTTTCTTGTTTTTCTACTTCTTTATAAAAAATGTACTTGAAAGAAGTATCTTGTTAGGCTATCAAATAAGGCCAGTTTAATTCCTTAGTAATAGCAGTCTTTATTCTTCATATTCCAAAATTATTGCCTTTTTCCCCTTGTACGCACAATTTATGGTCTGTCATTTAACTTTTTTGTGTTTTTTTAAAAACATTTTGTTTTTTGGAGGCTCTGAATTGCTTTCCTTTTTATAAAAGAAAATCTTGAGCATGGAAAAATATCTTGATATTTAAAGTTTGACATTAAGTTCAGAAATGCTCCAAAGCTGTCACCTTTTACAGGTGAAGTACATCAACTAAGGATGTGTCCCATATGCTAAAGGCAAACATCTAATCCTGGGAAAAACTCATCCTGTCAGTTTATAGCAGCTGTGGTAGGGACTCACAGAATTTTTAAGTTTATTGTTTGATGAATGAGTCTTAAAAAGATAATTTCAAGTCCAACCTCTTTTAGGAATAAGAATGCCAACCAGTTTTCTTGTAACAAACTAATGAGGGTATGTAATTTCTATGGGTTGGGTTTTTTTTTTTCTTGCTTATATAATTAGGAGAGCTGAGCTAATTGCAGTAAAGGTTTTTGAGAAGTAGTGCCTTTATATAGAACTAAATAATGAAAGCTTAGTCACAAATTTAACTATAATGAATGATTAAAACAAAATAAAAACAGGAGCGAATCCACTTTTAGAAAGATGACTGACTCACACTGCAAATGTGGCCCCTTTTTCTTACATGGAGTGTGTTTTCTGACACTTGCTTGTCTTTTAAATAATTTAGTCCTTGCTGTCTAATCTGTTTGTGTTTTGTAGTTACATTTGGTCGGGTAACTTCTTATGCTGTGTTTGTGCATTAATTAATGTGCAGTGTATTGAAACCTTGTGTGGCAAGTATTTGGAATCAGTTTTAATCTCTCCATATCTGATCCTTTTGGCAGTTTCCTTTGCCCAGTGTAGTGCTGTATGCTACACACCAGGAGAATAAGCGCCTCTTTGGATTTGTGCTTAGAACCTCAGGAGGGAGAGTGGAGAGCCGCCAGACTTCCATCTGCTATATATTTGAATCAAATAATGAAGGGGAAAAGGTATTGGTGATGGTTATGACTTGTATCAGTTGTGAATATGGATTCCAAGATGCTAGATGCATTCAAGCTGTCTAAGGCATTTTTTATGTACTGAAGAAGTTAAATCTGTCTAAGTGCCTGCAAATGCTGCTTCAGTGTGCTGTTGTATCTAATTTGGGATGCTGCCTTAATTTTAAAGGCATTTTTAATTATTTCCTATCTGTTTTGTGTTTAGATTTGTGACTCTGTTGGACTGGCCAAACAGATAGCTTTTCATGCAGAGCTGGTAAGGATCTTTCTGGGGCAAAAGATGCTTGGGAATAGAAAGAAGGGGGTAGTTAATATGTGTACTGCAAGATGTTTCTAGATGCAGCAATACTGCTGTGTAATTTATGGGATTTGTTTCCTACAATTTAAATTCGAATGAAAAGACTGACCAATATCTATTTTAGAACAATATTCAATATAGGATTCATTTTGCTACTTTTAATAACCATACCAGTCCTTTAAAAGCAGAATAATCAAAACAGTGATGTTACAGTCTTGAGCAAGCTCATATCAGTCAGTAGTGTCTTGAACATCTCAGGCTGTTGTGACTGACATCATTTACGTTTTTGCCCTTTAGGATCGAAAAGCCTCAGAAAAGCAGAAAGAAATAGATAGAGTCAAAGAGAAACAGCAAAAAGAACTGAATAAACAAAAGCAAATTGAGAAGGTACCTTTCGTCATTATTTCTTAATATTAAATGTTTTCTACTTACTTTCTTTTGCAGTTTTGTTCAAAGCTGTCCACTGATAGTATTGAGAGATGATTTAGAAATTGTAATAATGGTATCCTTTGTCCATTGCAGATGGCTTTAAGGGTAATACTCTTTTTCTGATTTCCCAACCCCCTTCCCAACTTAGGACTTGGAGGAGCAGAGCCGGTTGATAGCAGCTTCCAGCAGATCCAACCAGAGCAGCACAGAAGGACAGTTTGTTGTCCTTAGCAGCAGCCAGTCAGAAGACAGCGATTTAGGAGAAGATGGAAAGAAGAAGAGAGAATCTGAAGCCTAATGTCGCCTGCTTCATTAAAATTGGAATCATGAATATATCTGGTGAAATGGCACAAGTTCTACAAGAGGTGAAATGTAGGTGGAGGGTCTGTCATGTTACAGAAAAGATTTCACAATATATAGACCCTATTATGCCTTGATTTTTCTTTCTCAGTTAAGTGATTTCCATTTCCTGTCAGTATAATTTATCTTCTATGCCTGACAAAGCATGGTGATGCTGCCATGTTTATTACAAACATATGTTTTCTCAAGGCTTCTCTGCAGTATGGAAAAAATGGGGGGGGTTTCCCCACTTCTGTGCAATTGACTGCTTTGGAATCAAAACTAAAAACCCATTGGCCTTCTGCAGAAACACTGAAATTTGTTCTTTACACTGTAGTATGGAGAACACCTTGCTGGAAACAAAAGTGGATGTCCAAATAAGACAGTGCTAAGCTTTACCCAGTTTGTTGCACATACCCGTTCTTAGATTTAGAAAGAAGGATCCCCGTTAACATCAGTGAGATGTGCAATAGTTCTAAACAAAAGGATCTTTTTTGTTTCATTTTGCATGGTATGATACTGTCCTGAGGTTTTTTTTTTGTGAATACAACACCAAAATCTTCTTTCAACAGGAGAAAAATACTGTCAGACCTAGGTAAGTGCTGATGAGATGCAATTGAACTTTGCTGCATAAGGAAAAGCATTCTTCATCAAATTATAAGAGTAATGTATATAGCCTTGTAGCACAAGTGCCATGTTCTTGGTTTTTGCCCAGTACTTGGAATAAAAAGCTGTAAACCTTTGAGTTCATTTTTATAAAACATGCTTAGAGTTGCAGGAACATCTTGAATTCCATCATCTGAAAAATCTTATGCATATGTAAATGCCTTGCTGCTAGTACACTAGATCTACTGAAAATGAGTTGAGGCTCTTTAGTCTTTGTATGATTTTGCAAACAGAATTTACCAGTTCTGAAGTAAGAGATGACACTAATCCGACATCCTAGAGTCAATTCTGGAAAGCATTTTTCAAAGTGGTGTCTGTTTACAGCTTGTAATCTGCACTCCATATTCCATATCCTGTGTAATATTTATTTTGTATAGTATTAGATGTGCATTCACCTTTTGATCCAGAAGAGAAATCTTGTTTGAAGAGAAATATTTATTTTTGCACTAATTACTATAAATATTAAAAGCCAGAGGAACAGAAGATAGCTCTCTAGTAGTGGCATGAAAATGAGAGGATATGTAGAGAGAAAAGAATATACTTATATTCCAAGTTATAATATAACAGTTATGAGTGATTTACAGTTCATTGCAGGGCATTTCTGGTGTTCAGGAATGGAAGCAATTTTCAGAGTATCTCCTCGGCAGCTGGTGGTGGCCCAGCCCTTCCTAGCTGGAGTTGCTCAGTGCTGATAAAGTGAGGAATCTCAGGTCATGTCTTCTGGATGGCTGTAGGTGCACAGAGGGCTCTTCTAACTCATGGGAGTGCCCTGCATTGGCCAAAGCTGGCAGCCTCCTCCTGCCCTTGGTGCTGGAGATGTGACTTTGTGTGCAGAAGTTGGTGGCCTCAGCTCCTGTGACAGGAGAGAAGGGCAGCAGTGCCTGCCCTTGCAGCCCTGGGCAGGAGCAGAGGCAGCTGGAGCTGCAGAAGCGCTGGGCAGAGGTTGTACCATAGCCTGGGCAGGGGCTTGAGCAGCCACCAAAGGGCTCTGCTTTGAAAAAGGAGTGGGAGAGCTGCCAGGTTCTCTTCCTGAGTTAGTTACCAGATCCTGTTCCAGTGCGTTTTTCATCCCCAGAGTAGCCAGGTACTTGTAGAAATATCTGCTTTTGCTGTTGCCCAGTTAGGTCACATAGTATTGCCCTGTGGCTGGATTTGGCTGGCACAGTGCTATATGGACCACACCAACCTGAGGCTTCTTTTAAAAGACAGTGGCATTTTTATTTCATATCTAGGCTTCCATTCTCAGCTCCCATTTTTAAGAGACTATTTTTATTATTGTGTCAACAAAAATGTAGAGAGGCACCAAATCCAATTTTTCCATTTTTGTGCTTAAATCAAAGCTTACAGAGAGTGGCAAGGCAGTTTGTCTCTGCAAATTATTCCAGTTCATGTTTGTTTGTTTGTGTTTGTTTTTATTTACTGATACTTGTTTTCTATCAAATCATATCACAGAGTAGCTCAAGGTTACTGTGTCTTACATCTTGAGTCTCAAGTATTTACGGAGGATGAAGCAGTTTGAAAACAGCACAGGGAGCCTCTGAAATCAGTCATCTCCAGTGTCTAGAATCCAGTCCTCAGCTTGTCAGAGAAGGACTGATTGTGTTAAGCACTGGAGCTGCAGGAGCCCAGGCTCCAGAGGACAAGCACTCTCATGAAAAAGCATTTCTGATGTGCAGCCTGTTTTGCATTAGCCTTATTAAGGAAATGTTAGAAAATGGAATTAATGTAGTTTTCTCAAAAACTACCACTACTCATATAGGTATAAACCTGGAAAGATGAGGAAGAAAGGCTAATAAAGTTGGCAGGTGAATTTACTGTCAAATGGGATTTTTTTGGATTTAGCAATAAATACTGGAATTATTCCATTTGCTTTTCAGACTTTCCATATATGCCATTAAATGTAGTTTCCTAAACAGAGTAGGAATTAGATTTCACTTACTTTGGGTGATTCTCATCTTAACCACTAAACCATTGATATGCATGAATGTAATGTAGGGATGGGTTGTTTGCTTATTTAGGGGAGTTTCATTAGTGTAAAACTAGCAAGCATGTGGGATAATGACGAAAGCTGCAAAAGCAAAGGGCATGTCAGCAGAGTTGGGGAACTCAGACAGGAATGGTGATTGAATTAGCAGGGGCGTGAGAATTACTGAGCTTTGCCTGGGAAGGAGCAGACAGGTTGTAATTAGAACTATCTCAAGGCAAAAACAGCTGCTGAGGTTTTAGCCATGCCCTTCTCCCAAAAGGAAAAGCTATTTGGTACCTTTTTTCCTGTAAGGTTTAGAACTACTTCATTAGAAAACAGCTTGGTTGAAAAAAAAATCAGAATGACGCTTGGTATTTTCCTTGAGAGTATATAACTTTTAGTGGGAACACCTCACAGTCTTCTGGGAACGGCTGTGGTAAGATTTCACCACCAGAATATTTTATTATTGTAACTAAAATACTGGATGGTTTACAGGATATTAAATAAACTCTTGTTTATTATTTCCTATTGCCTTGTATTCACAAACTGATCTTTCAATCACTTTTGGCTGAAGCTGTAGTTTGCTTCATGTGCATCTACTATTACTTCAGTCACTCCTGAAAATATTCTTTCAAGTCCATGATTCTGAAGTGACTTCATGTAGGTATTGAATTGGCAGTGTTGTTCAGGACTAACTTGTTACATTGCTAATTGCAGCCTCATAATTACTGCCAAATTTTTGTCCCTTAAGTAAGAGGATATGAAGCTTGTTACACTGTGTAGATCTGCACACTGCAGACCAAGCCAGCCTTGCTGTTTCAAGCTACATACATTCTTTATGTATGTAATGGCATGAATATACAAATCTATCAGGTGTGCTTATGGGTATGCATTTTACTGCATTACAGATGATAGCTGGCACTCCTCTGTGGTCACTGCTAGATTTGGCCAAGTCTGAACCAGAGGACAAAGTCAAAGTAATGTACGACTTAAACATATCTAACTGGATATGGTCAGTTGGTGAAAAGTCAGTTGCATGTCATAGTCTTACTTCCTTAATCTGTTTGAGTTTGAAGTTGTATCAAGACAATTTACTGTCTAACAGTAAAGAGTAGAGTTAAGAAATATTAGCCTTCTAGAGGGCTGTCACATTTCCTCTTTATATGGATGTAAGCCCAGAGCTGAAAATTGTGAAACAGCTGATGCAATTTATGAAACTGTAATTGATATACATGGATATAAAGAAATAAATTTGACTGTTTAAGGTAAATTCTGATTAATTAGTTGCACAGCATTTGGGACAAGCCAGTGGTGAAAACTATGCCACAATATGGTCTCTTATTATTTAGGAAATAGTTCACCTAGAGAAAGAAAACTGCCACTGCTTAGTGAATTAAGTAGAGATATTGTCTAGTGTAACAGCAAAAGCTGATACTTTCTCTTGCTCTATATTACAAAATTTCTTGCAAGGTAATTAGGCCCCAAGGCTTTTTGTTTTAAGTGAGCACTGAGTTGACTTTTTTTCCCTGCAACAGTGGTATCTAAGTTGTCATGACAAGAGTAAGTCAGTGTATCATTGTGAATGCATTTGTATTCCTAATGAAGTTTATATTGCAAGCCGAGGATTTTATACAATCTTTCTGGTCATTTTTATAATAGAGTGGAGTGGTCAAATTCTTATGATGGTGTTCTGGATTGGTCCTGTTCTGGTGAAGTGTAAGTGATTTTTGCAGTGTTTGAGACAGACTTGCACATTTTCTCTGAATAGCTGTATTAAGAACAACCAATGGCATATTTATGTCAGCTCTGATTGTTGTGTCTTAATCTTGGAAACATGGATAGTAACCCTATTGTGCAGGGCTCCAGTCAGCATTTTATATTTTAAACAAAAGCTTAACTATAGTAACTTTCTGGGTGGGACTCGTATTGATACAAAAGCTTCCTGCATTCTTCATCATACTGACTTTGAGGAAGGACCATTACTGGTGACAGGATGTGTTCCCTTCCATTTCTGACATGCAGGCATAGCCCTCCGTTGTCAAGTGTAGCTAAGTTCTCTTAATTTTTATAGTATTAGCCAGATAACCTCAGAGGAAGTTGTTACACTTGGGAATGTTCTTAACTTATTTTTGCAACAATCAGAGACTGAAGGTGAGCAGGAGCTGTGGCAGCTGGCTGGGCAGGGCCCATGGTGGGGCAGTGAGGGCTCTGCGAGTGCAGAGGCTCTACCAGCACAACCACTACCATGGGCACTGGACATATCTTCACAGGCTGAGTTAGCTTACTATGGGATAAACACCATGTAAAAAAACCATGGGCCATAACCACATTATGGTTAAATTTGTATTTTATAAGGTTTGTAGATTTTTCTGGGGAAAAGCAGACTTTTGAATTCTGTAACTTCTGTGATAAAGATGCATGTACAACTAGAAAAAAAACATCTATGCTTACTTGATTATGAAGGAATAAATACTACTAATGCCAAATGTGTTGACGAACTTATTTTCTTCTAAAATAGGAACTGATACATGCGGTATTTTTAGAGGGAACAAGCATGCTGTAGGTCTAAGACTTCTGTAAGACTTCCGAAAATGACAGGGCTCCAAAAGTTTAAGCTCCACCTCTATAGAGAAACACCTAAAATTGCAAGCATGGCTTTGAACAGCACTGTGTAAGGAAAACCCAGTTCTAGAGAACTGATGAACATGAGTCTGAGTCCAAGTTCATGGTGGATGAGACATACCAGTACCCGAGAAGGAGCTGCAGAACTAACACAGCTTTCAGCAGTGCCACCTTGTTGATGTCATGTCACATGACCTGCTGTGAGAAGCGGAGGTTTCTCAAGCTTGATCCCATTTCATTGCCTAGAATGGGGGATTGCTTTATTAGGTGAAGAAAAAAATTACTTAAGCTGCTCTTCAGAACTTTACTGTAGGACTTCACAAATAAAACCTAATTGTCAGGAGGAGGGAAGAAGTACAAGAAAACTACATCCTTTCCTGGTTTTAGTCAAAGCCCTGACTTTAAACCCTGAGTTTAACCCTGGAATGGGGGCAGTGGTATCTGATATGACAAGCTTTAACTTAGCCATAACACAAGGCCTGCAGCCCTGTATTCTACACTCCCTTAACTTGTCACACTAGGCATTTAAAATACTGTTGCTATAACTTCCAGATAGGTCATAGTCCAGGAGATCCTTAGAATGGGATCACCAATACTTACATTTTGGAGTCTTGCCCTTTTCTTCAGGGGCTGAGGGGGAGAGTGCTGGCATTCCTTAATATACAGAGGAGAGAAAATCCCAAAAGAAAGAAGCATAACAGCCTTATCCACATTAAATTCCCTTCAAAGTACAGGACTAATACTTATGCACAGTTGAGGTTGTAGATCCCCGTGAAGTTTTCCTGTCCATAAAGATCATATTCCTTGTACAGGATGTAGTCTTTCAAGCAGTTTGGCAGTGGAAGGAAGGTCATGAAGACAGGGCAGCGGAGACGCAGCCGTCCCATGCATGCCCGGATTTTCAGACGGCAAAGGTGCTTCAGAGAGCGAGGATTTGCTAGAAAGGAGAAGGAAAATTAAAATGCTATTAACCAAGAAGGCCCCAATGCCAAACCAGCTTGTTGTCATTAAAAACATAACAGATACTTACATAAACATATACTTACTTAAAATGAAATTAATGTCTGGCCAGAGTTCCTGTTCTTTGAGAACAGCTTCGAGCTTCCAGCAAATCTTAACGTGATCAACGTAATCCAACATGATTCGCACTACTTTCCCAGACACGTGCTTCAGCCAGGACAAGGTTATCACTTCACAGAACTGATAGAAACAAAATGTTCAATACTGCAGTAAATTACTTCTGTCTCTGAGGACAAGAACAATTAACTTAACTTGAGCAGGGTTTTAGAGATTGCCACAGGTTGCCTAAGCCTCAGTAGTACAATGTAAAAATCTGAGAGATGGTTATTTTGTACTAGAACCAAAAATAAACTTAAGCAGCTGTGTATTTTGGGGACTTCGTGCTTAAAAAGAAGTGCTACCACTCTAAGTGGAATTTAGACTTGTGTCCCAGCTGCTTAATAGGGGGATCCACCAGCCCAGTGTATGTATCATCTCCTTATCTTTAGGTTAAAGAAGGGTTTATTAGGTTCAAATGGACTTTACAAACTGTGAAATAATGACAGTGATGAGTGTCTCCAGGAAGCTCTTCAGGTTTGCTAATTTCTGCTCAGTGCTTATCCCACCAGCTCCAGGGGTCCTTTTAACAACCTTCCAGTCTTGGTGTTCTGGTATAGGACAATGCAGAGAGCCAGCCTGCAAATCTCTGCTTTGACAGCATGGACAACACTGCCCTGGAGAGCCAGTTTCACACTGATCATTAGCATATCATCAGCTATATTTTCACAATTCAAAATTACTGTTTACAATCACTTGCCATTGTGAACTAGGCTTCATAACAACATCTGTTTAATTTTAAAGCCTTGTCTATTCCTCTCTTTATGTGTAAACTGTCTTCAAAACTTCTTTTTCTGGCAGTGCATTAAGCCCTTTCCATTTAGTTTTAGGAATGCCACTGGTAGCAGGACAGCACCCGAAGCTGTGTGACACTTACCATGGTGTCTTTGATAACGGTGGAGGTCCAGCCGTCGGTCACGTACTGGGAGTGGTCCCCGCTGCCCCGGGGGCAGTCGAAGCAGCGCTGCACGTCGTAGCCGTAGTTCAGCAGCATCCTCAGCATCACCTCGTCTTTGAGGGCGTACTGCAGAGCTGAGGGGAAGTGCGTGGTGTTCACGCGGCAGAAGTAGTTGACATTGGCCCCGTGGCGGAGCAGCAGATTCATTAACTCGTAGTTGCCCATTCGCAAGGCTATCTGGAGGCAGTTGATGGGATCCTGGTTAGTCAGGGCTCCGGCATTCAGCAGCAGCTGTGCTGAGCAGATATCCCCGTTGGAAACAGCGAAGTACAGGGCTGATTTCCGGTGGTCGTCGTAGCCTTTGCGAACTCTCTGAGCCAGCATAAAATTGGCATCAAAACCCGACTGGAGGAGAAACTCAAGGCACTGAGGATGTGCTCCTGCTGCTGCTGAGTGAACTGGACTTATCCCGCTTTCTTTAATGGCAGAAAAATCAGTCACTGGAACTAAATATTTTAGAGCTCTGAAAAATTAAAAACAGAAGCATCTCAGAATCTTAAACATTTTGGTTCACCTAACTCGTCTTTGAATTTCTTTGTGTTGTTGGGCTTCAGAATTCATCATGACTGTTAGAATAGTCTTAATATACCAAATCAGTACCATGGCATGCATTGACTTGAATTGCTAACAATGAAATATAATCTGTAATGTAATATATATATCTACGTTTAAATATAACAATTAATATACAGAAAATATTAATACACAAATTAAGAATACTCAGGTGCTTGCTTCTCATTTGTTGGTTGTGATTTCAGCATAAAAATCTTCCAGTAGTCTTACTCTCTTTAATATAGGGATAACCCTTACTCTCTATTTGCCTATTTAGTATATTCGCCCTTCACATTTCTGTGATGTGGGGAAGATGACACATTGACCCAAAAAGAATGATGTCAATGTCCCAAGAACCTCAGCATCAGACTGGACACTGTTACTACTTGAGACAAATGGGGAAATACCATAGGGATTAAGATGCACCTCCTAAAATCATTAAGATTTTATCCTGACTGGTCTCTTATATTCAGACACAGAACAGACATATTTACACAGTCAAAAACAATTCCTTGTACAAAATCACAGATTTTCTGCCTGATTTGAATAAGTTAATATTAGTAAAATTAATATTTCTGGTGTCACTATTATTTGATTTTTAAGTATATTAACTCACAGAAAGTGTCCTCTATATGCAGCTCTGTGGATTGGCAAATGACCCGAGTGCTTTGGTACATTGGCATCAGCCCCATATTCTAGTAAAAGACTCACAGAATCTGGATTTCCTCCTCCTGCTGCTTCAAACAATATAGAAGCACAGTCCTTTGCCTGTGAAAGAACATCTGCACCTGGGAAGAAGCAGCAAGGATTTTCACAGTAGTCACTGTAAATATCCAGCTGTAATTAATATCTCCAACCCCCCAGTGATACGGTATTTTGAATTCTATTTTCCACCAAATAGAATTACTGTGGGCATAAATCTTCATGTTGGATCCTAGATTTTAGGTCTGTTTATGTAATCCTGGGAACAAGAAGGTCCAAATTGCTTGAACACAGTAAGAATTGTTCCTAGAACTGCACAAGCAAAAGGTTTGGTTCCTATTTATCAAAACAATTGCTTTTGGCTTACAAACAATGCGTTTCAATTCTTTTACTTTACAAAGTCCAGGCAGGCGTAACTGTAAACATGAGAGCACCCAGTATCCAAACATGCAATCCAGTTCCAGTGCTGCTGAACTATCATGTAAAATCCCTCACAATAAATATCTTGTCAAGTGTGCCCTAGGGTGACCTGTCCACATGAGAAAATAGCAGACTATTTTAAAAAGCAATAATATTATTAATAAATATATTAATAAACAAATATATTATTAAGATATTATTTTAATATTATAAAAAGTGATATTTATCAGGCCTTCAATACATCACAACAACCCTCAGTGCAGATGGCATTTAATTTTCTCTAGTAAGGTGAGCTACTTCTGCTGCTGTTTCTGAAGGCATATCTGAAACCTTCTCTTCTATAAGGTCCTATATAAAGTCTCACCTTTTTGCAGTAAGAGCTCCATAATTTCTGTATGTCCCATCTGTGCAGCCAGTGCTAGAGGTGTGAGCCCATATCCACTGCGGGGGTCAGGATCTGCTCCAGCATCCAGGAGAAGCTGTACCAGATCCTTCCTGCCCAGTCTGGCTGCTTCATGCAGAGCAGTTCTTTCATGGACACAGCGCAAATTCACTCTGGCACCACAGCGCAGCAACAAGGAGGCAATGTCATAGGAATCAAGTTTAATTGCTGTGGGACAACAAGCAAAGCATCAGACAGGATTGTTATTCCATGCTATTCTGTGCACCGTGGCTGCTGTTATGTGGCAACCCAGGAAAGCTGCTCCTGGCAGTGCTATTTATGCAATGAGAAATGCCACCCTGCACTGAAAGGTTTGACCCATCAACAAGTCTGTTCTTTGCTTCCAGGACAGCACTAAGTATGTAAATGAATCATTTCGTGGTAATCTCTTTTTCTTCTGTAGATTTTTTTTCTCTCTGTTGTATTTGTAATGGAACAGAACACAGCTTTCCTTGCCACTAGATGGAGACCACACCCAAGGCCTTGCTGCTCAGGAGCTGCCACCAGAGCTCTGTTTAATCTCGATGAGCATTACCACAATATGAAATAAAGCTTATAATGACTCTTTCATATGCCTTCTTAGTTTAATAAGCCTAAACTCTTAAGTCAGCAAGGATCTTAAAAGAGAAATTTGCATTAGCTCCAGTGGATGGAATGATCAGGCAACACCCTTCCCTCTGTCTCTCTTTGATCTTCCAGGCTGTGGAGGATAGTGATTGTCCTTCAGCACGACAGATTAGGCTGAGCAGCTTCATTTGCCACAGCTGCTTGAACACCAGAGACAGCATTCAGTGACAGAAACTGTGATGTCCCATTATCTGTAGTAACCTACACAGCTGCTTTAGACAAATCCCATGCATCCCCTTCTTGGGGGATGGTGCATTTTAATGTCATGCACTTCAAAAGTATCTAGAGTTCCATACATTTTTTTAACCAGATGGCCCTGACTTGAAGCTGCAGCCATTTTACAAGGATGGACTGAGGGTCCTACATATGATTGGTAGGCCTTTATCTCCTCCCTTAACAATAGTTTTGAAAAAGAAACCACCCTTCCAATACAGAAAAACGTGTGGGATCATCCAAGAAATTTAAGAGTGCTCCTTCAGAATTTAGATAATGAGAAGACACTTTTGTTTTTTTTGGGTAGGATTCAGGAAGAATGAAGGCATCATAGCCCAGACTGAGGGAAGCAAAGGAAATGAACACAGAACACTTTTGAAGAAAATTTTGGCAAAATATAGTTCTTTAGAAATCATGAATTATAGTTCTTGTGCATGATCAAATTAAAAGTGGCATTCACACAATGAATGTGGGTATGAGACTATACTAGGATTATAGTAGGTATGGGACCTTATTCCCAAATTTCACAATATGAAAGAGAAGTGAACTGAGAATGTCAGCCTGTCTTCTTCACTTGTCATCCTTGGACTAATGCTGGCAATGTCTAAATAGGGACAAACACTGCTTAGCACTCTACATACTGCAAATAAATCAGGCTGGTTGGCTATAATTTTGGATAATTAAAACCAGTTACCACGGGTTTTGGAGAAAGAAGGGCTGATGCAATGAAGGAGATACCATGTGGACAGAGAATATGAAAGTTCTATGCCTGCAGACATGAAGGACAGTAATGACATGAAGGACAGTAATAGCATGAAGAAGCAGAAGGACTCACTACCTGGCACCACTGCAGAAATGACGCCAAGGAAAGCAGAGGATGACACTCTGCACTTCATGGAGAAAGCTAATTATCATCTGAGAAAACCAGACAGGGACAGACACATTCAGTGCTGAGGTTCACTTTTTTTTTTTCCTTATAGCAAAGTATTTTAGGCATTGAAGTAAAAAATGTCACATTGAAACCTAAAATATGTAACTATATCCTCACCTCATTCCCTCACCTCTCCACCCCTAAAAACAGTATTCACCTATAACTAAAGGAGAATCTCCCTCTTCATTTTTAACATTGGGATTGCAGCCATTGAGCAGGAGAAAGTGCACATTGTCCACGAAACAATTTCTTACTGCCACCAAGAGAGGTGTTTCCCCTTTCAGAGTGGACTGTTCCCACATAATGTCACGGGAGGCTGAAATACAGAAAAGCAGAACACGTTTGAAGCTGGATGATTCATCAAACTTTACTTCATAAAACTTTTTGGTGGAAAACTAGAAGGACTTTGTACCTTTTAAAGTTATTTCAAGGATGTTCTTATTTAGCTGTGCTGCAGCTTCATGCACAGGAAGCCAGCCTTGCTGATCTGCTTCTTCAAAAGCAGAACTGTGCCTCACCAACTTCTTCAAGGCCTCCTCTTGGCCTGTGATATTTTAACACAGACATATATCCCATTACTCATCAGAAGACAAAATTCAGGCAACTAATACACTGAATGCCATTTATCCCACCATTGTATCTTGCCCATTTTAAAAGGAAGGCATGGAGTTTTCCCCTAATTTTAGGAGATGAAGCACTGGAATTTCTGAAAGGGATGACATTTGAACCCATCCCACTTCCATGATCCTATCTAATAAGTTAGCTTTTGGATATCTTGTTTTTAGTTTCCTTACTTCTCCCAAGACTATATAAAGAAAATCTGCACTTAAATCAGGTGATCAAACCCCTAAAATGTAGGTATTGCTCAGCCATTCCCAGTGGTGTAGGCTTAGTGTGGTGTATTCGTACTTAACTGTCCGAATTGCTGCAATGATCTGCCCATGTTCTTTACTTGCAGTATACTGGAAACTGCATAAACAGAACAAGGATAAGATGAGAAGTAAAAATTAATGTGAAGCTAAGGATATAATTATACCTTAATTTAAATACTCTGATTTAGACAATATGTTAGATTTCTCTAAGTTACATTGGTTTTGTGAGGGTTTAACATATTGAAACACTTTTTTTGTTGGCCTTTCCCTGACACTGTAAATACTGAATTTTTCACACAAAGGCCAGCAATTAAATTCTAAAATGAGGCCAACAATTAAATGCTAAAATGAGGGGAAGCTCCCATACCAATCTACTTTTACATCACCTACTGATCTTCTTCACAAAGCCTTATACTCATTTACATATTGGCGTAAAACATCATCTGAAATTTTCATACATTCTATATTTTCCAGAAAACACACACTTTTTCAGGGAGAATTCAGAACAAGTGAGCTACCAGTGCTTTCCAGTATCCATGAGACAAGGTCAGCACAATTCAACATATGGAGTTACAAAGGAAAATAAGGTCTACTAAATACTTACAATAATGCCAAGAAAACACCCAAAATAGACATAATAACTTATTACCTTTCAATCTCTGTTGCACTGCCACTTGTTTCAAATTTATGCCTATCTTGTAAGCTCTCCTGAATAGCTCGCTGGGTAGAGATTTCCTCATCAGAATCACCATCAATCATATACACAGAATTATTCATGGCAAATCAGCACAACATAGATCACTTCTGTATGGAAACACTGCTTTTTAATTAGAAGCAGGTGTTAAATCTTCAGGTTAGATCTGGATTAATAGAAATAGCAATCACTGTGTCAGTATCAAGAGAAATGAAACACAGTTTAAAATAAATGACTACACTCTTATATGCTTAAGCAGTCATGCTGTTCTTGGCATGTTCAAGATGTCAGATGTTCTGTTAGGCTCAAACCTCTCATCTGTTTTACCTTATCAAAACTTCCACTTCTGTCTTTCAAGAGAGCTGGCCTGAAAAAACAAAACAAAACAAAACTACAGGGCAATGTAAAATAAAATTAATAAATAAAACTGAAAGCTAATAACTAACTTGGCAAAATGAATGAGCATAGGAAATTTAAGGAACTTGTCAACATGCCAACTACAAAGCTTGGAATAATTCTAGAAACATCTTAAAGTTGGGCAGTAGTAATTCACAGCAAATTGCATAATTTAATTTGGTACCTGATCCACCTAACGTGTGATTGCAAGGCCTTGCTCTGGAATTGCATATGTAGCAAAAAAGAGAAATACATTAGCAACATACACAGTAAGAAACTGTTAGTAACTGATTCTACCATGGCTCAATGAGTACATAAGCATTTTGAGTCTAGACTACGTGTTTTTTCCCTAAAAATACTACTAATTTTCCTATGAATTGAGAAAATATACTGGATTTCCTTACCTTATGGAAGAGGGAAGAATCTCAGCCTTTGAAGACGTGATTATTAAGCTGAAAGTGACGTTTTCAGGATTGTAAACAATCTCTGCAGAGCCCATGTCCATTAATAGCTCACTATAAATACCCGATCATAAGATACTCTGGGACTTTCTCCACGTTTCTCTCACACACGTCAGTTATGTTTAATAATCTGACCTGATAAGTGTTGCCAACAAAAGAAGGAATTAAAAATCCACTTTCCTTGTAAAAATACTTCTGATTTTCGGAATAAGAATTTCAGAAGTATAGCAGTAAATATAACACTGTAAAAAGAAAATTCTTTAGTGCTGTCCTAGGAGAGCAAACTGAAGATGGTCTTAAGAGCTTGCTTAAGAGTGAGAGAGTAGGAAAAAAAACCTGAAACAATAAAAGTAAACAAAACCAAGCAAATAATCAAGCAAAACATCTATTAAAATTATTACATGTTCCTGATTGCTTAATCATAATTCACATTAATATAAATAGAAAAGCTATTGAAAAATAGAATTTTTAAAGGGAAAAGCAGTTTCAGAAAGACAGACTTACACTGGTTCAATCCAATAAGCAGGGAAATGAGACACAGATGCCCAACTGTGATAGTGATGGTAGGACAGAGTGAGACCTTTATGTGCTTCAGTTATTCCTACTGTATTCTATAGAGGGATCCCTACACAGAACAGATGATGGCTGTATCTGAATGCAAGGTGGAAACAGTTCTTTGCTAGACGAGATGTAGAAAGAATGCTTGAGTAATGTTTTAAAATTATTTTTAAAGAAAACAAAAGTGCAGAATCAAGTTTATTACCTGCAATGTTTCAGAAAGCGCAGAATACTTTCATTTCCCATGAAAATATATTTTGTGATATTCAACTAATGCACAAAAAAGATGTTCACATTTTAATAATATCACCAAGGGCTAAAATCCTAGTTGTACTGCTTACAGATGGTAAAGACTGTAATCATAATTATACATACTTAATACATAAGCTTGAGGGTCAGAAAGTATTTGTATGCCCTCTTACAACACAAAAACCTCCATATGTTTCTTTTACACACTAAATTCCAGTTCCTCTGTAAGCCAGCAAAGAGAACAAGATGTGAAGTCTGTATGTGCAGTGTCCAGAGTCAGTCATCCAGCTGGCACAGCAAGGCTACACCTCTCTTGATCCAGTGCTGGACGGGCTGGTCCGTGTTGAGCCTCAAAGCAATGACAAAGTTTGTGGAATGCCCAGTAGTGGACAGGACCCCTTTGCGCTCACTTGTCTTGTAGAGGGGGCAAACATAGGCAGTAGATTTCTTTATGTCCGATTTTACAGCTTAAAAAAAAACCCCAAAATAATGCATTACATTCACAGATCTATTAGTAGAAACATAGTCTACATGCAAACGTTAAGTATCTACAGTAACATCTTTAAAGGTCACTAAAAATGCAAAATTGTTTTCTGAGCAACAGAATAAAACTACCCAGCTTTTTCTTGTTGTGTTTTCTTGTGTTGTTTGTTTTGTTCTTAAACCCAACTAATTTAGCTAAAATTTATTTTCAGGACTTGATGTCTTCCTGTGATTCTACCAGCTTTGTAATACTCAATGACACATTAAAATCTGAATAGTTACCTAGTTAATATATAGCTTATCCACGGGTTTTTCACAGCTCTACAAGAATTCTGGTCTAGTTGCCAGAGAACCTAACTGCAATTCAAGTCATCTGAGATCCAAGGACAGAACTCTGCAGGAACTCTTTGTACACCCAGACTGCTTGCATGGAACTTGTGCAAAAGATAAAATCATGCAGGTCTGAACAAATTCATCCAACTTCAAGAGAAGGCACAAGGAGAAAAAATGACAAATTTTAATACTGCCTATTTACTAAGTTGCACTTAAGTTGCAGCAGTTGCAGTAGTAAGTCCTGATTTTGTACATAAATAAAAACCAGGGATTTTCTCCTCTCAATCAAAGAGAACAAGAGTTGTGAAAATTATCTCACTAGTAGGAAAGACAACTAATACAGAGCTTAAAATAACCTGAGCAAACCCTGCTAAATCACATAAGGTAAACCACTCAGTCTCTGTAAGTCAGTCGAATTTCTCCTCAGTGATCTTGAGTAAAAAAAGGAAACCGCTGTTGCAATCTCTTGTTGAATAGCTCACACATGAGGAGAAATCATACTCACTTGGCTTTATCCAAATGATCGGCATGGCGTCAAAGAGCACTTTGGGATACTGCTCAGTTAACATTCCCCTGAAAAGAGAAAAGGATTTTTTTTTTTTTGGAGAAAGGGTTTTTGCCTTGGGAACACAAGTGCCACATATGCACAGTAACTGTAGCTTCAGACAGGTGTTTTTTGGTTGTTACTTGCTTGTTTGTTTTTTCTTCCACATTTGCCATGCATGAAAGAGTACTTAATTTGGCATGTTACATCAATAATAAGAAAAGTATCACTTAAATTATTTAAACCAATCTTGTTTGAGCACTGTAAAAAGCTTTCCAAAACCACAGTAAAACACTTGGCTACTGACTTGGTCCTGTCCCAGCGAGCTCCATCTAAAAATAATCCATGGATGTAAACACCATCCTCTGGTGCAGTATCAGCAGTATCCTGAGGAATAACCTGCAGGAAATAAGTGTTCCAAGTCATTAAACTCTGACAGCTCTTTGATTTTCGAGCTATAATGCCAATTGCCAATTTTCAGACCAAACCAAACTGAGGATAACATAGTAACCCTTCCTTTCAATGCTACTTTTATACATATCTGTAGAGATAGCAGACTTCTCTGGGTTTGTTAATTACCTTTCTTGTAGGTTAAAAAATGAGGCTTTAATCACACAGAAAAATAGACACTGGGTAGGCTGTTTTTTTGAGTGGAGTTCTGGGTCCACCGATAGAATTACTTTTAAACACTTTGAGAATACCTCTTCTACAGAGGTTATTTAGCCTGCCAGTCTTACCAAATATATGTCTTCAGACTGCTGTCCATTGCAAAATTAACCTTCCAGTTAGGATTTATTTACTTCATCTCACCACAACATCAGGACTCTGATTAATAAAATAGTAATTTATAGTTTATCCATACCTCAAATTCATATCCTAGAAGGTCAATAGGGATCCTGTGCTTCCTAGCATAGTTTTGCATGGCTCCAGTTAGGAAAGCTTGAGTAAAATAGAATCCTGACAGCCAAAAAACAGCAGGCTTCCCTAATTCATACCAATCCTGGAGAGAGGAAAGCAATACATTGAACAATCAGAAAGAGGAATCCCATACTCTTTGACCATTTTCTACGTAATTGTACTCAGGAAACCTAAACAAAGCCTTTCACTTCTTTCCCAATAAAGACAAATTATATGGAAAAGTAGATTGAACAAGTGGCAGCACTGCCTCTTGTACATTACCTGTAAAAATTTCAGCCTTGCTAGCAAATCGACAATATAGCTCCCTAATGGTTTTAGACTTGGGTATGAATGCTCTGCCCACTTCTCAGGAACTTTTCCAACAAGGAGACTGCCAGACAGAGCCTCCAGGGCAGCATCCATAACAACCAGTCCTTTAATGGCTTTCTTCAGGTTAATTAATGTAATGCGAATAGTTCGGATTAAACTAGAATTTAAAAAAAAAAAAAAAAAAAAGATTTCACACATTCCACATATTTGTTAAACATGACTATGTCACTGGAAAAAAAGTAAAAGAAGTGGATTATGGAGGCATCTATAGAACTTTTATAGCTTTTTAATCTATATAGATATCTGCACAATAAGCCACATCTGTAAAGTCATGGATTTGTGCATTAGTGCAGATTTATTTAAGACTAGGAACAGTAATAAATTCTTTTGTTATTTCTGATATCCTGAATTGTTTGGTAAGAGGATAAATTTGGAACTCCAAATATATCCACTACATACTAGATGAAGGAAAAAGGTTTAGATTGCAAAAGAAGAGTTGGGTAGGGTGTACAATAAGGATAACTTGGAGACTTAAGGCCAAAGAGCACTTGGAGAAAATTAAGCAGGAGATACAAAATAAAACCAGAAAGATGGAATGCAGAGGCAGATGAAGATAAGAAAGAAAATCTGGAAACAAAGTCAAAAAAGAGATAGAGGACCCAAGGAGAAAAATAAAGGCAATTCTAGTTTTGTACTCTTAGAAGACTTATTGTGAAAATTCGGCATAGGGAAAAAAGCATTGGAAAGAGGGGAAAAAAAATTCAAACAGAAGCACATGAGAAAATTAAGAAACAAACAAAAATATCTCCATTATAGAAAACATTTCATAAACTATAACTGTGCATATAGAGTTTCTAACTCCTTTACCCCACAAGTCAGAAATATAAGGAAAATAAAGGTAAAGATGGTGAAAGGCAAAGTGAAGTTAAAAACATATATATATACATATATATATATTGTTTGCATTCTCTTTTCCCAGTACTTTCTCATACTCCCTTCTTCTCTCTTTCACTTAATTTTGCCACTTCATTTTTCCTGACATCTATCCTACACTCTGACTCTCCACAAGAAGCAAAGGTGTTAGGACTGCAGATATCACTACAGGCAATTAGAAGGAAAGAAAAAAAATCTTTCACACAATACAGAGCTTACTGATTATGATTTGCAATAAATATTTTTCTGCAAATTGAATGGTTTCTGGTAAATTTAATAAAATAGAACTATCTTACTGATTAAATCTTTCCATTTCTTGCACCAGCACAGTGTTCATACTTTCTTCATATCTCGCAGGATATTTAATTAGGCAACTTTCAATGTCAAAATCCTTTGGAAGCTGTAAATGAGAACACATTTGGAAATAATTCCATATATCATTATGATTATACATTAAAGGCATGCAAATGTGAAAATTTGCAGAGCAACAGATACCACTAAGCTTTCTGATTAGTATCTTAGAAATACAGGATTCAGTAGTTCAAGCTAAATAAAAATTTGAGGGTTTTTAACGTTCATTTAAAAAAAAACACCTAGAATTTTTAATATAATGAAAATTTATGAATATGTTTCTATTTATTAATTTAAATTTTTTTCATGTGAATTAATCAACTGTTCTTTCAAGTCCTCTTTGCTCTGTTTTCTCTCTTTCTCCTGTCTTCTGCCTATTCAATAAATTTTCTTTCAACTGAAATATACCTGTGGTCTGTTACAGCTACACAAGTTCTTACTTTCACATTGCACTACATTCCTTCCAGAATGCTTTTCTTTCGACATGAAATCTGCTTTACACTGACCATTCTAGTTAAGGAATTTCTGCTTTGTAAAAAGATAAATTGAAGTAATTTGTATAATACAATACCTTGCTGAGAATATCATCTGCAATTGCATAAAGAGTGCTGTCATCACCCCCAGAAGTTCCCTGAGTGCCTCCTCCTTGTGTTAAAAGCAGAGATTCAAAGAGAGTCTTAGTTTGCTGAAGATCTTTTGCAATATCCACATTTTCATGCAACCCAAATACCTCTGGGTGCTGAGTAAAGGGAAGATTCTAGGACAAAATAAAAAAATGTCTGGGTGACATAAAGCAGGATGAATCTGATCCCAGGTTTCTTTAAGAAGTCGGGTGAAAAACTATCACTGACTCAATTGCAGGTGAGTAAGGACCTTAGTGGCAGGTATTTGCAGACAGAATTACTGCTGATAGAACCAACACCTCTCATACAGAAAGTAATTTCCAGGGAATTCTCAATTATCTATGCTACACGTCCTCCTATCTACTTACTAATTCTTTCTCCAAAACATTTGAGATCACGGAGGGGATCATACAAGGATGCCAGGCAGGAACCTGAGCACACAATTAATTGTGCTGCAAAACTACCTCTTCAAGCCTTTCAAGATTGCTTTCTTAGCACATCATCATAACAGTGCAAAATCTTGCTACTTTTTACCTTAATAAACTCAATGTACTCCTCATATGTGCCTTTTGGTGGAGCATAGTAGTTGCCACTGGGAGAAAAAGTGTAACGAGGATTTTCAATTATATCTGGGTTATAGAAGTCATCCAGCATTGTCAGCAGCAAACGTCTGTCCCAGTCATCTGTCACTCGACCTCCATAGTTACACTCACCAGTCAGATATGAGACAGCTTCAAAAGGAACATGGCTATACTCATTGATGAATAACTGAAACAGAAATAAGAGCAATTCTAGAGACTTGCAGTATCTGCTAAACAACAGTGTGACCTAACAGATAAAAGGCTGGAAGCTATAGCATGTGTAAACTGCAGTTTATGGAGCTTCTGAGGTGCTGGAAATCCAAATTATGAAATCTTATTTTCAGGTAAAAATTATTGTTTAAAATTAAGATGAGTTAAGAGTAAAAGCCTCTCATGAATATCAAAATTCCTCAATCATCCAAGTAATTCCTGAACTATTTACAAGTGGATGGTTTATCCAGTTCAAACTTTGTAGATGGACACTTTCCTGCACCAGAAATAAAAATGCATTTCACTTAATTTATCTTTTAATCTTCCTCTAATCTCATTCATTAACTTCTTGATAACTTTTTCAAATCTTCGGCCTCAACTTCTGTAATTCAGTTTTAACTCTCCCAACTTTTCTAAAGAGTGCTTGTAAAAGGTTCAAGGTCAAGTAGTGTTCATCATCTCATCCTGGGCAAGGAGAGCAGTCTGAGGTTCTGTTAACTACCAATACACATGTAAAAAAATTTCCTCCTACTAACCACCCTCATAGGTGACTATCACTGACATGTGCTACTTAAAGAACTGTGTTGTACATAACAAATTTAACTTTTGTAATACACATATATATTCATTATATTCCATATGTCTGTAGAAATCCAAAATTATAAATTACATAAAAAGCTTAAAAATATTTATAATATGATTGACATTCCTTGCCTTTACAGCTGAAGTCCTGAATATCTATAACATTTGAGGTAACTTCAGTGTATTGTTCCTTGTGACTCCCAGCTGTGATTTTCAAGAACAGAGTCTAGGAGGTAATCAATGATTTTACCTGCAGCTGTCTGATACTGATTCGCAAGTCGGATCCATTAAATCCATAGGGAATATTCCAACCAAGGGGCCCAAACTTCCTTCTCTCCTGAACAAGAGCATGGAAGAAACAAACTCCGAAGAGTAGTTTCTCCCATATCTTTGAGAAAAGCAAAAAAAAAAGTATTATTAACTAGTCTATAAGCTCATGGTAGTGTGTAACCCATGTAGTGAGCACCCCTGGATTACCACCCTCCACCCAGGCATAAATCCAGGCCAGTACTAATTACCTTGTGGTTTTTGCCTTGGGAACAAGTGCACACGCAAGTGCCTCATGCAAGCACATTTAGCCAGTTCCTCAAGTACCATGATATTCTTTAATGTATAGGGCAACTGACTTCATAAGAATTCCAATAGCACCAGATGTTTATTTTTAAGGTTCATTAGATAAACAAAAAATACAAATGTAATTTTAAAGCAAGTCCTTAGGTACAGTCACACCTATGTATATTGATAACTCTTATCTCTGATCCCACTGTTTTTCACTTCCTTCACAGGTAATGATTAGCTAAGTTGTTCACCAGGTATCAATAAGATATATGGGCACAGCACTATTTGGTCCCTGGTAGCAAGGAAAGGTCTCGTCAGTGTTTATCATCTCAATAATGACAGACATGCCCTTCTAATCAATGTTCAGAATCCACATGCATTGTGTACTCTGTGTGTGTAGCAGGTAAGTGATTTAATAAAGCCTAAGAAACCATTTAAAATATTGCTATGTGAAATTAACTGACAGAGGTAATTCTTAACTAATGATCTTTATCACTGCAAAACCTAAATTCACAACCACAGTAGAAATTTTAGCTCATAATTATTCACTGGACAGAAATCAATATATCCGTGGATAAAAAAACCCCAAAGCCCAAAAACTTCTCAAGAGATAGGCACATTACCAGCTCCTTTCCAGGGCATCCAGCAAAGAATTCAGGATCAGAAATAGGATCAGAAAGAAATGATTGAAGTAGGTTTAAGCGGAGACCAGTAGGGGGTTCATTTGTCATCTTCACTCCATTCTGCAGAATGGTTACTGGAAACTAGAAATAAAAAAAAAGCGAAACTGCATTCAGAAAGGGTGGAATAGATTCTATATTAAGAATATACTATTATTCTGTGTTTTTTACATAAACAACTATCTGCAAGAAAATTGACATTTTAAAGGTCAACAGCTTATAAAAATTTCTCCAAGGCATCAAGAAAGTAAGACTGCTGTAAATAACAAACTTGTATTTTAAAATGTTTTCTTGGTATTCAACACTTCACAAATCAAATGCAAGACTAAATTTTTGAATTTATGTGAGAGAAAAAAAACCTTCTTAATCATATATGCTGACAGATTGCAGTTCCATTGAGTAATACACAAAATATTGCACATCAAAATATCAAAATATTACAAAGGAAGCTTGATATTATTATGTTCATAATTATTTTTAAATGTCCTTTCTTTGTTAAATTGTTTCTTCAAAGCCTCATTGCATTTCAGAGAAGTTTTGTATTATCAGCTCATTCAGGTATACAAAAATTCCCCAAAAATGCCATCAACTTTCCCTTTCCGTAAACAGAGATTATGGGGCCATGAATATACCTTTGGTGAAGGGTAACTTGTAAGCCAAAGTCTGAATTCTGGGTGACATTTTTCACTGTCAAGCTCTTCACATATTTTCTCCAGCATCGGCATCCAGGAGACAGCTAAATGACAATTTTGTAAACAAACCCATGTTCCTTCTTCCATTCCTGTTTGAATCATTTTTGTAGCTATTGGTCCTTGTCCTTGTCCTAATGAGATGGACTGAAACTTATCTCCTACCATCTCTCTGTCATTTGCCAATTTCAGGAGGCCTTGAACAGAAAGCATAAGTTTTTAGCACTCATACATTTAAAAGAAATTATGTCAGGAAATAAACTGAAAAACTTCTATTATTATTTTGTTTACATGTACATACAAATTTCCATTCTGAAAGGGCACAGAATTCCACCAGTCTGACATAATGCACTCAAATCTACTTGCAGAAAGGGCAAAATAATCCTCCCTGTGTATTGAAGGGGAATTTGAGGTCCCTATTTTCTCTTTCAGTGTATACTTACTAGACATGGGATCTGCTCCTGGAGATAGCACAAATATTAAAGGGACTGTAGCAGTTGAATCTAAGTAACTTTTTGCTAGATCAAAAGGTGGTGGCTCTACAAATTTCTTCCCCAGTTTCTCAGTAACAAATGTT
This sequence comes from Rhabdornis inornatus, assembly GCA_013397075.1. Taxonomy (NCBI): domain Eukaryota; kingdom Metazoa; phylum Chordata; class Aves; order Passeriformes; family Rhabdornithidae; genus Rhabdornis; species Rhabdornis inornatus. The sequence goes on along the minus strand of VWZS01000943.1, from coordinate 72,209 downwards.
GTTATTGCTGGACCAATCTGGTAAAAAAAAAAAAGCAAATACAAACCATTAACACAGACATAACTGCACATCTGACACCACCTTTAATGCCAAATTCCCAAGCCTGCAGAAATTTCTCTGATTTGCAGAGATTTCAGACCAGTCTTGCAGAATGATCCAGAAGCAAAGGTTTCACCTATTGTTGACATCTTTCTCCTTAATTTTTCCTTACAAGAGGAATAATAACGCTTTTAGAAAATAAAGAATAACATACCTCACATAAATAATATTAGATACCATTAAGACTTTGATTCAGGCTTTTCCTGATGTGGAGGACAAGCACATTCTCCCATTGGAAATATTAATGTAATTATTTTTAATTAATTCAAGGGAGCAAATGCAATGTGCCTTAAATTCTAACAGTGATAGTTCCTAAAGAACATGCAATACAATTTAAGTGCACCAAAGGCAGAATTTGTTGAAAGTTCATCTTGGTCGTTCAAATCAACCCATTTTATCTCTTTTTGCCTTAAAAATAATTTGCATGAAAGCACATTATATCAGATAACCTGCGTATTTTTTCAGGCTAATATGTCCTGTTCTCAAGTATATTGGGGGCACCAGGAAACAGCCTAGCCATGAAAAAATACTTCAAGAGAACAAGAACAATGAGAAGCCTTCAAAAGATTCATTAAATCAAATCAGAAAGATTTCAGCTAATGCTTGTGGTGTTTGTATTGGTCACTCGAAAAATAAAAACAGCACTTACTTTCTAAATAAATATGATGAACAGATTAATTACTCGAACAGGAAGGGCTAACTATGCTACAAGGCATGGCACAGTCTACAAATACTCCATAACAGATCATTTTACCTTGTCTGGTCTTAAGCACCGAAGAATTATCATCTTCTGTAATTCAGTTAATGTATCATTCCACTCTTCTGGTAATGGAAAGTTGTGAGGCTCTTTGCTATCGTACATTTTTTGCCATTCACCTATATTTTCAGAGACATGACTCCTAGAGAAAAAAAAATAACTATGAATACCTGGAGTCTTTTTTTACATGTTTATCAAAGGCAAATTACATTGTATTGTCATTTAAGACATTTCATATCTACATCAGAAAATAATCCCACAGTTGAGCTTCTCCATGCTAAATGGTGAAAAATATCTTTCCACCATGCTGCCGAGGAGAGGCTCCACCTGAAAGGTTCCAAGTTGACAAATTCTGTTTGGTCCTCCAGCCAGTAATGCTTGGACCTTCATAGGTCCAGGTGAATTTTCTGCCCCCACTATTTCAGAAAAACACTTTAACTGAAGACAATTACCAGGAAATTCAGCTAGGGAACAAAAATTATTTTCCTTCACACAACATGCAAAGCATGTCCTTCGCAATGAGACAACTCTCATCATCCACATTGCTACTAAAACTACACAGGAGCTGAAACACAAAACAACCTCAAAGAACTTCTTCTAAGAGAGCAGTGTCACTGCACTCAGATCCAAATGCTTCAAATACTTGCAATCAGTCAGCTAATTTATGGAAGTCTTGTACAGCCATGTTGTCTGCAGAATTTAGTGTTAAATTCTACTTAAACCTAGGGTGAAATTGTACTGAGTTCAGGAGAATAGAGTCTACTAGAAAAACTTCCCCAGAACTGCAGTGGAATTCTGCTACCTGTACCATCTCTAGCTTTCACTAAACCCTTAGAACACTATTTCTCTACCATGAAGATATTTCAAAAGAAAAGTTTCTTTAGGCAATGCCTCAAATAATTTAGAAAAAATATACTTTTATTAAATAATATTATAATTAGTGATCTGACTGATGGAGCAAGTGAAGGAAACATGATAATGAAGAAAGGGGCTGGTTTCATCCCATTTGCATTCTGTCACTGATTTGGAAAACATAGCAAACACTTCTTTCAGCATGTTACATAAGTATTGGTCAAAACCAATTCAGGCCAATTCACATCAGTATTTTACCATACCTCAGACTTTTCATAGCTGGGAATTCACTTGCACGACATAATTCATCCCAGCTCTTATCTGATAGCCAAGATGGATCTGGATTCTCGTGCTCATTCTTGAGACCCACGCCTCCAGTTAGTAAGAACATAAACTCCTGATGTTCTATTTCATTATTAGCCCTATATGAAAAAAAAAAAATCAGTAATTGAGATACAATTTCAACAATAGAAACAGCTGTTTCAAATTAATTACACTTCACTGCCCATAAAGAATGCTTCTACTGCAGTAAGAGCTGATATCAGATCTCAATATTCTATATTATTAAAAAACTGCATGATAAAAATGTCTGATTAAGACTAAAGTAAGGGTTTCAAGAGGTCAATCTTAGAATAAATGAATCATTTAGCTTGGAAAAGACCTTTGAGATCAAGTCCAACCATTAACCCAGCACTGCCAAGCTGTCACTATCCCATGTGTCTCAGTGCCACATCTACACGGCTTTTAAAAACCTCCAGGGGTGGTGATTCCACCACTGCCCTGAGCAGCCTGTACCTGTCCTGACCAAGCTTTTGGTGAAGAACTCATTCCTAATACCTATATATACACATATTTTTTTTTTAAGTGCAATTATTCCTGATTTTTAAAGGCTTTGCAGAAAATAAGTTCTGCAATTACAGTACCCTTACAAATTGGCCCAGGAAGAACATCCATGTACAGATGAGTACACATTGCAATTAATTAAGTATGCACATTATGGTTGTGCAGTTTTAAACATATAATTTCTTTCATGATGTATTCACACAAAATTAGGAAAAGAAAACCACAAAGCTGGTGGAAAGGAGAAGACTGCATCTGAGATCTCATGATGTTATGCAAAAGGGTAACAGACAGACAAGAAAAAAAAGTTAAAAACAAAGACAAAAACCTAGAAGCTTTTGGCATTACATATTACTGCTTAAGTTTTAATTCTAAAATGTTTTCTTAAATAAAAACAATTGTTTTTGACATAAGGATGCTTTTACACTACCCAGATCCTTTAAAGATAGATTTATCATTGACAAAACCATTGGCAAATGGGCTCACATTTTTTTTTCATATCTCCTGTAGTAGTGATACATGCACTCACTTACTCTTCCATTTGTTAATATTACACATCTTAGAAAGCCCAAAGTATTCATAACCTTACACCAGAGGCATTATTATCAATGTGCACAAGAACATTCCATCTCATCAGTATTTGCTTCCATGATAAAACTATTAGTTTCTGTTAGTAAAAGACTTCACAAAAATGAGCTTACATGAGCAGATTACAACACAGCAAAAATGAGAAGAGCAGCTTGTCTGTTTCAAACAGTGAACGACAGACTTGGCAGTACAGATTATAGGTGAAGTGGTCATTTAGATACTGAAGTCGCTTCTTCAGAATCTTGGATTTATTGCTAAAAAGAAAAGAAGTGATAAACTGAGACTTCAAATTGAATAACAGAGACAATCCATTAAGAAATCTCATCTGTTTAGGGTTGTGGAGGATTTATATTAGATCCACAGGTTCCACAAGGGACTTAGGTGCCAGTTTCCCCAGAATTTCAACTCTACTCCCTGTCTTTTTCAAAGGCTGTAGCACTTTTAAAAGTCCCATGCAAAATTATAAGCTGAAATCAATTTGCCACAGTTAAGTGGTGGCACACAGTCTTCAAAATGGAGCCTATTTCAGAACCTGACTTCACACTAAGTCACATTTTTAAAAACACTTAAATGTAGCATATGCCAACAGTTCATAATTTAATAATATCTAAAAAGAGCAATTAATTAATTAATAAATCCTATTTTCCTTCAAAAGCCTGCATTTAAGGAGGCAAATTGTTTCCAAATGGAGAAAACTATCTGTAAGAAGAGAATGAAACCCTCTTCTTTTCTGCAGCCAGGTCCTGTTTACCTGTCATGAATGGAGCTGATGTAGAGGTTGACAAACCAGCTGAGGGAGTACTGGTACATGGGGTCGATGCTGGCCAGGTCAGCGACGCTGAAGAACAGCATGGCCGAGTGCTGTGCCACCGGCCGGTACGCCTCCCGCGACTCCGCGATCTTCAGCTCCGTCTTCTCTGCAATCTACACACCCACAGCAGGGGAGAAACAACAGCTTCTCATAGTCTCAATACTCTTCATATTCTACTAAAATTCTACTACTTAATAACACTTCCAAAATGGTTCCATACAGCTGGTTCCATACATTACATACTGTAACATATGTAACACCAGAGTAATGAAACTTCTCTGCTCAGTAAAATGAGCACTTAGCCCTACCCCAGTACTGCCTGATCTATTCACCTGCACTACACATACACATACGTAAAACATTTTGAAGACTGAATAAACTACCAGTGAAGATTCTAGAACAGATCCAATTTTATTTCTCTTCCCATTTCACAAGTATAGCGCTCCTTGTGCTATGCATCCAAATCAGAGACCTTCTGCTGGCTGCAAATTTTAACATTTAATTTCTCAGTACTATTGAGGGAAGCACACATAGACACTCCTTACCTGCTGTTTTCTTGTGATCTCATTAGCCATGACTTTGGCAGAATCTAAGACCTGGATGGCAGTCTCATCTTCCAGAATATCACCTTCAGATGACTCTAAAGTTTCTAAAATTTTCTTTTCGATTTCTTGTAGATTCTTTTTATTGGCTGCAGACTGAACAATGAGAGCATTTCTTTCCTCTTCTAAATCTGGCCTAATGAAGAAAAAAACAAAAACCAAAATCAGCCAATGCTGATCTTGCACTGGCTGCAAAAGAAGCCCCTGAAAATTACTCCCTCTTCCTACAGGAAGTTATTTGTGAATATTCTCTTCAGTTTAAGCAGGTTTTTGCTGTTTAACATATATTTATACTGGTGAGTACAGATTTCTTTGCATGGCTTCTACTCAGTATTTGGAAATGACAGTCTAATTTTTAACATCTTAGCATTTGGCAAATGGCAGTGCATCTTAGTTTTTCTTTATTGTATCCCTGCTGCCTGAAAAAAACCCACCATGTGATACACAGAGCTGGAAACAGTTTACTGCTGGAAACAGTTCTGTTAGCAAATAGTTTACCCCAATTGCACAGATTATGATCCATAATCAGTTTCAGAGGTACTTCACATTTATTCATACAAAATCAAAATGAAATCCTCATAGTTCTGCACCTCTGTCTGGCAGTTCAGCCACATTGAAAAAATAACAGTAATGATTTAAACTTCAAATAATATTTACATAGCTTTCTAACATTCAAGGAATATTTGAGGAGAAAATAGACATGAAAAAAAAATTATTCCACATCTGCTATTTTAATTAACTTGTGGACACTTACCCCCAACACTTCCCTAATAAACTTTTTAAATAATAAAATTTTAGTTTAAAGCTGTTACTAAACAACATTTACACCACGCAACATACGTTTTTCTATACAATAAATTAATTTCTCTGGAATTATTCCATAAAAACCTTTAATGTCTGTTTACCATAGAGACTTACCTTTCTTCTGCTACAACAATACCTAGCAGCTGGTCTTCAAGTCCCTCTGGTGTTATCATAAAATTGAGTAATAAAACTTTTGTAGCAAGTTCAGGCATATAGTGTGGATTTCTTAGTTTTGTGGTAATAAAAAACTTGAAATCACTGGAATACTCAATAATGCTCTCACCAAGCCTGATACACTCCATACCTCCTAAAGTTAAAAAGAGAAACATTAAGAAAACTTACCTACTCCAATTATTCATATAAAAAAATATTTCTGTCATTAAATAAAAGAAAACTTCTCATCAATGACAAATTTCCTGAGAAGTAAAAATGAGTAAATATATCTGATAGTCCCAAACTCTTACAGTTTTCAATGGGGCCACTTATCATTCTTAGCAGATGAAATCAAGTCAATTCAATTACTAATGTACTTCCAATTTGAATATACAAAAACTAGATATGGCAACAGAGAGCTGTGGAATTATTGCCAAATATTCTCTTCTTACACACTACTCTTTCCTTGAATTACTTGTCTGAAAGAGGAAACCACAAAGAAAAGAGAAGTATTTGAGCTTTCCTTTTGTTTTTAATTCTAGACTTGAAAATCAGTAAAGACAAACTACGTAAGAAGGAAGGGAAAATATATTTTTCTTTATGTGCACTTTTCTGTCATCTAACAGGAGAAAAAGCTGAAAACCAAATTCATAGCTACTTGCTAAGTACAGTGCAAACTATGCCTTAAGCAAAATGCCTTGACAGCTTATCTTGATTTCTGCAAAATTTAGCAAATATTCTTATTAGACTAAAACCTATGAAAATGAACAAGCAAACAATTTCATTGACAATGTTTCCTTCACAGAATTTCTTTAGTCTCCTACAGTGGTCTGGTGAAGGTTTTCACATGAAACTATTATCATGATAGGTAGGAATGACATTTATTAAAAAGTAAAACTTCAGGCTGTTGTGCAATTACCCCTCTCTTACCAGAGGCAGAATCAAGGGAAGAAGAGAGCAATATGAAAAACATATTCTAGAGACTAGAAACTGAACATTAATGTCCTCTCCTTCAGGGCTCTAAATTAATTCTGCTGTACCTTGTTTAAATGTCTGTTTAAGCAGCAAAGGTTCAAGAGATGGATCTAGTTCTTCTCCAACATTTTCTAGCAGCAGGGGAGTCCCAAACTGAATGCAGTTCTCCACAGTTCTCATATAATCTGTGTCACTGATCTTGATAACATTCAGACGGTTGTCCTTCTCAAAATTCTTGATCCACTTATTTGCTTGACCTTGAGGATCAATCATTAATGGCCTAGAAAATACAGCACAGTTTCCTCAGTGCTTGCAGGCATTTTTCAAAATTTTAAACTATTTTACATGTTTCTGTATCAGACTGTCAAGAAGAAGCAATAGAATTTAATTTCATTATTTTAAGATATCAGTGAGTAACAGATGCATAGGTGCTTTGCGATAATTTGAAAAGTAATAGCAGGAATAGCTTTAAAAGTTGCAAAAGATGTTTAACATTTTTCATAAAATAATCAGAATGCAGAATTCTCGTGAAATATTGTTCTACCTCCCCACTAGAATATAAAGATTCCACTCCTTTTTTCAGTTCTATTGCTCTACAGAAGCAACATTGTTTCCAGATATATCCTTTTTTTAAAAGTGGGAACTTGTTTGGATTTGAAAATTAAACCTTTTTGTCACCTACCAACGTCTTGAATTGTCAACAATGACCCCATTGTCTATAGAAAATACATCAGTTGGCAAACCAGCAATATTCCAGGCTCTTATTTTTATCGGGTCACCAAGATTCTTGCTCAAAGAGAAATTCTCAGAACAAGGGATTTCCTTCTCCTGAAAGAGAGGAAAAAAACCACAACAAAATAAATGTTTTCCTTTATTCTGTGTTTCTTTGTATCCTTATTAAATGCCACTTCAATCCAAAAATGACAATGTGCATTTTGTTTTAAGAGACTGAAATAGGTAATGTATAAGTAAAATTCCTGGGTAAAATAAAACTAAAATTTCAATACTCAACTACATTTCCCCACTAAATATTTACTCCCTCTTCATATTTTGTAAGATTTGCCCAGTTTTTGGTATATTCATAATGTGGGAGGTTTGTTACATAAAGTTATGACTTAAGAAATTAATACACAGTTGGAAATACCTAATTATATCTTCCATTAACTCAGTACAGCAGTCCAGTGCTGATTTGTTACTGTTTAATGCATTTTAAAGTTATTCCAAATCACTTGATATATGAATTACGGCAGTCATATTAGTACGTTCGAAGTGTCCCTTTGCAAACCACACAATCAACCATCTAATTAACATACAATTATTTTATGGTGTAAGCTATAGAGTGTTTTACATTACACATAACTGCATTTTGAATTTAATTCTTTCATTTAAAGGCAAAATACAGAAAACAATGAAATTTTACTTCAGTAGCAATCAAGCCTTACAAAATCAATGATGGTCTCTAATGTCTGATATGCTATTGTGGAGTAAAGTATAAGTGCGGAGTAAATTCAGTGATTTAATTAAATTCAAATCTACAAAATATTGGATCAGCAGAATTGATCCCATTGGTTTACCCATGAGGTTTACTAGGCTAATATAAAATAAATTACAACAGATTTTTGAAGCCTTTAGCAGCAATCTCAAAAAGCAAAACGTTTATTTAACTCTAAGAGAACCTTCTAACCTCGCACAGTTTACTCCAATCTTTGGTACATTCTTGTCGAAATCCAGCAGTAAAGGCTCCCAGATATGCTATTACACCAGCTGATATCAGAATATCTCCTGTCAGATTATCATATTCCTCTTGAAGATCACATGCAGCTTGATTCCACCTATGACAAGCAGAAAAAAGTCATGCTGAAACCTCCACATTAATGATATTGATGTAAAAAATCAACTTGGTTTTGTTCATCTTGGGTAAAAATAGGTGAAAAGTATGAAAATCTCATTCACGTATTCCATCCTCATTTTGAAGAGATTTCCTCTACAATTCTCCCAGTGTTACTGCCCATATTTTTACGCTATAAACAATTAGGAATATTTCAAGGTGTAAGACATTCTTTAATGTTACAGTCCTCAGACAGAAGTACAGCATTAAAGGCTTAGAGAATGGAATTGGAAGCTCTATTTCTACAGTGGTTGTTTTATCTGACACTTGAACTTTAGCCTGACCTTGTTTTCTCTCCACCAAGGCCTCCAATCAACTTCTCTGCTCGTTCCAGTTTTTTAGCACACAGATCAACCTGGAATTCTAAACGAGCCTTTTCTTCTGTCTTTTCAGCAAAGGTTTTCTCCAAAGCAGCCAAATGGCCTTCAACTGCTGCAAGTTCTCCTCTCTTCTGATTCAACAGTTCCATTGTGGTTGCCAAGGACTCCTCTGCCACTTTCAAACGTTCTTTTTTGGGTTCAATCTCCTATTCAATTACAACAATATACAAATGCTTTTAGTATGTTTTTGTAACTTTATTATTAACTACAAAGCTGAGGGCGAATACACTGAGCGAAGGAAGATCCCATAGCACTGAGAGGCAAGGATCAAAACCACACCTTTGATACCCTGTGAAAGACTTCCATTCCCTTAATCCATTTGCACAAACCCTCTGCTGCCGAGGAAGCTTTAGCCACCACTTGGGGATCAAACTCTGGATTAGTCAGGTACTCAGTCCGAATCTTCTGCATGACAGCATCCTGGATAACAAAAGCATTAGAGCCCATCAGATCTCATGGCTGACACTTCAAAATTGAACAGATTCATTGCCATTTCTCTACACAATGTAATAAGAAAGAATTATTCCGTATTAACTGTTGTAGAAATCACTGCTCATGTGATTGTTTTGATCTTCCTATCATGTTTCATAGTCTTTTCCTGTTTTCATTCTAATCCTATCCTTATCCTTTCTAATCATGCATTTGCTGTATCTTCCACGTGGCAGCTCCCTAAGTGCTAAAAGCATTACAGTCACATAGAAGCCTTAATGTACGCTGCCCTTTGTGTAAAACACACCAATTCCATTATTTGCTACCTCTTTCTCAATACACAACTTTGAGGCTCACTATAAAAATGCATTTCTTCTAATGTAATTCAAAATGTAATTGCTTGTGCCTACTTTTGGGGATCAGTTTTATAAATGACAAAGCATAATCTATAAAGGACAAAGCGTATTCAGTTTCCAGTTAATTCAGCAAAGGGCAAGAATCATACTCTTGGATAGCAAGACCTTTGGGAGAAATTATCATATTTGAAAGGTTATATAGCTAGTACCTTTCTGCATTTATTGTATATCTGCCAGTATAATCAACAAAATATTACCCATTTTGTCATCATTAATTGATTCATTTAATCAAAATAATACAATTAGAAAAAGATGTTAAGAAGGGCAGCCAATTATAAAAATAATTTTATTATGCTGAATAGTTGATCTAGTAAAACTAGCAAAACAATAAGGCATAGGAAGGCTGGACATGGATCAAATGTCCATTGGTTCCACCAAAAAACCCTAATCAACTCCCAAAACAGAATATGTGAAATGAGGCTAAAAGGACGCAGGCTCAGAAGAAACTGATTTGGAAAAATGATGTCTCCAATAGAGTATTTTCTCATATTTTTTTCCCTGCAAGAAAGTGTCAACATGGTAAAAATGACAGAAAAAGCCTTACTGGAATGGGTTTCTCGGAACAGGCTTTCAAATCCTTTAAGAAATTAATGTTGCCAAGCATTTTCTGGCTTGCAGTCCAATAATCCAAAATCTACAAAACATAGTAGGAAATACCTTTTCAAGGTTTAAAAAAAATACATATACAAAAAGTTACAAACCTAATTTAATTAAAACTCATGAATATTTAATACTGATAACCCGGTATATCCTTGTGATGCCAATAAAGCATAAAGTCTGCCAGATCAAACATTTCCTTCCAATCATACTTTAAGCCAAAAAGTAAACAGTGTCTCAGGGAACTTATGTATTATCTATTCTCAATAAATGTATAAAGCCAATTAAATCTAGTACATTACAAAATTTGGAAAGTAAGGAATTCTGGAAGTTTTTGGTAAAATCCTGGGTAGAGGCTATAAGTACTTGCCTACTTTTAATGGACCTTGGGTTATCTTGTTAACTGGATAAGTGTTGAGAAGAACATGAATTACATTTTTAATTACTATTTTTATTACTATTGTCTGCTATTTTACCTTGCCTCCAGATCCTGAAGGATCTGGAATTCTTTCAGGTTTTTTTTCTCTTATGACACAGACAGCAGCCATGACAAGTTTGACACCAGATGGAGGATTTTTCATTGTTTTGACAACTGCTATATCTGAAGGCTGAAATAAAAAATACATTAAGTATTATGTCTTTCTCAGCACTCAATAAATGAACTGATAGAAAAAAGAGGAATTATAACACCACTACTAATGAATGTAAGTAGTAATAGAGGACTTTAAGAAGGGATGATACAATGTTACCATCACAAGTAACAATATCAATATCCTCTATGCAGAGGAAATAAAAATTAAATAAATGCCAATAAACTGTAAACTAATGATTAAATAAAATTATGCTTTAAATATTCCAGGTCAGAATATTTTTGATACATTGCTGTGTATCATCTAAGATAGCTCATATTCTTCTAAATTCCTACTTCATTTCAGAGAGTTAAATAACACTTTCAAATGCTGAAATTTAGATCAGCTTGCCTTCAAAGTGTCAAGAGCACCAATTGCAGCCTCCATGACAGGTAATGCCTCTGCCAGGTCACTCTCACATTCATTTTTCAGTGCCTGAGCCTCATCAGCTTTTGCTGTAGCGATTTCTTCATCCACTTTTACAATTTTTCTTTTTTCTTCTACTTCAGCAGATTCTACTTCTATAATCTAAAGAAAAGCCATGAGTGGGCTTTATTTATATTGTGCCGTGAATGATCAAATAAACTGAGATTACCTACTATAGAACCTTTGGAATACTGGAAAATATAAAGAGAACATTGAAGTTTTTTAATATGTTAACATAATTTCAATTTAGGTTAAGGGAATAATTTCTTAGCATATTGCAATATCATCATGGAGTTTTAACAGTAGATAAATTGCATGATATCAGATTACTCTCAATAACAGCTATTCAAAATATGTTTGAAGTTCAGGAGACAAGAAGCTCCTCATGTTTGTGCATCAGGCTGCAACTAAAATAGATGAGCTTTAACAGGGAGTTTTAGCTTCATAGTCTGTAACACTGACTACTGAAATTTATTTTATTTTCAGAGGTAAGTCAAGCCTTTATCCAACTCCCTTGGCAGTTCTAGGGGAGTGACATTCAGTTTTCTTAGAGGTAGAAGAGATACCACTGTATCTGTAAAAACAGTTAGGAATCAGAAACAAGTGCATAACATGTCAAATCTTGCTTTTTTGGTGATGCAACAGTCACATACTAGATAAGTATGGGTGGATTTTCATATACTAGAATTTTTCAAACACCCAAGATTTTTGATCCTAAATCACTAAATTCCCATGAAATTAACTGGGTTTAGGATTCTTTGATAAATCAAGCATATAATCTCTGTGCATGCAAAGACAGACTGTGAAAAACTGTTCTTGTTTGTTTTGGCATATCTAGTAATGAAAAAGCTATTTGAGGTTTTCACAATGTTTGTGAATCAACTTAGGAAATCTGATTTAGTCACTATAAGCATGAAAGTTCCTCTAACATCCTTCAGCATGGAGCTTAGGCAACAACTGTATATCCAGAGAATGTATTTTATATAAAGAATGAAATTTTCTTTCTGTTCTAAGGATATAAACATAAATAACCCATTTTAGAATACTGAAAGCCTTTTTAAACAAGAAGGGAACTCAAAAATCTCAATTAGACTCTTATTTTCTGAAAGTCCAACATCAATGAAATAAGACACATGCTTACATTAAAAGCCACAAAGCTGTATTTGCATAACCCTACCTTCATCATGCTTGCATTTTCCACTTTAGCCTCTTCCAGTTTGGGCTGCAGCTCAATTAATTCTGCTTTCATCCTACCAACCTATGCATATACAAAAGAATCAGGTGGGATCCAGAAGGGTCAAGCACAATTTCCAACAATTTCTTTAAGACCTAGATTTTACCTAGTGACTAATTTATTGATAGAAGGATATAACATTCAGTTTCAAATCAAAACATTTCCAAGACTTATTTTTATCTCCTATGTACAATGTCTAATTTTAAGAACTATGCTCACTTACAGTCACCTGTTAACCACCAAGGAAATGACAGCTCGTTTCATATACTACTTAACAATATATGCTTAGAGATGTGTGGCTCTAGCCCAAGTTCTGTGATTGTAGGAAAGAAAATGCAAAAAACATTTGTTAGTTTTACTGCTGAAGATTGAACTAAAAAAAATTTGAAGGACCACTTTTGACTGACTTCTCCAGTAAGTGACCTGCATTTGACAAATATTTTCTATTTTCAGTTCCATATTTGTTGTAACTCACCTGTGACTCAGCAAAAGCTAGTTTATCTAGCCCATTCACATATTTCTTCTTGGCTTTCATTACACTGTCTCTTTTCTCAGTAAGAAGTCTCTGAAATGCAGCAATAAGCTCAAGATAAGAAGTAGGAGTAACATAATTATAGCGTCCCAGACTTTGTAAAAACCTATTTAAAAAGTAAAAAAAGAAAGAGTAACTTTAAATTTTGATTTATTTTTTGATTTTTTTTTTTTAGTTTACTGTTAGCAATGTTATGTAACTGATAGGCATTAACAATTTCAACGATTTTATATAATTATTATGAAGGCAAATAGTTGTGTTAACTTTTAATATATAAATGAGTAGCATTGAAACTCAGTCACCTAATACTTTATGATTGTTTGCAAAAGCCATAGACTGACCTTTCAGAGAGTGACATAACTGAAGTATGAAAGTATTTACAGATGGGCACAACTCCTTGACGCTCAGTGTCTGAGAGCTGAAGTGTTTCTAAGAACTTACTAGCCACACGTTCAAGGGCATCTTCAGGCCATGGCTGAGGGAGAAGTGAAGAGGAAAGAATTTGTAAAAGTCAACTGTTAGCAATCTTCAAATGTTAAAATTGGTTTTTACCATTCAAACCACCAGAATGAGACACACTAGTCCTAGCTGTATCTCAAGAATAATGAACTGATAAAAAGGTTGGTTAGTTCAGGCAGCAAGGTCACCCACCACCCATGCAATCTTTTCTGGCAACTCCTAGTTGATCTTCTAGCTCAAAGATACACGTTAACATCCCATCCAAAAAGTTCTGCATCTGTTCATCCTTTGGCATAAAAATTAATTGACATTAGCACTTGCCCGAGCTATAGAGTGCTTTATTGAGAGCAATACTGCTTACATCAATACTGTTTCTCCAAGTTTTATTCTGCTGTAAAAGATCTACTGATGAACAACAGGATTTGTATTTGCTAGTCATTCTTAAAATGGATGACCTGCTTAATAGGCAGCCACAAATAAGATCATTTTACAGTCACAATGAAATGATTTCTCTAGGCCTTTAAAGCATATACATTATGTAATAAAATTACAAATTGCCATCATCAAACTAAGACTATTCATACTTCAGAAATATGTAGCAACAAAATTTAACTTTATATAGATGCAGAAATGTTGAGATCAGACACCAAAGAGCTCCCAAAATATCACAGAAAAGGCTTATGCCATTTTCAAATTTTGAAAAACAAGGAGTACTTTTACAAGGAAGACAAGAGAAAATCTAATGGAGCAGATTTTTGAGGAAACAATATACATATTTTCCCATACCTGGAACCAATCAATAGTACAGCAGTTGATGAGTGATGGAAACTGTCTCAGACGATTGCGGAAAGCATCTCCAATTGGGCTGAATGCCACCACAATATGGAGATTTTCTTTGCAGAAGTTCACAAAAAGTGCATACAAGGCCAAGGGACTGAGTTCTTCACCTTTATCACCAGCCTGAACTGCTGCACGAACACCCTTAGGAATAATACATACCATAAAAAATGTTATATAAATTCTCATTAAGCACATCTGAAATCCTATAGCAATCCTATTAATGGTAACATCACCAGGAAAATTATTTTTTTTAGTGGAAATGAAACAGGCAAAATAAAGTAGAAAACCAGATCAAGTACTAAATACTGTCTGAGAACAGGACTGCACTACTTATCTGTGACCCTGACAACTCATTCCAGAAATTATCATCTGCTGCTCTGAGCAACTGAGAGTAGTATTGTCTCATGACAATAGAGTAAAAGAAGAATTCTTTGGAGGGAGTAGACTTAAATGAGTAAAAACCAACTTTGCTCCAGCTGGCACATTGTGTATAGCTACACCAAGTTCCAGCATACACCCACTGAAGATGTTTACGCAAACTGCAAAATTGGAAAAGAACCATATTATTTTAATATTGTCACTATATACCTGCTAAGAATGAAATAGTAATAGAAAAAGACCACAAGAATTATAATCTAACTTCTTGGAAAGAAACATGCTCCATAACTTAAGTGCAAGAAAAGCCAGTAGTAACATCTATCAAGTGATAGAGATACTGTAATAAAGAACATTTGTGCGTGTACTAAGAACCACTTTGAAAGCTAACTAGAAGCATACCTAGTTAGTTTAGTAAAAACATCACAGAGATAGGAAGACAGCACAGCATACACTTCCAAATATTGTTTGCTAACATTAAGTTTCTAACTTAATGTATACAAAGATGGATGCCCCCCCGCCCAAATTTGGCCTGCTATTGTGAAAATCCAAGTCTGATTTTAGTTAATTTTGTTTTTAATTTGCCTGAGTACATTGCATCTTTATTTCTGAGCCTAAATTCATGCAACACCTTTGCCCACCTTGTCTCTGAATAGAAGTGTCAGTACTATGAAATTCTAACAATGCCCTAGTGCCCCATAGAGTAGGAGTCTATTGACAAAGGCAAGCCACGTGTTCCAATAAAAATGTCACATCTTTGCACTTCGCTGATCAAGAAAAACATTATGATGCCCAATCCTGTCCTACACAACACACTATAAAAATAACTATGGCCACAGAGTATTCGTGAACAACACAAGTTCTCTACATGCATAACTTAATGTGTTGGTGAACAGAGTGCTAGGTCAAAATTAAAGCTTGTAGTTGGCATAAACTACTCCATAAGTTTACCAAGTTGATTTATCTAAGGTCTCAAAGAGAAGTCACGGAATTAAGTGCAAATGTCCAAAAGCCACACTTCACATTGAACTGACCAAGTAGATTAAAAGGGAGGTGAAATTAAAGAGAATTTCTAAAGATACCTCTACAATTTCTTGTTTTTCATCTGCTGCAAAAATATTGGGAACCTCCCCTGTGTTGAGGACACTGTCAATATCTTCTAAAAAGCTTTCTTCTTTAATTTGTGTGTCTGTGATTAGAAATACAGTTTTCAAGCCTTTAACACCTGCATTCCTCAGAAGTCTCTGAAAAAGCAAGACAGTTAAAATTGCACATTCCAGAACGCCCTTCCTCAGAATTAAGTCAAAATGTAGACAGGTTATTAATACTCACTTTCAGATCTTCTCTCCACTCATTTGTACCATAAGTCTTAGAAATCTCTGGTTGGAAGACACACATTCTTGCCATAAAGGCTGCCAGGCGAGTCAGAGACTGCCGCCCGCTTCCTCCCATTCCGACCAGCAGAGCATTCCCCCCCGACTGCTTCAGAACGCGGCTTAACCGAGACAAATGTTCCAGCATGTACCTGCATCGGGAACACGCTCATTACCAGAAGAGCAGGAATACACATAACATCTATCCACCTATAAATCTGTGAGACAAATCAAGGAGTAGCATCTCCAAAACAAACTCCTGAATGCAGGGTGGGGTGGGGTGAGGTAGAGAGGAAGAGGAAGAAGGAGAGTGGGCATGAACCACAAAAAAAGGTAAAACTTACAATTCTTCTTTATATGAATGCTGTATTTAGCTAAATTACTACAAATTGCTAGAAAGAACATGCAGAGGTAAGAACAGGAGCACTATAAGGATAAATGTGTTAAAGGAAAAGAAAAACATTAATTCTCTATTTCAAAATAACAGCAATATTACCAATTTTAACTTTCTTGGAGAATAGCAATTTTAGTATCTTTTTAAAGTAACCACTGAAGGGCATGGTTTATATTAACAAACATCTCCCTTTCCTCAACCTCTGAAAGTATTTCATAATTTATATGTGGAATTGACACTGGAACATCCTCAGGAAGCAGTATCTGCATATTACTAAGATTCCTTGTAAAAACTCAGGCATGATTTATCTCAGAATATGAAACAAGGTTTATAGGAGATCACCTGCTTAAGCACAGGGCATGGTGTAATTAAAGCAAGCTGAGCAGCTATTAAAAGTAGCCTTAAAAAAACTTCCAAACATTTCAAGAAAGATAATTTCTTGTTTATTTTTACTGGTTAGAAAAATAAAAGAAACAAATTCAGATGTTATCCATGAGATTGAACTCAAAGGCTACAATCAAATGTGCTCTCCTGGCTGCTGTTCAACAAGGTCACTGGAATATTGCCTCTACACCCAGAAGTGGCCTCTGATCAGAGGCTGCCAGCTCTTCAAACTGAAAGCCTAGCTATATATACAGGCACTCAGAAATCCAGCCTGGCAAAATGAGCTAGACTAAAATAAGCTGCTATTAGAACTGTTTAAAGTAACCCTAATCACCTTTATGAAGTAGCTACGTGTCAAGTCACCATGGCAAATATGAAGAAGTGGTAATCTCTAGCAACAGGGAGGAGGAAAGAGTTTGACCTCCTAATCTCTCTCATTTGTAGCTCTGCATGATCACAAATTAAGGTAACAGTAAGAGTCTGCAGAATCTAAAATTTTACAGGATTAGCTGCAGCACCAGCTGGGTGCATGGCTGTGCTACATAACAACAGAGCAGACAGACAGCTATGATTGTGAACATTTCCCTCTTGGGATGCTTGTCCTTGGGGAATAAAAATCCAGTGACATTTTGTGTCCAGTGACACAGTGACAGAGGCCTAGGAGAAGTACAGCACCTACCTGACTCAGTGCACAATGTTTCCCTAACAACTAAGGAAAATATTCAAAGTCCTTTAGGAGAAAAGCTTCTCATTATTTACTTTCAGATAGAAAAAAGAGAAGCATAAGAGAAAAATCAGTTTACTTCTATTCAAAAAAGTGTAACACCACTAACACTTTTAAGAATGCATAAAAGGGAGGAAGACATACAAAAAAACCACAGTCCACAAAATTGAATATACTGAATTATCAACAACCGCTTAAAGCTCTTTATAAAACAGATCATAAACACCTGAAAACAACAAGATTCATTCTTGTTTTCTGGGTTTGATTATATTCATCCAGACACTGCTCCACAACATCACTGAAATCCTCAATGCTCGGAACCTCAACATAAAGTCTTTCATCTCCCTCAAGTTCTGGAACCATGTAGTCACCAAAACACAAGCTTCTCATGTTTTCTTCTGTTACCTATGGCAAATATTCAACAAATTATGAAGTCAAGTTCAATATTTAATGAATGTATTCCTCATGGGAATTTCAGAAGACAAAGGAGAATTTAGACAAATACCTCAGACATAAGAATGAGCATTCCAAATATTTTGACTCACAGACAACACCTCCTCAAAATTATGTTTCCTGCATTGAACTAGACACTTAATTTGTTCTTGGTTCAAATAGCCACTAACAGTCTCATAATCATGACCTTCAGATTACACCAAATTCATACATATGTATATTATGAAATGGACAAGTAAGACCACAAAGTTATTTCATCTATACATGAAAGACATTACAAACAGCATAAAAAACAAACAATCAAAAGAGGAAGACAAGGCATAAAATATTACACAACTATACAGAATTTTGGATACTAAAATTCAATAACAATCACAGGATGCAGATGCACAAATTTCTATTAAGGAAAAGTAGTAAGTTTACTCACATTTTAAATGTAATGTATTTTGAAAAGAATGTTTATGTACAACAGTTAAACCCTCCCAAACAATTTTATTGCTACATTTTTTCCTCATGAAAACATTTTGCCAAATTCAACTCAAACTTTCATGTGCATTTGAATAAAAATTTCACCTATGATTCACTTTTGTGTTCTAAATTTGCAATAAAATTATTTTGCAACACGTTAAACATGATACTCACAGGTGATTTTCCTTCCTTCAGGTGTGCAAAAACTTTATCGAATGATTCTTTGAAATGTTCTTTCACAATATCTTTCACTAGGTTGAACAACCAGGCTCTGTCATCATCTTCCACCAGGCGGTCATAGAAGACACGAAACACCTCGTGCACAAACAGCCGAATCATCACATGTTTGTTTTCAACTGCACTTTTCTTAATGAGCAAACAGCCATGGATAACCCGTGAAAAGTCACGCAGGTTGAAGGTATAATGAGATTTGGCTGGTGTGGGCAAAAGATTTTTGATGGCTTTCTCATACACCTTCAGATAACAACAACAACAGAGAACAACAAAATAAAAAACGTAACACTGACTGTATTATTATCATAATTCCTAAATATCTTCTAAAATGTTGTTTCTCAAAAAAAAAACTTCCACACTACATTATTGTAGAGCCAAGGGAACTTTATTGAACAAATTGAAGGAAATTTCCAGTAAGGTATTTGCCTCTTACCTCTAAAGTGGCAGAGACAATTTGATTTCCAGTTGTGTAGAAGTCAAGAGGAAACTCATTAATCCTTAGGTAAAGAGCTACTACAGTAGAGAAGATGCGGATCATTGTTTCATCGCTGAAGGAGTTGATGGTGCAAACGTTGAAGTGCCGCAGGAACCGAGGGGTGACAGGATTCCTCCCACCCCCTGGAGGCCCCATAGCAGCCACTAACTGGATGTCAACAAGGGTGATTTTAGAGGTGTCCTTAAAATCATACCTTCAAAATGAAATGCCATGTGACACTTAAATGCAGATATAACACATTTGTTACACCTTAGATGCATCTGTATGACAGACTACTCTCTGCACACATAACAAAAGTATTTAAAACAATATAAAAACATACTAGGCATCATGTAATATATATTTCTATACATTTTATCTTTTTAGAAACAAACAACCCCTCCTCCCTAAAAAACAAAAAAAACCAGATAGTCCTTTAATTGTGTACCAGTTAATCTCAACATGTCATATTCTGGCCCAAAAGAAAGATTATTTGTTCAAATTGCATTCTGTAAAACCTGACATGAAATTTTGAGTATTAAAACTGTAACCTGTCAAGATACATTGTCTCTATTCAAGAACAACAGATATTTGAGCAGTGCCTGGAATCACAAGAGTAGCTGTACTTGAGGAGTGCCTGGAATCATAGAATGATCCAGACTCAGGAAAACACCTGTTCCAATCTTCCAATATAAGCAAAGCCAAAAACCTCAAAAGCAGGTAAGACTATCAATTTATTTTATTTCATGCCTATTATCAGATCTGATTTCACTGTGAATTTTAAGAAAACATTTTGAGATCTTGTTAAAAAAATGTATTGACTAATAGAAATATGGATAATAGGGGAAAACAACATAAAAAACAAAATCAGAAGTTTTATATAACTGCAGATATATAGATATGTACAGAAAACTACCAGCTCACTCTAAGGAGGAAGAGAAAGAAAATGAACAAAAAATTGCACTGGAAAAAAAATTAAATAATAAAGTTGTAAATTAATCATTTTATTTAACGTATACTAACTCTGTTGAATTTCAGCAACAGAACATTCTAAAACACTCAAAATGAATTTGATCATGCATTTCCTAAACTGAGAGGTCCTTAGAGAATAATATACAAGTTGCTTCAACCTTAAATAATGCATTTTTATATAGACTGAATCTACCTTAACATATACAAACCATTTCAAAAAAGTTTTGAAAATAAAATTCAAAGGAATAATTAAGTGTAACAGCAAACACAGCAACAAAAAATTAAGTTGTATTTGAAATAATTACCAAAATCCATGGTCAAAGAACTGTCTTAGAAGTTCTATAGGAGGCTGCGCTCCATACTTCTCCAAAGCTGGCATATTCATATCATCTACAAAAATAACGCACTTTTTTCCCATTGGAGGGCCAAAAACTCCTTTGCGCCTCTTGTCCAGCCTGGCCATAATAATGTTCTGCAATGCAAACAGGGTCATTCAGAACACAGATTACATATTCATGTCCACAGTCTCCTTGAGACCAAAATTATCTGTTCTACTAACCTGAGTCTGATTGGCACTGGTTCGAGCTGAAAAATTAATGAAGAAGGGGAAGTAGCGCTCCTTTTCCAAGTGGTTCATTAACTTGTCCTTGACATACACAGATTTCCCAGTTCCTGTTGGCCCCACTAGAAGCAGTGGTCTTCACAAAGACAAAAATAAAGCACACAGAGTGAAGAAACCTAACATTGTAAGCTAAAAGCAGCTAGAAGTCAAAGGTTTTACTAACTTGCCCTTCTTCTTCCACCTCTAAAAACTTTACTTGCCTAAAGAAGAAACTAAAGTGTTCTAAGGCATTCATTAAACCTTCTCATAATTTTGGTTGCTTCCACCATCAAGAAAATGGGAGGAGAAATAAACATTTTTCATTCCCTCATTCTCCTGGTGTTGGAGTATACAAACACACAGGGGAGTTAAATTTCTCCTGATGGGTCT
Organism: Rhabdornis inornatus; assembly: GCA_013397075.1. Classification (NCBI taxonomy): domain Eukaryota; kingdom Metazoa; phylum Chordata; class Aves; order Passeriformes; family Rhabdornithidae; genus Rhabdornis; species Rhabdornis inornatus. The sequence continues at coordinate 51,055 of VWZS01000943.1, read as the reverse complement.
TGCATGAATTCAAACTTCACAAAGCTTTCAGCCTTGGAACCTGAGGTTAGTTTTATTTCATTCTCTTATGTGATCATAGCATGGCTAATATAACTGATTTGGATAGGATTAATCAAAGAAAAAAAATCCTAAAATATGTATTTAATTGCCAAAGTAGAAAGAGGGTGCAACAATTTTTGGGCTGTCCTAAGAGCATCATCAGACTGCAAATACTAAAGTAAGACTGTTAATAAGGTTTCACCGTAAAAATAAAACCAGACTTTTGGCAAATTTTTTTGTTTGTAGTAAATGTCTGTTTTAAAATGTCAAATAAACTGCAGGTTTGATAAAAACAATGAACTCAAAGGAAAGAATAAGAAATACTTCTATCTGTGATGAAATTTTACTTCAGAAATTAGTAGTGAAGCAACTTACTTTCCATGGGTAATGAAGAGGTCTAGCAAATAGGTGTAGCGAACTGTATCCATAGTTGGGACTATAATATCTTGAATCTTCACATTTTTATCACTGTAACTAATTTGTTCAATAAATTCATTCCAGTGAATCCAACCTACTTTGCCTTTGAGCTAGGCAGAAACACAGATGTAGAACAGATTGGTGTTATACATACGAAGGGTTTTCTCTACTACTTCACTTTTGAAAAATTAAAGTAATGGATTTTAGTAAATGAATGAATATTTGATGTTTCAAAAGTTCACACATTTAGTTTGCTTTACCCCACTAATAAAGAATTAAAGTACATATGTAAACTTAGACTCCTTTATTTTCTTAAAAATTTTGTTCAGTGAAAACAAACTAAAAACACACACACACAGAAAAGCACAACAAAAAAAACAAGAGAAGAACGAAGTCTAATAGGCACTATATACAAAAATTGTAACACAAACTACCTATGGGCTTAATATTCTGTTTTTCCTCTGAACAAAAAGAAAGGAATGATTCCTTCTCTACAAAAGCAGATTTGAATCTGCCAACTGAGCTTGGCTTAGAGAAGAAATAAACAGTGGCAGTATTACACATATAGCTGAAATGTACATCTTATTAAAAAATTGGTCAGTACACTGGTATTTGAAAAAGAAATGAAAAAATGTATTGTGGGATTTAATCCAGCCAACACTCTAAAATATCCAACAGGCTTCATAAAGTTAAAATACCCACCTGGCTGCATTTTCCTTCTATTAGGACTGTAAGAATCTATTTAGGGGATGCAGAAGCCAATCCTACCTCATACACGTAGTCATAGACCAAGCCTTTCTCTTCTAAGGGACACTCCCACTTTCCCAAATTCTCTGGTACAGGACTTGTTTCAGATTTCCCAGACAAAGTTTCCCTCAAGAAATTATCAAAAATTGTCCTGCTGTCACCATCACAAGTTCCACCAATGGACCAGATTGTGGCAAAAGCAAAACATCCCTGCAAAGGCAAAAGAATTAGTAACTGTCTTATAAATCAACACATTACCTGAACCTTGTACAGTCTGATTAACAAACATAATTCTAAAAAATATTGTTAAGCAGAGAGATGTTAGAAATTGCCTGGCCTAAAAAGATTTAGAAATCTGACTGTAGACAAAGCACACAAGGACAGAAAGAGAGAAAACCAAAAATAAAGGCCACTACATATGTCACATGACAGCAGTACGTCACATGACAAAGCATGAGAAGAGTTCTAATGGCAAACCAGGATCTAGGAATTTTCTAATTTAATTTTAAATAACTACTTTCACATTCTATTTTCTTTAGTTTTTCATAAGAATAGTCATATAAGGTCAAAAAGAGGATCCAACTAATGTAACTGTCAGAAAACCTTCTTACATAGAAATTTTGCTCAAACAAACAGCCAATCAGTATTGTATGAATGTTCATTTCCTTTAAGAGAAAGAAGACCCTATGCTTTAGCTAACTTCTTGGTTACTTAAAAAGCACATTTAATAAAAACACTATCCCATGTAATTGGAAAAAGAGTACAATTTTAATCATATTTGTCATTTTTAAGACTTCCATCTCATCTGGGTACATCCAGAGTATGGGGAGAGAGAGCAAGGAGGTAGTAAGATTGTTTCACATGTCTCTTATTCATAAATTAAAGTTATTTGGATTAGTAAAATTGTTTAGAAAACCAGCACATAGAGAAACAAATATACATTTCGCTCCATATTAAAAAACCAACCATAATCCAGGCACGGATGCTTTTGTTGGTGGGATCTTCTTGCACAGCTGGACAAATCAACATTTCAAAAATCCGTGTGAGAGCTACTACAACACTGATATCACCTGTAGGTACCAGTTCCTAAGAGAGTCAAAAGGTTGGATGTCATACTTTACATGGTCTGTTCATTTATCTTTTGGAGACAAAATACTAAAACAATTAGATCAGTGGCTAATTCCAAACACATACTAGGAGGAAAGGTTTACAGTGACTTTTACTCCAAAGATCATTTGTCCTCCTCAGTCATTGAAATGCCAACACCTTTAGCTCGTCAACCATATTCATGGCTACCATATGAACACTACAATTAAAAATCCTAAACCAAAACAAAACCCACAGAAGTAACTACAGCAAAACACAAGCAAAATTTTAAGCCCTGTCACACTGAGCTTGCAAGGAACTACACATTTCCTCTAAAACTTAAAAAAGCACTTTGTTATACAACATCTTTAAAGAAAAAAAACATACAAAATTCTCTTGGGAAAAATTTTTAATCAGTGTTTTAAATACTTACTTTACTTTTGAAAATAAGAAGATGAAAACTATGATCAAATTTTAAGCCTTAGCTGACATTCTCATTTTAACTCTTCAAACTGATCCTAGGAGCTGCACATTCATTTTAACTGTGCTTGTCACGAGACAGCCACCTCCTACCAAGCATAACAGATTGGAAATGGCCACTAACTACTGCTGAAAAAAATGGTAAAAAATACCTTGCACTGTTTCTGACGGACTCTCAGTGCTGGTGGTACCAACCAATCAAAAAGTCCCTGCAGAAGATCTTGATGTTCCTCTGAGTTCAGAGGTTCAGGCAGTTTACTCAGCCAAGAGGTAACAATTGGCCTCCAGCCCAGCTGAGAAGGTTCCAAATAAATCATGCCACAACGACTGACCGTAGCAGGCTAAGGAAAAATGGTAAACTCATTTTATTGTGCCATTAATAGACTGAATTTTGTTTTATATGTTCATTAAATACAAAACTTACTGATGCCTGGGAAAGATCCATTGTTTCAAAAATAAGAGTCATCTGAGGGGACATTTGGATCACTTCCCCACTCATCAAACAAAGCTTGAAAGATAAAAATAATACGCAAGATTAGAAAAAAAAAAGAGTATTAAATTACACTTCCTATCACAGGGGAGTTCTATATGAAAATTGGCAAAACCAAGTAAAATCAAAGGTAAACAAAACGTTTAAGCACTTGTAGCAATAGATTCTTACCAAGTTTTAGCTAAATTCTTCACTTAAAACATAGTATTCCATAGTAACCTACCAGCAGGTTCATTACAATAAATCTTACATAAGACAGGATAAAGAAAAGACAGCAAGAAGAAAAGACAAAAGATATCTGCAGCTATTGTTGCTAATACTGAAGCATTCCAGCTGGAGACACACTATCCTTTTGTACTAAAGTAGGAGTCCAGTTTGAGTGTTTTGACACATTATCATCCAGAACTTAAAAGTTCAAATATTGTCTCTAATTTTGATATTTGCTTTGAGATAACTAGGGCCCATTTACAAAAGTGATGTTACAATTTTGATTTCAGAACCCATTATTTTGAAAATTGAACCCTTTGTGTCTTGGGATTGTCTTGAAATATAAGTGTCTAAGTTTGTGCAGTCTTAGAAATAATGAAGCTTATAATATATAATTAATTGCAATTTCTGACATTTAAATGTCAATTATTTATGTTCAAAAATTACATTATGGCATTAAGGAAATACTGCATAATTCAAGTTTTCAGCAATGAGTTGATATTGTGATTATGATTCCAATACAAACAAACAAAATAAAAAACAAAAACAAAAAAAAACCCAACCCCAAAAGCTCACAACTTGTCACCAACACCATCTTGCACTTGCTCTTTCCAAAAGTCAGGCACTGCAGTTTGCATTTGTGGTTTTATATGTAGAAGAATATTTCCAAAATGTCACAATTTTGTTTGGGCATTTTTTTCCCTGACTGGTACCTTTTTGTTGTCATCCAGAACCGTGTTCATGCTCTCTATCCACAGGGTATCGATGGGGCCATCGAAAATGACCCACTTGCGCTCGGGGGTCTCGGACAACGCGAATTCCCTGAAGGTCGTAGCGACAACCCCGTCCGTCCACTGACAGTGGACATGGCCATGGGGAGTGAGACAAAGGACACAGAGTTCAGCCTGAGCTGCCAGCCACAGAAACCCTTCCCTTTGCTCTCCATTATCCCCCACTTTTAACCGTTCTCTTCTTGTGCTGTAGAGAGCAGCACGTAACTTTGGAGTTTCACTGAGGGTCTTAACAGCAAATTTAATTTTTTTTTCTCATTTGAAAAAATACAAAGAAGATGAGCAACTCAATTTACTGAAACTTAGAAGCACTTCTGCCCTGTCTTGCATCTGTTTCTCTCCAGAGTCACCCTAAGTTTCACTATTTCACATATACTACTTGATATCGTTCCATCTCCAAATCTAAGTTTCACACTTGGGAACCCATGAGTTCATAGATTTTTCTAGAGAGTTTTTGCTTTACTTTGATTATACTAGTTAAGAACAGATGGAAAAATTAATACAATTATGTTTGATATGATTTCCTAGCATGGACGTAACTACAAGAGGACAATGACCTTCAAAATGGTATTGCCCATTTTTTTTTTTGCATATTTAAACTTATATAACTGCATACACACATAGTACTGCATTTTTTTATATCCTAATTAAAAACACGCCAGGAAAGTATTAGTTAAAGTAAAATTTACAATTGTATTCTCATCCGTGTTTAAATCACAAACTTATGAATTCAAGAGTTTACTATCCATAATAACAGAAACACAATATACAGGAAACATTATTTTTTACACATACATTACCTCATGGGATATCAGATCAAACTGCCCAAAAAGCTGGCCCATAGTGATTGATTTTGGATTCACAGTTCTATAAACAACTTTTTCTTCTTCACCATAACCACGCTTTTTCATAAGAGACAGCGTATCTGCCAGCACGTGTAGAACTTTGGTCTTCCCAGAAAATGACTCTCCCACCAGCATGAAGCTGTTAGATGGAAAACCAATCCTGCTATTAATAAATTTGTCTTGCAAGTTAGACTTTTACAGATTACATGAGGGCCAACAGTATCAAACATATGCTTACAGCTAATTTTAATCTAATTTTCAAAAAGTGAAGCAAGTAAATGTTCTTTGAATATAAAGAACACCTTTTCCACAAACCTAGTTTATTTGCACATGCAGATTGATTGCAAAATCTTATTGAGAATAATAATTAATGAGCTGAATATTAACCATCATATGACTAATGTCATATTGTATATATTTCCTCCACACAGTTGCTATTCTGTAGAAAAAGCTAGGAATAAAATGGCACAGATTTGACAATATTTTAATACAAATAAGCTTTTACCATCCTAAGCTTCCACTATACTAATATCAGCACCTAAAATCATGTGCAAGTGCTTCTGATATCAGGGAGAGTACAATTCCTCAGACATACATCCACAAGAATTTTGGGACATGCAAAAGTAGTATCAGTAATCAGCTGTTCCAAAGATGATTGGAACAAAGAGGAGTATTATGCCACTCTCAAAACCTTCTATAACTTCATATAAATTACTGCTACAGTATAAGTCAGAATTACAACAGATAGTGCAGTGATGAGAACCTTACCCATGTCTAACAGTCATCATTTCATATGTCTGTATAATTTTCTGCATAAAAGTTTGTACAGGTTGGACATTATGTTGAGCGCAACATTCACTGCAACATTCCAGAAAATCCTAAAATCAAAACAAATCATAATCTTATTCTTGCTACAATTTAAATTACTGTCCTTCACGACAGTAGAAGAGTTTATACTCATCAGAAAGGGTTTCAAATTAATTAATAACTGAAATAGTATTAGTCAGAATATAGCAAATTTCCTGGAGGGAAAAATTCCTACTTCCATATTTCATGTGTTAGAACAGGATTTAACCACAATTTTTATCTTGAGGAGAAGGCAAACCACCCTCAGGAAACTAGCAGTGTGCTTCAGAACCATGCACTTTTTTCAAGATCATAGTATTTACTGAAAACTTAAAAGTTAATCCAATTTGGTTTTTCCAACACGCTTATCCTTTGCAACCATTCTCTTACAAAGATTGTTCCAAGTATTGCTAAAAATAAAATACAAGAACAAACCTTAATCTCACATAATTATGTCCCAAAATTAGGAAAGAAATCAGAAAGCCTAAAACTTGGTAAATGTGCAGGTCAATTCCCAATCTGTAATGCACAACCTTTCTGAATGTAAGAGAACTCAGATGTGGACTATATTCAGAACATATAAAAGAATTCCCTTTGCTACAAAGTTTCATTGCAAACATTCAGCAATTTTGCTTATCTTGAAATATTTCACTGCATTAATTGGACCTGATTAAAAAGCAAATCACCACAAAACAATCAGTAATGATCATGACCAAGGAAAAATCAGAAGAGTACTTACACTGTAGTCTGCCTCAGGAAGCTTGATTCCAGGAAATAAATCACTGGTTATACCCATGAACAGAGGTATATCATGTGACAAAAATTTGGGCTCATTCACATCTTTAATTGATCTAAGAAGCTAGAAGAAACAAATATGCATTTTACTGTTTTTATTTAGAGACAGAGCATAAGGTGTTCAGCAATTAAAATAACCTAGTATGTAATAAAGATGAATCCATTAAATGGGGCCTTTGGTAAGAAGTTAAGCCAAACTGTGCAATCATCAGCACAGCCCCGGAAAATGCAGCATGTATTTTATTATCTTCGTTTCACAAACTACAAAACATGGATGAGTGATGTGACAAGATGTGCTGGAACTGCCTTCAGAACTCAGAGCTGCATGTATCTATGAAACTCCTTAAACAAATATTCCCTCAGGAACTCACCAATACATCTTCATCTTCTGTGGGAAATTTTAACTTTAGATTCCCCGCAGCCACCAGTACAGCTTTGACTGCCCGCATGCCATAGTCATAGTGATACTGAGAGGAAAGCTGTTCTGAACAAAGCCTGTAGGTCATGACTATCTTCACTGACAGTGACTTAGCATTCAAAAATCCATATGAATAGAGGGAAATTTCGGCTATCAGAGCATAGTTTGGAACCATCATGGCTACTGTTCGGAAAAGAACCTGAAATACATACCAAAAGAAATATCTTTAAATAATTAATTTAGGAATGGAAAGCAATTCTGAACTTTTACAGTATTCATCCCACCATAAAACAGAATTATCAATATTCGCAGCTTATGACTCCCTAGGAATTTAACCTAAGCGAGCTACCACCAATATCCATCTTAATGTACAACATAGTACAGAAAAGGCACTGTCCCCTCCAGCTCTTCCCTCAGCACCATCTCAAAAATGCAATTTGCCCCTTGCACAGATAGATCCAGCAGTAAGTAAGGAAAATGTGGTCCATAGCAGGTGAGAGAATGCACTTCCTTTCTTTCAGCAATCTGCAGATGGTTTGCTCCTCATGCTGCACCATCTTTGTTTTCATTTAGCAAAGCCTCCTCCTGGAAACAGCTTATCTGGTCAAAACAACCATCACAAAGGTCACAGACACATCTATCTTATTACTTTACCTTCAGATTATCTGGAAGTTCAGAACGTCCTGCATAACCTGGATTCATAGTAATTGCTATAAAACAGTTTGGGTTAAGCTTCAGCTCAGTTCCTTCAAAAATAAATGTTTCTAGCTTTATCTGTATGGCTCTTTGGATGCAAAGGATCTGCTGTGCCACTACAGACAGCACTTCCAGTTCAATGCGATTGAATTCATCAAAACATGCCCAGGCACCTGATGAAGCCAAACCCTTGAAAAACTGCAAATGAAGAAAGAAACCAATAATATTACTAACAGAGCCTTAGAAGATTCAAGAGAAGCTAAGACTATAAAGTTGGAAGTTGACTTAGATTAAAAAAATACAATTACAATAATAATGCTTAAACCTGTTTAGACCATAGATCACTGGTCTAAACTTCAGTGATGTACTGAAGAACAAAGTTTTTGATTCTAAAGAAAGTTGAATCAGATCTCAATCCCATTAACTCGTTTCTTTTATGTTTTAATAAGCAACCTAATAGGCTTTCATAAAACACAGAAAATGAAACACGTAGAGAACAGCAGATAGCATCCAAGGGTAGCAGACCACACGTGCCACATTTATTTGTGCCTGCAAAATGGGGATGCCAAAATTTTCATGCTAAAAATAAAACACAACATATATTTATTTTCTATTTACCTTTCCCATTGCCAGGTAATCAAGGCCATCAGAGCAGTTAAAGACAACACACTGAACAGCGAGAGCTTTAGCCAAATCTTTGGTGGTCTCTGTTTTACCTGTTCCCGCTGGACCCTCTGGGGCACCACCGAGGTTTAAATAAAAGGCTCCAATCTAAAGCACAGAAACAGTTTATGGAAATTATTTGTACTTTATTTGTATGAAATTCTTCTGAATGAAAATGGTAAAATTAAATTGCACTTGATAGTTTCATACACTTATTTTATCTAACATAAAAGGTATGGTTTTACTAATTAAAAAGAATCTGAAATGTACTTACAGTTGGGGAAAATATACAAGAGAATTTCATTTTGACCCTAACAAAGGGTTTCGTTTTATTATCATCATGACCATGATTGGTTACTCAAACTTTATTATACCCAATTTTTCAGTTCTTGTTTAGATACACCTTTCAAGTTAAATCTGTTGCAGTTACTTGTTGCTACTCTTTTCCCTCTCTGTTTATCCTTCAATATACTTTTTTCCTCTCTTTTTTTTTCCCACACCATGCCCCTTTGATGTATGTGTCTTCCAATGACCATTCCATATTCTCTCCTATATTCCAGTGAAGTAGGAGGAAATCTGACAGAAAACAAAAAAAGTTGCAGACTTTTAATGAACAGTCCAATCCACAGTAACAGGGCCACATCTGTATTGACTGACAAGTTCTGGGAATACTTTATTAAGACCTTGGTAGGCAAAGGACAAGACTTCTATTTCCCAGAATCCAGGCTTCCACCTGCTGTGCTCTGATTCCAGGTTTGTGAGCCTAAAACCAAAACAGACTACCAGCTGCATCACCCACTCACATCAACGTACCTTGATGTTTTGACAAACAGATACCAAGCATCAGCTACAGCCACACCCTGGGTGCCTAGCAAAACCTGAAATCATACTCCTGCAAAGAGACTGCGGTAACTGATGATGAGAAAAACCGTATCTGAGATGACTTTGGTAACTTTCAGTTGTCAGGTTAGCTAAGGATAAACCAGTACAATAGTAAACATCTCTACCAAGAACAGTGATACTAAAAAGTTGCCAAACTTGTACTAGTCTTAGGAAAGGTGATCCCAAGTGAATCCTTCTCCACTTAATTTAGCAGCCACAGAACATCAGAAAAGCACTCTGCATTCTCATAATCTATACAGTAATCAAATATTGTCTGTTTTTCCTGTGTGTTTTAAAAAACCACAACAGAATAACACACTAACGTTTCAGTCCGGTTGATGGGCTATCCAGATTTGTTGTTATGAGTGATTTTCATGTTTAATATTCTGTAAAAATTACAAACCTCATTCTAGCAGAAATAGCAGTGTGACAATAACCATAAGCCTTTAAAGGATGGCTGCACTGAAGTGTGTAAGCAATACTGTAGCACAGTAAATACAGTTTGAGTATCCAAGGAGGAAGCTCATACCAGGGTGCGGTAACACCTGTCAGTGAGAGGAGTGATCACCAGGCGTGGGGAGTTGCCCAGGTATTCGTAGGCATATTTCACATTGCAGTTAATGATGCACACACGAACATTCTCATTCTGCCAATAATAGCGCAGCTGTGCAAGCCACTGAAAGTCTGTTTCACTCTGCACACCTGACAAACAAACAGTTGACAGCAATCATAAAAGATGTTGTAGATAGCTGGATTTTCTATTACAGTTAAATTTAAAACAGCTTTGAAGTTACTAATGATGATGCTTGTAGCCAAATACTCACAAACCCATCTTAGTACTGTACTGTTTTAGGCAGTAAAATCTGATTTTTCATTAACTATGTGTTAAGAAAAATGTCTTATAATTACCACTTCCAATCATTTCCTTGATGACATCTCTAGCATGAACATCAAGAGTAACCAAGGCACCCAGTGTAATCCTGGTTTGCTTTGACAGTTTTCCTCTTACCAGCTCTACAATATCATTAAGTTGAAGCTGAAGCATATCATAATAATCCTTTAAGCCCTAGGAGACAAAAAGCAATTTTGAAACTGGTTATATCACAGTTTCAAGCGTTCCAGACTTCTTCATGTTGACTAGATATCTTAACAGAGGTTGCTTATTAAGCTACTCTTTTATCTTGTCATGGTTTTGCATCAATTTCTCTCTTATCCACAGTTAGGCATTTATGTTCCAAAGCTACATTTTAAACTATGATTGCTCTAAATAAGAATATTCAAGTATTTCAATGAAAGGTACAAATCACTGTACATTAAAATCACGTACATGAATTCATGTCAAACACACAAGCTCATCATTTTTCAAATTTTATTTTAATTGTAAAAAACTGTTTGATTAAGCAAAATACACCAGCTGAAATGAAATACTAAGATTTTCTTAAAATTCTGCATTCCACAGTACCTTGGGTCCATTGCGAAGAACTTCATGTACCTCACTTGTCCAGTACATCTGAGACACACATAACACTACTTGGCCAGGCCACTCCAGAACCCAGCGCTTTCTCTCAGTCTCTAGATATGCCTGAAAGAGTTAGATACATCATATAAACACAGTGTCTGGGAATATATATCACAATGTAATACAGAAGCTTATAATGTAATCCTATTAATATTCCTTGCAGAAGAATACTATTTTCCTATTTGCAGTGTCCAAATGGAGTTTTAAATGCTCTTTTCCCCTTAGTTTTAGAGAAACATTTTCTGTCTAATGATTTTCTTTTAGGAGGAAACAAGTATATTACAAGTGTTCTATTTCTAATTCATAAGAAACCTGAACTATTACATCAGGTGATATATCCTGTAAAATAGTACTGCTGTGAAACTTTTAGAAGAATTTATATCCACCGTTATAGGAAAAGTACTTGCGTCTTATCCAAACTAAACTCCAATGTATATTATTGGCCTATAAATACAAGTCATGTGAACTTGGTCCTGACCACATAACTCCATCAACTCCTGTGTTGAGGAGGAATTTTAGAAAGCCAAGAGAAAGACATAAAACAAAGGCAGGTACTTCAGTTCTTAAATTATCACAAACCCCATACCGTTCTTGATCTGGCAATTACATCATGTACAGTCTTCAGCATAATATCTTCTACTTGAATTAACCACTTCTCCACTGCACCTCGAGCTTCAGAAGTAGAAATGTTTGAAATCAGTTGCACACGCTCGCCTTCAGAACTGTACATTCCTTTAATATCCAAATTGCGAAGGAAGTCCAGCTTAGCAATGCCTTCAAAACACTTCTTCAAATGAGGCTGAACTCTAAGAGGATCCTTAGTCTCTGACAGGATCTCCAACATTTCATCATTAGACAGGAAAAAGAAGCTAAAAAATCAGGAAAAAAAAAATACAACTGCATAATCAAGCTATTGTTAAGACTGATCTTATTCACAACATAAAAACCCCATTCAGAATCTGTGGGTTTTAAATAAGCAAAGTTCATCATACCGGGGAAAGAAGAGACGTTTTTTTTCAAGGTAAGCATTAAGCCCTTTCATGATTTTGTCAAGAAGCTCATTACAGGTCTGAAGCTTCTCTTTTAATCCTGGCAAGGAAGTAGCGACAAGGACCTGTAACAACAAACAGGTGCAAACTGCCAGCTATAAACAAGGATTTGAAACAGTAGAAATTAATCAAATAAGGAACAACATAACTTTGTTTCTAGAAAGCCTAGGGAACTGAAATCATAGTTCACTGTACACATCCTGAAAACTTAACATCCCCTCCCTCCAAAAAAAAAATTCTAAGAGAAGTTACTGTTTCCTGTTAGTAATGGATATTTCTTTCCCTTACCTTTGGGTCTTCAGCACAAAACTCCATAATCTCTCTCCACAGTCTATCCACAGTCTGAAACTGCCGTCCCTCTCCTGGCATCTGTTGCATAATATCCTCAGAAGAAAAGATGGGTTCCAAATACAGCCACTGTACCTGCACTTTCAGCCACTCATCAATATTCTCCTGAATCTGAATCAAGCGGCTTTCCCATTCCTTAATAAATGTTTAAAGAATGACAACTTGACATTTCCAAGCAAATAGAGACAACAAATTCAGGAAAGGCAGATATTGCAATATTCCAGCTTCCAAAGAGAAAAACAAAATGTCTACTAATAAACAAAATGAAAGAAAAATATTTAGGAGTATAAGTTCTTCCACATATACAGATGGCCAAAGGAGCTTAGAAATTTCTACTTATTTGGAAATAAATTTTCCAAAATGCATTTATCATTTTAGTGCTATGAACGTTCAACAACTTAATTGTTAAGCAATAACCAGGAGGCTACCAGTGATAAATTCTGTTTCATCTCCCTACAGCAAGGACTCTTGTAGCTGAATGGCAGCAGGGACACAACACCAGAAAAGCCACCTCAGCTCATAGGAGAGATTCAGCAAGTCCAGCATCCTGTTCCTAAGGACAATAGCAGATACCACTGGAGCAGACTGCCTGTAAAATATATGTTCACTGAGCCTGCTTGAGCCTGAACATTTCCCCCATAAACCAACAACAGACTAGGGAGGGTAACTGCAAAGCAATTCCACCAGCTGCTCTCCTGTCAATAGCCATGGTGTTAGCACCACAAAGACTACTCTAGCCTTGAAATTCAAAAGCAGGTGTAAAGCACTGCCATCATTGCTCTGAGGATTGATTAAAAAATACTCTCCCAGCAATCAAGAAGTTTCTTTGCTCTGAGGAAAATACTGTACTTCAAAATTTGAGTCCAAACTCAAGACATAAATAAATGTTCTTATTAGCAATAATAGAAGCATTTCCAGTTATTAAAAAGCAAGGTTAATGGAAATAGTGATTTTCCAAAATATGAGAAAAAATAATCATGTCTCTTTGTTGCATTTGAATCTGAATGGAAGAGAGAATTCCAAAACAGAAATAAGGTAACTATGACTCATACAAACTCATAAGATTCTTGCCGAAAAATCAATGAAAGCATTTCATTAACAATTCAAACAGTAAAGTTGAAATACAATCAGTATACTATTGCACCACAGTTATCCTACAAATAAAAATGGTTGAAAAAGTACTCATTGTACCCTTATTTCGCTGTCAAATGGTTTAATGAAAGGTGATCCTCTCATTGTCTGAGTTTTCATAATCTGATCATCAAGAAGAGTCTGAATATCATCCACTGAAGACAGAATATGAATACCAGTTTCACGATACACATTCGTGGTGAAGGAAATTGAATCCCAGGTTTCCATCATGGTATGCATTGCTTTCTCCAAGGAAAACTCCTATTCAAAAAGAAAATAGCTTGGTCTAATTACTGAATTGGTTTTTTCCAACTCTCTAATTCAATATATAATCATATCTAGCTGAATAATCTGTTTTGCTCTAGCACTACAAATTAACTACTTGTTATTATTTTTCCTCAGTATATCCTCTTCTTGCACACAGAAAGCAGCACACTTGGGAAATACTGACATTGTCACATGAGATACAAATGCATACACTCTTTAACAACATATAACGGGCCAAAGTCTTATGAAATCTCTTCTGTTGCATAACAGTAGAGACAAATAATGCTAGTAAGTCATAAAAGTATTCACTAAGAGAGACCTGATGTCGTATTTTTCACTATCAAATCTCTGTGCTTACCTTGCTTGCACCTACACTTATTATTGAAAACTGTTCCAAGTAAGAGGATAGATTCTGCTTTAAAACTTTTCTCAAGGTAGTTCCAGCATCTGGTGTTATATCATATCCAACTATATCTGACATCTGCTGCCAGTGACGTTCTCTCATGCCAGGGTTACAAAAGACAGTCACAGTGGGAATATTCTCCTAATTCAGAAAAGATGTTTATAAGGCAAGTATCATCATATGCATTATTTCTTAATTTTTTTATAATCTTTCATGTGAATTCAAAATTCTGCTACAGTAGCTGAAGACATGAAAATCTTTTCCAAAAAGTACAGATGGCTCCATTCAGTTATCCATTTCATTTCTGAATAATTATATCAACTACTGAAGAAGAAATATAAAAAACTATTAAGCATAATTTTTCAGTGATGCTAAATTTTGCTTCTATTAACATAACAGAGTCCCATTTCAAAATTTCCAACTACACCATTAAATGTTTTTCTCCATCCAAAAATGACTTTTCTCCTGTATGTGTCCATTCATTACAGTTCCAAAAACTACGAAAAAAAATTTAAAATCCAATTCTATTAAAATGAATGGGACAGTTCAATCTGGAAATCAGGATTCAGAACAGCCTATCTCTGACACTGCGTCATGTACATGTACTGAGCCCTGAATTTAGCATTTGTCCCTCAGTATCAGATATTAATATCCCTCAAGTTTTCTTACCTTAAATTCTTTAATTTGATCCAGAACTGAGGAACACATTGTAAGAGTTGAATTACCCGTTACAGCTTTGTGTCGCACTGCCCTTTTCTTCTCCATTGGTGCTTTTTTCTGCTTTTGTTGGAAGAGTCTTAACAGTTTGTACATTTCTCTGTAAAATTCATCAATCTCAGCCTCCATGCTTTCCCCATCTAGTTCTAAAAAGGTCCCATCCATCCATCTGAGAAAAAACATAAGGTCACAAAGCAGGATAACAAATACAGCCCACAAATAATTATCGCTTTGTTTTGCAATACATGAATAGCTATTTGAATTAAAGCAAAGCTCTTCTTCCATATTATTGTTATTCTTTGCAAAATTCTAATGCCCAACTGAAAGCGACCCAACCACATTCTTCTATGTATTTGTGTAATTCTCTTAAGTCAGTCACATACTGAAACTGAGTAACTGCATGAATAGACAAATATTTAAGTTAAACTCTAGACAGAGATCGACATACGACATTTAAAAACAGACTCATCTTCTATTTTCAAACCCCCACACTTTCAGCCATAGCACATTATAACTTCTGAAGCATGAAATGATTAAACAATCTCCCTTAATTTATACACAGAATACAATTTTTGAGGTATGATCTAACCACCAGACAGCAACACAATCATTTGAACCCACCATTTTGGATATCTGCTAGGTTAAAACCAGTTTTGGTTACACACAGATGATGAGCTCTTCAGTTGAGCTTCTTCCTTTTCTGGAACAGAAAATTACTCATAACACAATTTTTCTTCTTAACACATTTCTTTCACAGAGCTTGGCTTATTACAGGCTCCAGCAGCATGACCAATACAATTAGAACCCAGCTGGAGATATGCTCCTGTGCTCTCAGGCACATGGTGTGATTCTTGGGGCTGTCCTGTGCAACACCAGGACTTGGACTTCATTATCTCTGTGGGTCCCTTCTAGCTTAGGAAGCCCAGTGATTCCATGATTCCATTATTACATTTTAAAAATAAAAACAAATGAACATTTTTTTCTAGCTGAATTAAAAATAGCCTGCCTGATATATTAGCCTTTTACTTTGCTTGCTAATAACACATTAACAAGAAAACCAATCCATATTCTACATCTGACATGAACAAGACCAGGAGAAGCATTTTTCTCACTCTCCCTCTTATAGCATTTAGAGCTGAATTACCTTCTTTCTGTTCGCTGCCATTTCAGTATGAGATTAAAGAGTTTCTGGTACGGTTCTATCCCAGTTTTTAAGTTGTTGAGGAGTGGGAATTCACTTGGTTTCCATCCGAGCAGAGTCTCTTCTTTATTAAGAGCAGCTAGTGTTTCATCAGTGTCCTGTATTGTTTTCTGTAAAGTCCTCTCGTCAGCCACATACTGAAATCAAATAATAGTATGTCTTCAGAAATAACCAAATCGTGCTCTAAACAGCTATCAAAATAAGATATCAAAATATAAGCTTTCCCACTGAAATTTTAGAAAACAAGATTTAAAAACTTGTCTGCTTATTGATGAGTACATAAACTGTGAAGAACCCAGATGAACATTATGAAAAATAAAGTTGGCTCTCATTATGCAATATCCTCCAATTAAAACAAGATATGCTCTGAAAACTAAAAAATACTGCTAGAAATTGACAGTTTTGGAGCCAGTGGTATCCTCTTCACTAGCATAACAATGAAGTTTTGAGGTTTGTATGAAAAAAATATTAAATCGCTACTTGTGCTGGTTTTGCATTAATTGATTTGTGGTGAAGAGAGAAAATTAATAAATTATTTTCGTGGGTGCAAACACTTTTTCTGAACTGCTATTATGGTTACCTATCAGCTAATTAATGCACAACTTCATAGCAAACTTCCCTCTAAATAAAATGTTAATTGCCCAAGAAAAACAAAAATGGGAGGGGGACTAATCTTACTCACTGTGGCAGGAGGATAATAAATGTTTTAATTCACATTTGTTAAACTGATTACTTTTAATTACAATTTTTTTTCATGATCCCTGTGTATTAAACACATAAAACATTTCTACTGATTTTATACTATTAATCGAACCTGTTGCATGCAATCCAGTTCTGAGTATTCTTCTAATTCTGTCACAGAATTATAAAGCTTGTCTAATTCAACATGCAGGTTATCATATTTCTGTTGCACTTCTTGTTCTCTTTTAGCTTTAGACTGTTCAATCAGCTACAAAAGAATTGATTTTTTTCATTACAAAAAAGCAATGCAAAGGTGGTTTTAAGTCCTTTCAATCATTAGCATACATACTACCATCTAAACAGTTAGTGCAAACAGACAGAAAACTAACAATACAGATAAATGATTATCCTTCCAACAACTCACATTTTTTCTTCTTCTTATGTCCCACTTCAGTGTGTGCAACCTCTATATGCTAGCATGAAACCCTCATCTCAATAATCACAGCAGTTAGGATTGCCTTAAAGGCCTCCCTCAGGAATCAGAAAACAGAAAGTAAAGCATTACAGAATAAAACAGATATTCTCATTTTTGGGGTCAGTATTTTACTGCCAAAAAGGACACCAACAGTTGTTGAAAACCAATGTTATCCCATATGTACCTGTGGCTGTAAAAGGCAGAAATTCTGGAACATAAGACCACCTTAAAGCACTGGGTCTGCACACTGAAGGGTTTGTTTTAAGGTACCAAACAAAAAAAATCAACCAAGAGAGATCTCCTAAGACAAGGATACTTACTGCCATGCAAAATTTGTGAAGCAGACAAACAGAATTTCACCAAAGGAGGAAACAATCTTTTCCTTTTGCATTAGAATAAGAACAGACTCATCTCTGAGAGTACAGAATGCAAATATACAGACTCATGAAAACTTGATGTAAAATTTCTCATCTCAACCTCTAGCACAACGCAAGTCACTTGACAGCCAGCTGCAGGGTCCCATTGCTGAGGGAGTCTCACTCAGTAGTGAGATTCACTCTGTACTACCATTTTCATGAAAAGGAGTTAGAACAAGCATCATGGACTCTCTGCGTAGAAGTAGAAAATTAATTTGACTGATTTATTTTTGGGATTAAAAAAATATTTTGCTTGCATGGGGATAACATGCAAACAAAGTATTTTACAGACACAGCAGTCTCCCAGGCTGGGTATCTTTTCAGTCAGAGGCATATTTGCTACCCTTGGACACACGTCTTAGTATCTAAACAAAACTCAGTAAAGGAGAAATCCTTACTTGTAATATTTAAAAGATACTGATTTTTTAAAAATGTTAATTATTAATTCTTTTAAAATTTTAAAGGATGTTATTAAATCTATGCTAAATTACTACAGAGAGGCAAAAGAACACTAAAAGGCTTGACTTACTGTGTCAGAGAAAAAGCATGCTAAGCAAGATGACTTAGAGCGGAAGAAAAGTAATCTACAGTCACATAGAAAAAATGAGATATTGCACATTTTCTATTAATGACTGCTAGAAAACATTGTTCCCACTGTTCTTTTTTTGACAACACAAAATACCATTTTAACTAAATGACTTCCTGTTCAGACACTCAAGTCTTTTTAAGGGCCTGACAGCTATATTTTCAGTACTAGACAAGTAAAAGTATAGTGAATTTTCATCTGCCCATGTATTACCTAGTACTGACCACAAGCATATCAGGATAAGACTTGCTGAAGCTTTTAAATTACAGTGACAGTTTTAAAATCTAGCCACAAAAAGCCCACTTTTGTTACAAAAATCTGGAAATATTTTCTTCGATTATGTCTAAATTAGTATGGTTCATGTTATATGTGTATATACATTTCGCCTGCTGAGGAAATAAATAGCTCAAGTAAAGTGAGAAGTCTAACAAGCCAAAATAGACCATAAACTACAAAAATGCTCTTACAATATCATGCTCTTTAAAAATGAGAGTAATCTTCTTTGGCCATAATATTGCTGTTGTATTTAGTTCCATGTCTTCAGGAGCAAATGGAAAAACATCTATCAAGTAACTCATTTGCCGACAGCACTCCTACAGAGAGAGATTTCACAAAACTTTAGGTATGATAGGTCTGTTTAAAATATAGGGCAGGACAATATTATCTACAAAGACAAAATAAAAATCTACATTTCATGAACTTTTCAGAATTCAGAGCTGCTTCAGCCAATTGAATATTAACATTCAAAAAACATTTTTCGAATCCCTGCCCTGATCATGAGCTTGTTTCTCTAAATATGATTCCTGTGTTCTGCAAATCCATATGCAGAAACCCTAATGCTATTAAAAATATACAAAATATAATTTCTGCAGATATAAACATAACATGTTCTATTTATAGACCTATTACCATAACAGAAAATCTGATACATATTCACACACACACACGCTACTCCTAATCTAACATCACCTATATTCTGCTCAAAGAGTAAATTGTTTCTCATGTTTTCAAAGTCTGTTGGCTGTTTTTACACATAAAATGTTCTTTATACTTGTCTGTTACACTTTCACAAATAGATTTTCAAGAAGTCCTGAAGTAAGTTTCCAGGTACAAATAATAAACTGAGTGATTTATTAAAAACTGCACTTCCTCACGCACTTGCAGAACACACAGGAATGGGAACAAGAAGCAAAGGCATATGGCAAAGAGTAAGCTGGACTTCCCAATTCTGTCTGAAGTAACACTGAGTTTATTCACCCTGGCAGAAAAAAAGTCTGCACTCTGGAATGAATTCTCTATTTTTATAGGCCAGCATGTCTAATAAAAGATCAAGAATTAAAGGATAGTCTTTTACCTTGCTCCTTTGCACCAGGTCCGGAAAATCCTTGGTTTTGACTCTCTTTATATAATTTATTATTTCTACCATTTCTTCTGTTGACTCAGGAACTTTTAATGCACATTCCTTAATGGCTTCAAATTCACTGCATATCCTATAGTTGTATTTTACATAAAATACCAAATTTTAAGATTTTAGTTTGACTGGCTTTAAGCTCAGCTTTAATGTAATTGAAAATTCAAATTACTTCTTTAAGTATTTTCCCCTCACAAACTGCATTATTTATGAAACTAGAAGAGCAATATGACCAAGTCAGTCTAGACAAATACTGGTTTCTGACTTGCAATAATTGCTTCATTTGGATTTTGGGGTATTCTTCTGAAATAAATGCTTTAGTGACCTGTTGTTACTAAAAGAACTTTAAAACTATCATTAGTGTACACACAAACACTTTCCCAGTAAATATTGTCTCACTTTGGTAATGTGGAATCACTATAAAACTTGGCCATAATTGTTCATTTTAACTAAAAAATATTGTAAGAGTTTCCTCATGATTTAATCCATACCTGCAAAGGAACTTCCTGTTTAACTAAACTGATATCCTATATGTTCACCTATGTAGAAGATAAAGGGAAGGTGGTGGATATAATTTTTCTCAGTTTTAATAAGGCTTTTGATACTGTCTTTCACAGAATCCTCTAGATGAATTGTCCAGGTGTGGGATGAGTGTGTTCATGGTGTGCTGGGTGAAGAACTGGTGAAGTGCAAAGCTCAAAAGGTTGAAGCAAATGGCTGGTGACTGTTACCAGCAGTGTTCCTCAGGATTCACTTCTGGGCCAGGTCTGTTCAATGTATTTATCAATAATTTGGATGCAAGAGTTGAAAGGCACCATCAGCAAGTTTGCTCATCATACAACTGTGAGGTGCTGCTGACTCCATTGAAGGATGGGACACCTTCAGAATTAAACATATGACTATGATTAAAGGGATGGAAGGTAATGAGTCGAAATGCCAGATTCTGCACCCAGGATGGAGTAACAGCCAGCACAAATACAGCTGGGGAGGAATAGCTTGAGAGCAGCCCTGCTGAGGTACCTATCAGGTAATAAGAGAGTCTAACTAGCCTTTTCTTTAGCAGTGCAGTAATACTGTAATTCACACTTAAAAATACAGAACAGTAATAAAGTTCTTGGATCTTTCATCTTAGATCTTTGATCTTTTATCTCCTCCATTATCCAAGTCTGTATTAATATGTTCTCCTACATTTTTTTGAGACTAAAACAGCAGAAAAATACAACAGCTGGTGCAAAGTGCATTATATTGTTAATTAGCCAAGAACCTTCAGTAAATAAAATATGGTACATTTGCATTTCATCTACATGTTTCTACTATGCATTTAACACGTAGAGCATTCACAAGCAGAAAGTCTACTTACCTTTCATTTTCCTCTCTGTAATCTGTAAATATTTTGTCCATCAGCATTTTTGCAAAGTTGTTTGCACAGTTAGCCAAACCTTGCTTTAAATCCTCACAATTCAAACAGACCATAGGGAAATAAATCACCTCTGGCAAACTCATGATTTCCTTCTTGAGGGTAAAAAATTCATCTATAAACTTCAGAAAAACATGAGACTTTACACTTCAGAGCTGTTGTTTAAATACTTGGCTACATGAGTAAGTATTAGACATTGAAGAAAATGAGTAATATTTTCTTCTATTTACCATAAATTTTTAGGGGAAAAAATCAGTTACATTTTAGGTAGTCCATATATTTTTAGCTAAAGGCTAAGCACCTGTTATTCTCTGTTACCTTTTAATTATTGCCACATATATAGTAAAAATTATTTATAAAGTGGAGAATTAAAACTTACAGTAGTGTATTCATCAAAACTGGGTTGTTCTGCTACAAATCTTTTTATCCGTTCCTCTGCAGTTCCATCTACAAGCCAGCCATAACTTTCAACTACAATTCAATTACAACGTATTTATATCACTAAGATGCATAGACATACAGCAAGTTACTTATTACAAAGAGGAGACACACATTCTTCTATCACTTACCATAGCCTTTAAAATGTTCCTTTGGGCCTTCTAAGTTGACTCTGATAGATTTTTTCAGCGTGGATTTGGCCCACTGTGCAGCGTGAGCAGGAAGCTCAGTATCCAGAGTTGCAGTGCCTCCCGTTAGCAAAGCACGCACTGTTTGGATATTCTAAGAGTAGTGCAAGTGTTGATTATTTACATTTTTAAAAGTGGAGCAAGGATACATACACTTTAAAAGTAAGTTGCAATCTGCAGAAGACACGATCACAAAAGTATGAGACCCTAACCACGACCAAGTTCACATGCTTTATACACACGTAGAATGACTTTTCCTGAAGCGAAAAGTTGAACAAGAAATATGTAAAGGAAAAAAATTATCTAACCTTGCATAAAATTAAATTATATCATATATGCAAATACAGAAAACCAACCCCAAAACACTTCTCTGAAAGTACTATCACATGTAACTAGTGACCAATACTCAGTCCACATCTAAAGCCCCCAGAAAGGCTCTCTTCCCTGGAACCATAGACAGGTTCCCAAGATAGCAATCTTTTGATGTTGTATATATTAGTTTTTAGAGATTTGAGTATTTGCTTTATCTTAGAAAGAAAAGGAATATCAGTTCTAATTTTCCTTGTCTTTCTCTGGACATCTTAAATTTAATGCAAATTTATTGTAAACCATCACACATATAATTAAAGATGTTATTATAACTGTAGACCCAAAGAGCAGACAAAAACCATCAATAGCAGATGCACCAATTTTTTATAAACAAGGAAGTACAAAATTACTTCAGAGCCTGGAATGCTGCTGGGCATCAAAATTCATGATGTGACCTGTAGAATGATCACGGAAAATAAATAAAAGTTGCATTCTGATCCTATTGCCAGGGTAGTCAGACTCCTAAATGACAAGTACTTTCACATACTGAACATCTTAACAATTACATATTTAAATGTAATTTAAAAGCACACCTGAAGAGTCTGTCCTATACAATCTACTACAAACAGAATTGCTTCTTCTAAGTCTTGTAAGCTTGGATAAAACTCCATTCTATTTTCATCATAAGTCAAGTCCATCTTAAATATAGGCAGACGACTCCTGTCTTCGGGATCAAAAAGTTTCACAAAAACTTCAGTTGTTCTTTGCAGTAATTCTTTCAGCTAGGTAATAACATAGACCACATATTAGTTGACATAAAAATGGCCCAATCCATTTTTCATTCATCCAGTAAGCCAGGCAGGATTTTCACTCAGTTTAGTACTTCTGGCCTGATTCATGGATAACTGAAGAAGTGTGAATTTTTCAAATAACTCCAGTGGGTATTAGTCCCAACCCTTAAAATTATGAAAACTAATGAATATGTAAACATTTCAGTAAAGTCCATGCATTTATTTTTGCTACAAAAGTAAGCCTATTACTAATACATGTATGTAGAAATTAAATACCTTGAAAGCATTTTCCTCTGACTATTTTTTTTTCAAATGATAATTATTTGATTAGACTATTGTCCCATTCTTTTTCTACAAAGCAAGTAATGTTTCAATCCCATTAAGTTTATCACAGGAAGGAAAGATAGTTACCTGATTAGACAAAAGCACAGCCACACAGTTACAAAAAGACTCAATCTGATCCAACTTGACACCATCCAAGGCCTGTGACTGAGTAAAGAGACCAAAAACTCTTTGGTACCATGTACTCATTATCTTGTCTTCTGCTTTAGAACACCTTAGAGACGCCTCAGTTTTAAAAGATTTACAGTCAACTGGTCCTTCCAATCTAGAAAAGAAAGTTACAGGCAACTTTATAAACAAAATTTAAACAAACCAAACATGGAGTAAGGTAACAACACAAACTTTTGTATTACAAACCCAGTCTTTCTCTAGCAGAAAGCACAGTGGGAACTTATGCATTGTTTCAGTAGACTAAAAGGAAAGAAAAAGCCTGCCTCAAACTCCAGGATTTACAGAAAAATTACCAGAAAAAATAATGAGGAAAAAATATTTTGAAAATTTTCTTTTTGATAACTATGAAAATTTAAAGTTCCAAGATTAAACAGAAAATTCAACTGATAAAAACCAGCAAGAAATCTGATCTTCAGGGTTAGCACAGAATTCCCTACAAATGATAGTACTGCTAGAAGTAGATTTTTCAAATACTACTTTAAATAGTTTTCTATGGGAATTAAGCATTAAGAACAAGTGAATAATGGGGAGAAATTTACAGAATTAAAGGCAAAATACAAATCAAAAGGTCTGATATTAGCAACGACTTGATAGCAACAACCAAAATATGTAACAGAGAGAAGAAAAGTCACATCATAACACAGAGTAACTTATTCATAGTACATTAAAATGATGCATCAACGAAATTTTCTATGATAAATAATAGAACTGAACAAGCTCATCTTTGCCAGCTTCAAAAACCTATATGGGTCAATAATTCAACAGAACAGACTTTACCTGCAACTGGAGAAATCTACTACAAGAAAGTTAAAGAATGCTGTATAACCAAAATCCAGTAGAGTTTTCATTGTGGGGTGAAGAATATTTAAGGCGGAAGTGATTCGTTTTTTTGCTTTGATATAACTGTCATGCCATGTACTAGAAAAATCCAGGCCTCTAAAAAAGAAAAACCATAAAAAAACCAACCAAAACAAATAAACAAACAAAAGTTAAGAGCTCAAGCACTAAGCGAATAAAGTACTCATATATAAAAGGTAGTATTCAAAAGATTCTTCTCTAGTGTGAATAGTTATTAAATGCCACACATGTTTTTACTACCATGCAGTAGAAGACATAAAGGTACTCTGTCTGATAAAACATGCTTTATCCTCCATGGTATTTTAAGATCACCTCCTCTTACAGAAGCCCATTCAATGTAAACTCCTAACTTCACCAACTACCATCAGGAAGCATTTATCAACAGATTTTGATAGCACACACTGATGCATCAGCAAATTGTGCAATTTGAGTATTTCTGCTTTGTCTATCTGAACTTCTTCTCCATGGTGAGAGGGCATAACAGATTTGCCTTCAGTCTCAAGGTTTCATCTCATAAAACCAAAATCACATAAAACCTTGGCACTACATGCAGTTCTAGGATGTCAAAGTACTGTACAATGCTGCTGTCTGCCAGAAAACTGCTCCATACACAGACAGTTCATTCCAGAGGCAGCTGTACTGTGACTTTAGTATCTGGGCACTCAGGGCCAGGTTTAATTCGCAGTCATGAGTGCTGCTCTATGTAACTGTAACAACAGTAATAAAACACTGTAGCAGTGCTAAAACTTTGTAGAGCACTCAGAGATGTAGAAATGCAAGATCCTCTAAAGAGATTTAAAAATGCCCCAGTAAGGGGCTCCAGAATTAATCTTGTGCCATAACTCTGTCCACACAGCTCAACAAGAACGTCCTTCATGCAACTCAGTGTGTTTTGCCAGTGGGTTATTTGCTAACTTAATCCACTCACACAGGTAATGAAGGCAAAGGTGCCTCATCTTCCAGCTTGTCAAGTTCTTTTATGTCTGGTTTAATAAGAGCTCTTCTCACTAAGAAAAAAAAAAAATGAACATTAGAAGAAAATTAGGCCATATTCAATAGTCACTGTACCTCCTTGAACCAAGCACATTGTAGGACGAAAAAGTAATTGTGTCCCTCTAGTCTACAAAACACATTTTCCCAAAGGTAACTCAAAATCAACAGCTTGTGCTAAATTTTTATACAGATTCAGGTACCTTAACTTCAATTCTGGGTTCTGTTCCTGAAGGTTTTCAGATGGGTTTGTGTTCAAATAATTAAATGCTTATGCAGTTTTTTTGCTGAGGGGATGGCCAGCCACAGGAGCAGGCTCCCCAGGGAAGTGGCAATGGCACCAGTCCTGCCAGAGTGCAAGGAGCACCTGGACAGTGCTCTCAGTTGTATGATTGAGGTTTAGATAGCACTGCAAGGAACAAGGGAGTTGTACTCTAATCCTTATGGACCCCTTCCAACTTGATATATTCTATGATTGCAAGAATTTACAACAACTTTGTTACNGGATGGCCAGCCACAGGAGCAGGCTCCCCAGGGAAGTGGCAATGGCACCAGTCCTGCCAGAGTGCAAGGAGCACCTGGACAGTGCTCTCAGTTGTATGATTGAGGTTTAGATAGCACTGCAAGGAACAAGGGAGTTGTACTCTAATCCTTATGGACCCCTTCCAACTTGATATATTCTATGATTGCAAGAATTTACAACAACTTTGTTACATAATTACATAATTACAGTAGGATTCTATAATTATGCCACTGATGATATTATAAAGAAGTTAGTCCAATGTTAAATTGTTTATTTTTTAATCTATATTTTTTAAAAGATCAGCCATTCACTAAAATATTAACAAAACTGGGCTCAAATTCAGATTCTAGTTACTACAAATGTAAATAAATTAATACATGATTTCAAGGGAAAGCGCTTTCAAAATTCCAGTTCGTGACATTTTTAAAAAGCTTTAAAATTTAAGCGAGTTGTATGAGTGATATCTGAAAACAGTAATTATCTTTACAGATTTTTATTGTGAGCTTCCTCATTCAACAAAAGCACCATGAGAAAACTCATTAATGTGTTTGTGAATAAACAGCTTTAAAAAGCTGCTGTTCCTGAAGAGGGAGAAAGAATTACTAGCACATTAAAACTTTCTCCTTTCTTTAACAGTAAACAGCAATACATTCTTGCTTCAAATTAACTAAATAGGTTAAAGACATAATGAAATAACATCATCAGCAATCAACCATTTGGACATGAGATCTGCAGCTGTCTTTGTCTTTGCTTGAACTGTACTTTCAGTGGGTTAACTTTTTACTGGTTCAAATAAAACAAGAAAATTTTGCCTTAAACATTTTGGCCAGCCAACACACATTTGATGAGGCAAGAAAAGCTAAACCAGTAGTTAATTACAAAGATCCCGCCTGGCTGAAACAACAAACCAGAAAATTTATTTTCAGCAGGAGAATATGGAGCTTAAAATATATATATTAACATCAATATAAGTGCTGAGTAATTTGTAGCACTTACACACACATCTTTGCATGCTCGTTTCATAATCTTTTACTATCTCCTTTAGAAGTTCTTCAGTGAGCAGCTCTCTCTCTCTGCCCTCCATAAGCGACTGTGGCACCATGGTGAGCATGGACCTCAGCCACTGCAGCTGGATGGGAATCATCGGATTACTCTGCACACATTTCTTCAAAAAGAGGTAGTCTGCCTGAAAAGACAAAATTTTCAGAGGTCTAATAACTACCTATGTATGTATTTTTGTGTCAGGCTTGCCAAAAGTCTCTTTTTACTCACAATTTCTTAATTTCCTTAAGGTCAGGGTATTCAATCTAATATTTTCAGTATTCACTGACTAATACCCTAAAAGCTTCTCTGTGGTTGGTAACATGGTCTCTCTGTCTTAATGTTTAAATATAAAATATTGTTCTCGTCAGTATAGCATTTTCCTTGGTTCTCTGCTGAAGTTTATGGCTAACAACAAAATAGTTCAAGGTGAAGATTATTGTCCTTTGGACAAGCATTTAACTGGGAAAAAATGTGGACAAACATAAGGGGACTGGGTCCTGGCCAAAAAAAAAAAATAGGTATTTCTGCTTTTGATTGATAGTTTTATTATAAAATCTCCACAGCCTACAGAATGAGTTTACCAAACAACAGCTACACAAAATTGGTGTTACCTTAGGTTAATTAATATAAATATTTCAAGACTAGTTTGAATTTCAACTAGCTCTCAGAGATGAAGTCTTACTTTAAAAGCTATACACAAATTTGAAGTTTAGTGCATGTTCTTCAAATTGTCAAAGACTACTTTTTGTACAGCCTAAGGTATAATCTATGACCTCAACTGAAAAAAATCCTGAGGCCTGTTAGGTTTTTTCCTAAGTAATGATTTTTAACTAAGGCTAAATTAATTATTGGTAGACATACTTTCTAAAACAGAAAGTTTCAGACCTCTACAGGACTACAAAACAAGACTCCTATTTTGATCCTATTCCATTTTCTCCCACCAAGACAACTTTTTCTTGTTTAATAAAAATAATTCTGCATAACATACTCAGCTTCTCTGAATAGGGGCCATTCACTCTCCTACTCCAAAAAAAAGCAAATGAAAGAATTTAACTCACTCTTTTTTGGCTTTCTTCATTATGCACCTGTATAAAAAGAAACGGAATATTGTTATATATGAAGAATATACAAACAAAAATACTGGAAATACAAAATTTAGCAAGTATTATTCCTAAACAAAGACTTTATTCTGTAGATATATAGACATACATTTCAACTGGATTACCTGAGTAGATAAATACATTTATGAATTACTGAGGAGCAAAACAAGTATCTTGAAGTAAATCCTAAGGAGGAAAATAAATGTCCCAATAACAAAGAACTTAATAGGCAAGATTTAATAAAGGAATACTTTCTCACATTGGAACGCAGTTCTGTGATAGGAGGTGCAGCATCTCTCTCATCTGTTTCTTCCATGGTTATGTAATAGACTTCAAGAGCTCGATCAATTCTAAAGTAAACCACAGCATCAGAAGTACAGAAAAACTACAAATAATATAGTAAAAATAACGCTAACATTTCAATTGATGCAACCTATTTTTTCACCATTACCAATTCCTTGATCACTAAATCTCACTATAATTATATTAAACACCGTTATTTGTCAAATATCAAATGCGTAATGTCTCTTTCACTTGAATTTCAACATGTCTTGAATTACATGAAACTCACAGTAACTGATTAATGATCGCTTGCTGCTCCTTGCCTCTGTGATATGCCAATAGTTTCTTCTGTGATGTTGATGCTTCAGATATGACTGGTGGAGGTAAAGCAGTGGGACGAAAAAAAGTTCTCAAAGTCCGTTTACTGGAAGTTGCTTCATCTGAGTGCTCCATCTAAAACCATAACAAAACCAAGATTCTAGAATACAATCCCCTCCACAAAGGAGTTTAACACATTCATCTATTAAGTTGAATGGACATAAGGCTTAAAATGAGGCCACCTCTGTTTAGGTATGACACAGTTTAGGTATGACAGTTGAGCTTTAAAGAAGAGAACAGTTTATATGATCGAATGGCAAAGTTCAAAGGGAGAGCATGTACATACAGAGCCTGCCATAAGGAAAAAAAAAAAGGAAGAAAGAAAAAAAAAAACCAAGAAATTTGCGTTCTGCGACTGGGCTAAGGCTCAACTAAAAGGCCACTCTTCCATGGCTGCTTAATCGCCTCAGTAGGGCTATTCCAAAGACCCATAGTCGGGTTCCCCTGGAAACACGATGTACAAACTCACCACTGCATTTCAACAGCTTCCCACAAGGAAGCAGAAAGCCAAAGCTACTTCCTAAATCAGCGGTACGTCCTAAAAACCAAACCGGGCGGTGGTGGATGCACCAAAGGACACAAAACTCAGCTGCGGACGGCCGGGACAACATCGCCTTTACCCGGCGCCCCTCAGCCCCGCCGCCCTCGCCTCACCCAGCGCCGCGGGCCGGCCCCGGGACAACGGCGAGGTTGCCCTGGAGCAGAGGGCGGGGCTCTCCCTGGCAAAAAGAAAAAGAAAAAGAAAAAGAAAAAGAAAAAGAAAAAGAAAAAGAAAAAGAAAAAGAAAAAGAAAAAGAAAAAGAAAAAGAAAAAGAAAAAGAAAAAGAAAAAGAAAAAGAAAAAGAAAAAGAAAAAAAAAGAAAAACTTACCTTTACCGTCCCGGTCTACCACAGGGTTAGTACAACCTGAGCAAGCCAGAAAGTCCCTCTGTTCCAGCGTCAGCCTGCACCAAGCACATCACAGCAAGAATGCTTGAGAAATTATAAATGTAATACCCTCAAGCAACAGGTGGCTGTTGCTGGGCTTCTGCTTTTTGTACAATTATAAATGGAAATTTTAAAGAACTCCACAGATTTGCTACACACTTGCGTACACTTGACAAAAGAGGCTTTAAAACCTTAATTTTGTGTCTGTGTGGGCAGAGCCCCATGCACAGAGGTTGCTGGAGCAGCGGGAGGGAATTTTACGTGTTTTCCAAAGTCCTGGGTACCTTCTTAGCATGGCTCTCACTGCCCGGGACTATTCAGTGTGAGGTCCCAATACACACATGAAATGTTTTCTCACGAACAGAACACAAACCCTTGACGTTAAATGATTTATCAATCGCCCGTTAGCGTCGGGGCGTTATGAGGGAGACCCGCGCGCGCTTTGCACACCTGTTGGCCAGGAAGCTGCGCTGAGGAGAGGGGGATTAGCTGCTGAGGGAGCAGAACCCGCTGTTTCTCAGGTGGGCCTGACTCACGCCGCGCCGGCGGGTTAACGCGGGGCGCGGGGCGCAGTCACCGGAGCGAGGGCACAGCCCGGCGCGCGGTACCGGGCACCAGCAGGCGGCGCTGCCTCACAACCGGCGGCGCGTGCCCGCCCCCTTCCCGCCTNCGTCCGAGCCCAAGCTGAGCCTCCGGTTCGTGCTGCCGGACGGCAGCGCTCGGCACATGCAGCGCGACCAGGCGGAGCCGCTGGGGCGGGCGCTGGCGCGCATCGCCACCAACGCCGCTAAGGGCCACGGCAAGGCGGGCAAGAAGAGCAAGAAGGCGCGGGCAGAGGGCGGCGCGGAGGGCGAGGCGGCGGTGCCGGCCGTGCGGCTGTTCTCCCGCGACGGCGCGGCGGTGGCGGAGGAGGTGCCGAACGCGGCTGCCTGGCAGGACGGCGCCGTGCTGCACATCGGGGACGCGCGGTACCGCGTGGAGCGCAACCCGCCCGCGCTCACCGAGCTCCGCCTGCCGCGCTCGCTCCTCGCCGGCTTCCCCGTGTGCCCCAAGGTGAGCGCCGAGTTTGCCGCGCCGCAGCACTGCCTGTTCCGCTGGTTCCGCGAGCAGCGCCCCGGGGGCGGCGGGGAGGAGGCCGGGGAGGCCTGGGTGGAGACGGCGGCGGCCGAGCGCGTGTTCACGCCGTCGAACGCGCTGGTGGGGCTGCGGCTGAAGCTGCGCTGCACGCCCGGGGACGGGGAGCAGCGCTACGGCCCGGCCTGCGAGGTGGAAAGCAGTGGCCCCGTGGAGGCCGGGCCCGGCGCCTGCACCTTTGACTCCCGGCACCTCTACACCAAGAAGGTTTGCGGCCACGGCTCCGTCCGCGCCGTCTCCTACAACATCCTGGCCGACACCTACGCGCAGACCGAGTTCTCCCGCACTGTGCTGTACCCCTACTGCGCTCCCTACGCCCTGGAGATCGACTACCGGCAGAACCTGCTCAAGAAGGAGCTGGCGGGCTACAGCGCCGACCTCATCTGCTTGCAAGAGGTGGATAAATCTGTCTTCCTGGACAGCTTGGCCCCGGCGCTCGATGCTTTTGGACTGGAGGGGCTGTTCAGGATTAAGGAGAAGCAGCACGAAGGCCTGGCCACTTTCTATCGCAGGGACAAGTTCAGTCTCCTCAGCCAGCACGATATCACTTTCAGCGAAGCCCTGCTTTCAGAGCCGCTGCACAAGGAGTTGTGTGAGCAGCTGGCCAAGTACCCCCTGGTGCAGGAGAAGGTGCTGCAGAGATCATCTGTGCTGCAGGTACCAGCTTTGATATGCCTTCTTCTCTTTCCCCTCTTTTTTCCCCCTTTCTCCTCCTCCTCCCACTGTCTCCAGGTGCAGTCGGGCCAGCGTTGTTGAGCCTCAAGCAACAGAAGGGAGGTGAGGGATTAAGAGTTTGAAACATGGAACTGTGTTCTCTGTTAGCTGTGGTAATGGATAGAGCAGAAGATCAACTTAGGAACAAGAACAAAACATTGAGGTCTTATTGAACTGCATATATGGAATTACCAAAATTTGGTTAAAAAAAGGCAATATTATTTTGCTTTAAAATGATGACAGCTGTTGAGATTCTGGGCCAGGTAGTGATTCCTGGCTGGTGGTATTGGCAGCCAGTTTTTCATTACTTACTTTTATATGTCAGAATATATTTTATAAAACTTAGATCTTAGAAATAAATTTTGAGTAAGTTAGTTGAGTATGCTTTATAATGCCTCTTTACCAAGTGACAGGAGGGATACAAATAAGGTTGGACAGGTGTGTGAGCTTCCAGATGCCAGAGAGTCTGCCCATGGAGCTGTTGCGCAAGTACAAGTGTGTAAGACAGAAGGCTGTGTCAGGAATTGCAGAAACACTGGTAAAACTTTCCTGTTCATGGACTAAGTAGGACTAACAGGATTTCCTTCATAACTGAAACCACCTTCAAATTTTTGTTCAATTTAACAATTATGGAATGTTATATTTGCTTGCTAAAAACAGAGATGCAGCTCCCGCTCTGTTGCAGAGAGTGAATACCAAATAAAAGTATTTCGGAATGGTACAGCTTGAACTATATCTTGTGAAAAAATGTGGCCAAACCAGACACAGTCAAAAGAATGTTTGTTAAATGATGTAGTGGTAATATTTTGGCTGATACCCAGACCTTCTAAGGAAGATGAATGAAAAGTACAGCTTCTAAATTGAGTTTATTGGTTATAAGCATCAGATTGTTTGAACTGGATTGCCACAAAGGCATAAGCTGAATAGTGCATTTAAAAATATATAACCTCTCTGTTTAAGACTTAACAAAGGCTGCTTTTTCTCTTAAAGGTTTCGGTACTTCAGTCTACAACTGATCCTTCGAGGCATCTTTGTGTAGCAAATACCCACCTATACTGGCACCCCAAAGGTAATTTTGGCACATTCCTGCATGTAGGATAACTGGGTTTGGAAAGGTTTTTCCTCTTCCTTGGGAGAATAGATTTCCCACCATTCTTTTGCAGCTATAGCCTTTTCTTCTGGAACTGCAGGTTTCCTGCCTTACTTCTTATCTAGATGAAATCAAGCCAGACTCCTAGGTCCATTTATATATTTATTTTTCTAGTGTGCCTGGGAGTCAATAGAATCCAGCTGAAAGCAAGGCAAGTCACATTACACACAAATCACCCAAAAAGCAGACATAAAATAGAGAGCTTTGTGTGTGCTTACGGTTTCCCTGGCCTGTTGAACATGGAGCTCTCCCAGGGTACTGCCAAGAGAGCAACCAGATTGGGCTCCAGAAACTGTTAGGAGAGATTCTTCTCAGTTAGTTTTCTTTTGGTTCTGTGCCTTTTGGGGAATATTATTAGGATGGTTGCCATGAAATGGAAAACTGCTGTATATGGATTTTAAAGCTTCAGAGTTCTTGCACGGATGGATTTAAATTGTCTGTCACTCAAAAACTTTCATAGTCACAAACTTTAAAGTCTTCTTAATTCATGAAAACTATTCTAAAATTCAGGATTGCTGTTTCAGAGCTATATATGCTTAAATGAGTAACCCTGTTTTGCATTATTTAAAATAATACTTTATGTCCTTAGGTGGGAACATCCGTCTGATCCAAATCGCTGTAGCCATGTCGCATATCAAGCACGTAGCCTGTGACTTGTATCCCAGTATCCCAGTCATATTCTGTGGAGATTTTAATAGCACACCCTCATCAGGAACTTACAGTTTCATCAGCAGTGGTGGCATTGCTGAAGATCATGAAGACTGGGTCTCAAATGGGGAGGAAGAAAGGTGCAGTATGTCTCTAAGCCATCCTTTCAAACTGCTAAGTGCTTGTGGAGAACCTGCTTATACAAACTATGTCGGTGGGTTTCATGGATGTCTGGACTACATTTTCATTGACAGAAATGCTCTAGAGGTTGAACAAGTTATCCCACTGCCAAGTCATGAAGAAATAACAACCCATCAGGCTTTGCCAAGTGTTTCACATCCTTCTGATCATATAGCACTAGTATGTGACTTGAAGTGGAAATAGAATAGCTCTGGGATGTGCTTTTGGAGGTTTTCAAACAAGAAATTTAATTTAATGTACTGCTGGGGAACTGAGGTTACACCCTGTAAAGGGTACTAAAAGGAAAGCCAAAATTATTAATGAAGAGTTCATGTGTTTAATGGCTCTACTGAATATTGTCGCAAACACAGAACATTTGCATGACAATTTCCCCCTTTTTTATATGGTAACGGGAAAAAATATATTGAAGACAGGGTTTTGAAAACTGAATTATCATATACCTTTTTAGTGGTGTTTTTAAAGGATTAAGAATTATTTTGTTTAAAAAAATGGGAATTTAAACTGTTTTGTAAGGCTGTACAAATTGAACCCTGCTTAATTCAGAAATAAACACAGCACCCAAACCCAAATGGATTTAGCTGACTCCACTTTAATTAATGTAATGAAAATTTAAGTTCATAAATTGTCTTGTTCACTTACCATTACTACGGCACAACTTCTAGTAAGTTGCATGAACAATGTACTTCTGAAAATATGTTCTTAATTATCAGTGAATAGACTTTCTGTCAGTAATCAACCATGTTAAATTCAAGGCTATAACTGATTTGAAAGCCATTTGTCTGCCCACATAACATGGGTAATGAGGGTAATGTTGACACCTTGTGAAATTGTACTACATGAAGAAACAGCATCTACTTTGAACATATGCTCCTTCTGGTTTGAGTCATCAGCAATAAAAGGTAGAGCTTGGAATGGGAAGAATATTTATCAATATCATCTGTTTTCAGGTGGGAAGAGATAGAGAACAGTGTGGTGCATTAGTTATGTGTGCCTAAGTCTTTACAAAGTGACTTGTAAACCTTTATCATAATGGTTGTATTTTGTTCCTCTCTTCCATACAAAGACAGCCTGAATTTTCAAGTGTTTTTATGTACATTTTTTCTTTGTAGAAATAGCCTAGTTTGCCCTATTTTGTAGGATGCAGGGAAGTGTATTTTATCCATACCCACACTGACTGTGGTGGAGTGGGTTGAATCATTTAACATGCTTCTTGTCCTGCATCATTAGTCCATAAGAAACAAAAAGCATTTGGAAACCATTCATTAGATCGTCCTCTTTCACCTAATAAAACTCCCTGTATCAATTGTCTGTCACTGTTGTCAGTTTGGGGTTTTTTTTCTAGTTACTGGTGTCTTTCATGGCAGAGCAAGTCTGTGTGGGTTGATAAAAGCTGTGTACTCTACACCTGCTCACATCCCCTGCATTCTGGTGCTCGGTAGCTGGAATTCATTCAACTGTTTAAACACTACTCAAACCAGGAAGTCACTTTCAGGTGGGACATTTCTGAGGGTTGCTGGTGCTGTCTCTTGCCATGTTACTTGCTATGTTGTGAAGGCTGGTGGTATGCAGAAGCTTCTAAATATCTGTTCTTTTCTGTTATTTCCAATGCAATTCCTACTGTGTTTTGCTGCTGTAGTGTTTGGGCATCTAACATGATGCTGGTAGCTGCAGTAGCAAAGCCCTCAAGGCAGGTTTACCTTCAGAGATCATACAAGGCTAAAAAGATACAGGCCCATAAATCTCCAAACATGTCTCAAACAGCATCATGTGAGAAGACAAATCTCATGAACCATCCAGTCTTTCATTACCAACTCTGCCCATAGATAAAGGGAAAGGGAAAAATTCCACTCCTCTGCGTCTGTAGAGGCGTGTGTTGCTAAAGAGCTCATGTAAATGTCCTTTGAAAGCAGCTTTTTTCCAGCAACATAGGCAGTTAACCTTCCCTCTCATCCCAAACTCTCTTAGCTGATCTGCTCTACCACCTGTGGATTGTCTCCTTGTTGCTGCTCATGCCACATCAAATTAAACCAGGAATATGATCCTGTTAAAAATACAGGGCCTTTAGTTCTCTTGCTTGTATGATCATTTTCGTGGATCTCTATGTCCTGAACTTAGTCTCCTCAAAGCCATTTGTGCCCAAAGAACAGATACAGGCTTGGAGGTGGGTGGAAAGAGGTGATGAAAGCTTGAAGCATGACCTTAACCTGCTCTACCCGATCCACTCCAAAAACAACACAAGACTTCAATGAAATGGTGCTCATTTTTCCAAGAGCTTTGCCAGACTATACGTAAACCCTCAGATTTCTGGTTTTGTTAAGTCAGCACTTTAGCTAAGCCCTTTTGGATACAAAAGGGAAGCAAAATGCAGTGTGGCTATAAAAGTGGCAATGAAAGATGCTGCACTAGTGATGGGACTCTCCCTGAAAAATTTGACCCTAAATAATTCGGGTCGATCTTTGATCAGTTTTTTTATAAGTCTAATTAAAAAATAACATGTAATTCAGTCTTGCATGAGTTGATGTCTGTACTCTCCTAGACTGCAAAATTTATAATAAAAGTATCGCTGATTCATAACTTCAAGATACAGGTGTGAGGAGAAAATCTTGCAAACAGAATGAAAGCTGTAAATCCTCCATCTGGCCAAGTAATTTTTACTAATTTAGTAAATGAGGAAACATACCTGAAGATTTAATATTTGCAAGCACATGGCATCCTAAAGGGCAGAAAAACTAATGGGAAGATCTGTTCAAGAAAAAAATTCAGTATCAACACCAGGGACAATACCGAAAATTACTGCATTACAGCTGAATCAGAAATATAGAGGCCTACAAATTGCCAGCTCTGAATAAAAAAAATAGGGGAAAAAAATCTCCACTGAGTAATTCAGGCCTGTGGGCTGGCAAGAGAAATGTCTCATTCACTTAGAACAGTTAAGATTGCAATTGTGAAGTTTGGATGTGAAATTTATTACTTATAAAGGCTACCTGAGCTCTCCTTATAACTCAAAAGAACATTCTTTTCCTCATTTTTAATTACCGATCCATTGCAACTGGATTACTTTGTATTTTTCCAATCCAAAACATTAAAAATCTGTAACTTATCCCTACAACCAGAAGATGGAGCTGCTAAGAGAACAGACTTGCCTGGTGCTCTGCCTCCCTTCCGAGAAACAGCAGCTCCCTCCTGCTTGCTATGCTGGCACTTGGGCTGCTGCCTCTGTCTCCCTGCAGACCAGGGAGAGGGAGTGCACAGGGAAGTTGGAATCTGCAGGAAGCAAGTGGTGAGGACAAACATGGCACTGGAACAGGCCCTTGCACATGGCAGATAATCCTTTCTATGTTCAGGAGAAATTCAGCCCTGGGAGTTGATGCTGGGGAATCTCCAGACTCAGTATCCTCCATTTAATTAGGAAACTGCAGCAGCAGAGGCTGACTGCCAATAGCAGCAATGTGTCAGGAACCTGTAGCATGTCTGGAATGAGAATGCAGCACTAGGGTCTAGATTACGGAAGGCACAGTTCCTGAGTTTTTTGGGGTAAAAGAACCCTTAGGTATACCTTTGGCCCAGAGCCCTCACGCTCCCAAGCTGTATTTACATCTGTGTAATGTAACAGATGGTGCTTCCTACTGCACATATGTTGATTTTTAGCTCTCATTTTGGTTCCCCCTACATCTCTGGACCTTGCCCAGCAAGTAATTCTTCCTCTCTAAATCCCATCCAGAACCTACATTTGTACAAATCCCATTCAACTTGTCTCAATTTCATTTCATAAACCTAAACTCACCTGTACTTGTTCCTCATCCAGCAACTGGAAAGCTCCATGTCCTTCACAACAAAAAACTAGGCAGGATTTTTTTGCATCTCTGTAAATGTGTGTGGGATTTCTTTGTTTTTGTTACTCTACTTTCCCAGACCACCTATTAAGGAAAATCTCTTTGCCTTCTACTTGAATTTCCCATCTCTGATTCATTAAACTTAAGAGAGACAGTGCTGCCTCATGCCTGGCTGCTGTCTCAGGAGGAAGTTTCTTCTTTCACAGTGGTTCCTGCTGTAGACAAACTCATCACTCACAAGAACATTACAGAACTAAGGGCACTCAACACACCTTCTGGAGGCAGCAGACTTGGCTCATTTTTAAGCTCTGGGTATTGAGAAATGTTTACCTGTGTATTTGATGTGTACAAAATCAACGAAGTTCTGCCACATCCTTCAGACTGGTCTGGCAACTTGGAACTCCTACTATTCTTCCCCCTGACCATATCTGCTCCAAAGGGGTCTATTCTCCTCCTGTGAATTCTCATACATCTCTTGTACCATTGCTATTTTTGAAAGGTAAAATTCAAGCATTAAGTAAAGTACCTCTGTATGATGATAAAGCAAGCAAGGATGCCAAATATGATTGAGAGAAGGATGAAGAAAAGGGAGGAGAAAAATGGTATGAAGAAACCAAGGGGAAAAATACCCAGTGTGCTAAGGCATCAGAGCTTTCAACACGTCAAATGAATTGTGTAGTTGACTTGTTTCTAATATTCTTGGCTTAGAAAGAAAATTTTTTCAAGTCTTCTGACTTCTACCCAGTAAGAGGAAAGGCCTTAAACATTTCAGTTTTGGCAGCTCAGCTTTATTCATAAATCCAATGGCAGCATATGGAATGTAATTTCTTAAGTCGCCATTCTTGACAAGGGTGGGAAAGACCCTTGGTGATGTGCAAAGTTTCATCACATTGCACTCAAACTGCCTTTGTCCAGACCTTTATAGAAGGATTTCTTAGACCAACAAGGGACTAATAACCGGGCTCCGAATTTTCATTAGCGGCAAAAACCAAACTGATGTTTTATACCACCTGGTCTATTCTTGAAAGCAATGAAAAAAAAGTGAAAATCACCCATGTACTTGATATTTGAGAAATCATTTTGTCACCATGGTCAAATAAAAGAAAACCCACTCATTCTTCAGTATTTTGCTCTCTATAGTTAAGCTGATCATCTGACACACTGAAATAAAGCCTCCTATACACAAGTATCACTTGACTAACTCCCCAGTGCGGTAGAACTTACCCATTTGTTTGAATATAGAAGTTAATGTATACAAAGAGAAATTTCAGCTACTGGAACTCAGGATTTCCTGTCTCTACAGTGAATGAGGAACACATTTTTAGCAGTCTCATGCCTTTTCAAGATTTTGAACTTCAGGGACAGCAGCTCAGTTCAGGTATTCGACTTCTGATAGGGATATGACAAACCATGTTAGTACCTAAA
This sequence comes from Rhabdornis inornatus, assembly GCA_013397075.1. Lineage (NCBI taxonomy): Eukaryota > Metazoa > Chordata > Aves > Passeriformes > Rhabdornithidae > Rhabdornis > Rhabdornis inornatus. Next base: position 12,586 of record VWZS01000943.1, on the reverse strand, counting down.
CTCTTAACAGACATGAGCAAATTTGATGTTCATGGGAATTTCATCTTCCTCTGAAGAACAGGGCTGTATGGTATGTTGTTACTGATATACAACATTGACTTTGTCTTACCACATGTCAGTGCAAGCTGTAGTCTTAACCGTCGTGCAGACTCTTAAATGAGGCCCAAGATCTTCATTACTTTCTGACTTCGAGAAATTATTCATTTTATAGCTGAATTACACCTACTGATGTAAAAACCCAAACATGATGACTCTAAAATATGAGCTTCATATACACATGCTGCAACTGAAAAGCATAGTGGCTCAACAGAGCTCACGTAAACCTGAATACTTACTCATTTAAATAATTAAATCTCTACCAAGCAGAATGTTTCCTTCATGGTAATAAGCCTATTTAAGTATCTACTGTTTCATTTAAAGACTGCCTCTAACTGTGTAACAAGCATGGTTTATTTTAACCTACTGGGACTACAAAAACCAACTTGTATTAGGGACAAGCTGTCTCTTCTGAACAAGGTGTACCTTTTAAGGTTTAATTCAAGGAACTGCATTGCTAGAAATGTGCACATAAACAGCTACTGATCAAATGCATGGGTATATCAGCTTTGATTAATAAGTAATCAGCAATTCATTAAAGGTGTAGGCAAAACCATTCTCACCTTACACTGTCTCCTGGGTTTCTGTTACACATTGAGGAAATTTAAGGACTGCATTCAAAAATTCTGGAATGTTCCCTGCTTAGCTCACAGTAACAGCATCTCCTAAGAACTTAAATCTCACTTACAGCAGAAGCTGCCCAGGAAGGTGTTCTGAAGCAAAACTAGCTTGAATTTACCAGACCTTGTCACTGGGATTTCTTGTAGCAAGGGTAACCAGACCTGGGTGAAAAATGAGAAGCACTTAGCCTGAAACTGCAACAGAATCATGCTTTGGGTTCCTAAAGGCATCCAATCAACAGAACAGCACATTGTAACTGGAGGGTTGAACAGCAGATAAGCAAGAGAAAAATAGATCCTAAACTCCCCATTAGTAGCAGCCTCAAAACACATACTAATTTATGCCTTTTGAACTACAAAGGTGTAAGGGAACAGAAATGAAAAGACAGTAGCAGTTGTACAGAGATGATTTTTGTGGGCGATTATCAGCATTATTATAATATTTGCTATATCACCATAAAAGCACTCAGGTTTCTTTCCCAGCTAGCCACCACCAGAACGTGTGACTCTCCTGCTGGGACACATGCAGGTTTTGACATGTAGATGAAACTATTAAACAGACATGCATGCTTTTCAGGCAGTTTAAATTTGTTTTATTACAATTTTTTAACTGTTAGTATTTTCATATCTGGACATCTTGAAAGAATTTTAGATTTACAACTTCAAAAGACATTACAGATTTATGTAAGCCCCAATGACAGCTACTCTACTGCACTGTATACAACTTGGTTGCCTCCCTTCCATGTCCCACTCCACACAGCTCCAAACAAGTGAAAATCTGGGACTGGTGTTCATATTCAAGCTGCAGGAAAGCTCAGTATATGGTGAAAGAATAAGTGATAATTTGCATTCAACTATTTCAGGAATCAAGAAGAGCATACACAGAACTATACATTTTATCATTTTATTAGGAATAATTCCAAGTGGGTTATGAAGAAACTAATCCACTGAGTTTGATGAATTTTCCAAAATTTCCTTATGAAGATATGTTCACCAACAAACAGTAAAACTTCAGCAGAACTATTATACACTGGGCAAAAATAGTCAGGCTGATACCAAAAAGCAACATGCAACATAAAAAAAAGATACAATATAAAGGAAGACAATCTGCTGAATATTAAAAACAACCTCAACATGAGCTCTTCGCAACCAGCACAGAACTATTCTACCCATCAAATCCAATTCACACAAAGGCAAGTTGGGCTGACAGAACCCAAAGATTAATAAAATGTTCCTCAGTGCAGTAGATTTGTATAGTGTTTTAGAGCATTTCCTTGGCCTGGAACAAGCAACATTAGGAAATCTTTTTGGCAAGGGCGAGAAATAAATATATACGGAATGCTACATTTTTAAATCAGCAGACTGTCTGAGGAATGAAACAGGGCATCAGTAAACTAAGAGTAGCAGGGAGAAAAAAAATTAAAACATTAATTTATTGGGGCTCAAAGAGTATTCAAAACAGATCTTAAAGATGTCACAATAACTATATTCAGGCATTTAGGCTAACAAGGGGAATAAAATCAGAAGAAACACTTTTTTCCAAGTTAAGGAGATTTTTACCCAAGCATATTGCTACCTTTGCAACATGTAGCTCGGTAAACAATAATTGGCAACAAAACAAGTTGAAACGCTGTAATATCCTGCCCAAATATCAGTTCCAGATACTGTAATAACCAAGATGCAAACTAATTTTGTTGTAACAAGCCTAGACCACTTATATCAAACATTTCCCCGGTGAAAGAGTCATCCAGTTGGAATTAGCGTTTTGAGAGTTCATTTGACAGCCAGTCAAGTCCCTCATACAGACCAGTTCCTTGCGTAGCACAGGTAGCCTGGACATACCACTGTTAATGTAGAACACAAAAATTAAATTTAAATACTGACAAAATGCAAGCTGAGTTATAAAAGTATGTGACACTCTCTAGTGTTATAATTGCGTGTTATAACAGTGTTCTTTAAATACTGTTTTGTGCCGTAAGTAGTCAAGATTGAACAAATGGCATTTTTAAAAATGTTGAGAGGTACGTGTCGTGTAGAGGAGGTTCAGACATTATCCAGAAACTCAAGTGTTGGCCTAGTAAAGGCTACAACATAGTTTGAGGCATCAAGAAACAAATACAGAACTTGTATTTGGTTTACATGCTGAAAACTACTTCTTGTCTCTGAAAGATTGCTCTTCAGGAAGTGAACATGCTACATGAATGGACCTCTGAAACAGCTTCTATGGTCAGGGTCTTAGTGTGTCAACACAGACACTCAGATTACAAAAGGTGGGATGGTTAATATGAAGCAAACCTGTGTCTCTAAAACTCGAGCAGATGGAATCTAATACTTCAGAAGCTACGTCATTTCCTCCTGGAGGTGGGAATGCCGAATACATTTGTTCTCCCAGAATACTGAGAATACAGGAAAACCCATCACATACTTTGTGAAATGCTGGATGTCTGTATTTCAATGACAGACTGGAGTATTTGAATGTTTTCAGAAAAAGGTGAGAAATGAAACACCCCTAACAGCTAAATGCACTGGATTATACTTCTAAATCACACATTTTGAATGAGGACCTGAATTAAGCATTATAAAGTTTAACAGCAGGTATGTGCACCTTTCTACAGAAAGAGGTGAAAGCTACCCTTTCCCTTAGAGGAACTTTATGACATCTAAGAGAGTGAGAAAAGAGTTAATCAGTCAGAAAGTTTAGCACTTACAGTTCTGTTACGCAGAGACTGAAGGCCTAGTTTATCTGTCATTTCACTGATTGCCATGGCATTTGGCAGATCCTGTTTGTTTGCGAACAGAAGCAGCACTGCATCTCGCAGCTCATCCTCCTGAAGCTAACAGAAAAAAAAGGCATGTTATTAAATGGCCTCAGTTAAGTAAGTCAGTTAATTCAACAAACACTAAAAAAATCTAAATACTGATTTAAGGGTTGTAAACATTTTCATTCTTGCTCCTGAAGTCACTAACAAGTATTGAGTGAAATTTAACTAGTATGCAACAGAACTCCTGCAATTAAGGAAGCCAGCTCACAATTTAAAATGTTTAATTTATGGGCACCTTGCTGATGAGATATTCTCTAGCACCAATCTGTTCTTCCAAAATTCTTTTTCTGCTGCATTTCTATCAAGGTTTCATGAATGAAAGGTTCTGACACATTATTAGTTCTCTACAGAGTAGAAATTACAACTCGGTGCACTAGGTGACCCAGAATTACCAGCTGAATACAATATGTGCTGTACAGACTCCATAAAACTTTACAATCCTAAATCTCTTAGGCAGCCTGACAAACATCCAAGAATAGGCTAAGTCAGTCTAACAGTGATACTTCAGAAGATACTGATACTTACCATTTTCTGCAGCTCTTCTGCTGCTTCCTGGATTCTCTCTCTGTCATTGCTGTCTACCACAAAAATGAGGCCCTGAATAAAGTTAAGCAGATTTGAAAAAGCCATTGTAAATGTGCAGCGCTATTTTAAAACCACCTGTCGTAGTTTGACCAAACACTCATATTGAACATTGTGATTGCTTACCTAAGAAAGGAGACAAATTTAACAGAAATTTCTGTTTAAACAATGCATGATGTGTGTCTGAACAATTACGTAAATCTCAACTTCAAAATAAAGTTAGGGGAAAAAAAAGCAGCAAAATTACATAAACTAACCCTTCCCATCCCCTTTCACTCACTGTATTGAAAATCACAAGTGCTTCACCATCTCATATTTCACTGAAAAAACCCACACCCTTTAAGTAATGCCTGAATTTGTTTAAAAAATTTTGTATCAAACAGTACTTCTAATGGCATCTCTGCTATTCGAGTACTCTTCTTAAAATTCACTCTTAACCTTTCAGTCTGAAAACCTTGCTTTTATCCTTCTCTTCAAGGAAAGAGAAGTATCTTTTAGAAGTATTTAGTAACAGGACAGTAATAAGGAACTGAAATTAAGTATTACTCTATTCACAGTATCATGGTGGTGCAAGGTCCCTGCTGTCAATCCAGACCTCTGTATTTTTCTGCACCAATCATATGCATCATGCTGCACACAAATATAATGGAAACAATTCTATATTCAACACAAAAAAACCCCAAACAAACTCACTCCAGAAGTTTTCCGATACTAATAAGCAACTTACCTCACTACTTGTGAACCAAAGGTATCACATTTATGCCCCAAAACCTGACTGCAGTCACATTAGTGTGAAGCTGGCACTTTTCAATCAACTGGTAACAAGATGTTTTACCGTATTTTAGATGCTCAGCTTACTAAAAACACTGATTTAGCATAGTAAAAGCTGTACACTTTAAGAGTTCCTCACAACAGACTAGTTGCTCTGGCACATTACAGAACACTGGTAGATCCTAAAGGACTTGATCCTTGAGAGGCTACACTCACAACTAGGTTTGAAGACTTCAGGGGAACAAACTAGCTTCAACTAGAACAAAATCTGGGTACCCTCAGAAGTTGCAGGAAGTAGTGCAGAGCCTTTCTGAAAGAAAGAAAACAACTTTCCATATGTACTCTACAAAACACAATGAGGCTTAACAAAATAGATCTTGAACTAATGCCATTTGAGTACTCTTACCTGTGTGTTTTGGAAATAATGCCTCCAAAGAGGTCTAATTTTATCTTGACCACCAACATCCCAAACTGTGAAACAAATGTTTTTATATTCTACCGTCTCCACATTAAAACCTAAAAATGAAGGAGTTTAGTAATTAGAAATAGTTAATTCTAGTGTTAAAACATAATTCTAACCATGTTAGATACGTCCTAAGGTAAACTTCTCCCAAATACGTATGAAATGGCTTACCAATACTGAACTGCTAAATCAGGAAGAAAATTGACTGAAGGGGGAAAAAAAGTATGAATCACTTAAATCCAAGTCCAAGTGGCAGAGCAAATCTTTCAGCCACAAACTGTGAGGCTCATGGCGTTTGGGGGAAGTGGTGCTACTGATCTGGTTCCTGTCCTCCTGAGCATCTGCTACTGGCCATGGTCAGTAGCTGGATTCTGGTCTGGGTGTCTTTTTGGTCTGACACAGTTATGTTATAACAGTACCAGACAGTTCATGTTTGTCTTGATTCTTGTTCTAATTGCAAAGATAGAAAATCACTGCACCCTTCAGAGGCCTGCCAGGTTTAGAATAACAAGAATAAAGATATAAGAACTGCTGAACTTACCAATAGTGGGAATTGTGGTGACAATTTCTCCTAGTTTCAATTTATAAAGAATGGTTGTCTTACCAGCAGCATCCAAACCAACTAGAAGGAAGAGAAAAATTGCTTTAGTTCACAAACTGAACTACAACCTGCTAATTTAAAAACATGTCATTTTATATGCAGAGTACTAGGGTTTTTTTTACTGAAAACAGCTTTTTAAGCACTCTTAACTCATTGTTGATAAACTACTGTATGTTTTTCTCCCATCTCCTCTACCCAGCAGTGAGTGAACAAGTCATGAAGAAAACAAGCTCAGTAAGATGCTTCTATTCACAACCTACAGGCTCACAAGTTTCTAGTAATCTCCTTTGTACTTGTGTTAATTAAACTTTATAATTCACATTGAAAGTTTCTTCTGTGTAAATCAGGAAGATTTTAAAAGCAGCAATCTACAAGCAGCACACAGTTTCTAATTGATAACATATTTGTTATTTCACTAAGCTGGGGAAGGCCTCACTTACTCAACCTCCTGCAAAGCTCAGCTTCACATGCACATGGACCAACTGAAGCTGGCACTATACATGAAAGACACTTCTTGTCCCTCATTCCAGCCCCTCCTCCCTTTGCCAAAATACTTCTTTAGCACTGACAAAACCACATACATCAGGAATCTCTCATCATCCCTCCACATATACCACAAGGGCTGTAGGTCTTCTTCGGGATATCACTTCCATACAGTGAGATCCACTAGGACGCTTACATTAGGAGTCTCCTCCTAATAACTTCATTACAGAAGACCTTCTGCACTTGAATTTGCTCTTCTGTTTCTAAAACAGAACCTAAGCTTGCTGTTTTTCAATGTAAGCTATGTGGTAAAAATGGGATCTTTCAGAAATAAAATAAAATGAAGCCTAAAAGATATTTTTTTAGACATATCACCAATGCTGCAAGCATACACTGTCGTTTTCTAAAACAGCTTGTGAAACTGCTTATTGTTAAGCATTTTAGAACACATAAATGTATCTCAAAATAGAATTCTTTAAATTAAAACCCAATACCTAGCACACAAACACCTCCATAAACAGCAGGTACTAAACATCACAGCACAAAATGTCGATCTTTTGTCAGTAACATTTTGCCCGAACAAAAATACCCCGATCAAAAGAACTAATCAATACTTTTGCAAGAAACCAAATGCTATCCTCATTTTATAAGGATAACACATCTTCTTAAGCATTCAGAGTTAACTTCCTACTCTGCAACTGCAATATTTTAAGTGGTTTGGTGACTTGCCTACTAATAATACAACTGTTTCCTCAGCACTGCAAAAAACCCAGGATTCAAAATTACCTGCTCATTCAGAATGAAACCAAACTCTTGAAAAACCTCCTTTTTCTCAAGATACAAACTGCTGTTCCAGCAAACTAATTTAAAAAACCCTATCTATAATCGTCCTATATTCTAATAGTGTGCACAGGATTAAACATAACAATGCAGTTTCTTTGGTAATGTCATTGCACGTAAAAAAAAAAAAAATTAAATTCTTAATGTCATGCCAGCATGAAAGTAAGGGGGTGGGGTGGGAATCTATCATCAAAACCAAAGCTCCTTCACTCACAAAATGCTCAAAATTAAATTTAAGTGGTTTGAGTTTGCTATTGTTTAAGTGTTGGTCTCCTTCAGAACCACACACAAGCATGAACAAAAAAAGTCACAGTGCAGTACAAATTACACAAGAACTTTCAAGTCATGAAACTTGTAAATGCCACAATTTTCCCCACTCCAGTTAAGAGTCAGGTCACCTTACAAAACCCTCTAAGCTGACTTCAGAACCTTCAAAAACCCAATGTTTTTAACAGCACAATGCTTGAAGCTCAACATTATTTTCACACAACTCAACCTCAAGTAAGCACTTGTAGGATGCACAGACCTTCGTAAGAACATGTAATGCCTGTACATGATACGAGAGAGTTTATTCCCAGCAAATTAATGAGATAATTTAGTGAACCAATTAGAATTTCAACTACTACTCAAAACTCTTCTCTTATTGCTCCCCACCAAATAAATTACTCCGTTATCAATATAACAAGAGCTGTTAAAATTAACAATGTAAGACAGATGCCATTGTCTACACAAACTGTTCAAGTGTACTTGAGGTTTATTCTACCAACACAGATAAAGACAAAGAAAAAAGCTAATCTCATTCCAAAGAATGTACACAGGGTATTGAAATCCATTTGAAGACATGACTCAGAGTTAAGAAATTAGGAACTAGTCAAGATTTTTAAACTTCTCACTATATTACAAAAATATTGCCTCAGTTACCCGCTCTACCCTTGTGCACCTCAGTGGTGCTGGTAGAAGGCTACAGTGCCTATGTAAGCACACAAAGCCCAGACCTTGCTTAAATCCACTCTTACCCACAGCTCTTGATTAAGCTGTTGGACTTTGCACTGAGGCAGGCTGAGTTATGGGGTTATGGCTATGTGTTTTCATCCTCTGACTTCACACTTGAGGCAGAAGCTTAACTGAGGGAAGGACCTTATGCAAACCCCTGTGACCCTGTTTGCAAAAACTGCCTCTTTTGGCCAAACTGCAAATGTTATGAAATCTAAAGCAGCAAGTTATGAAAAGCATAGCCTCCATTCATATTTCTTACTCCAATTTTCAATTTACCGCCCCTTAAAAAATTTCAGAGCACTAAATCTTTTGAGCTGGTATGAAGTGTAACTATTGCTTTTAGTGATCCAAGAATAAACATGTTTACATTTGAACTGGAACACTAAATGTAAACCTATGAGCTACTGCCACATCATAAACTTCACCAAGAGCAAAAGCCATGTCTTAAATCCCCAAAGTGAATTTCCCATTATACATTTTCACTGATTCTACTGCCTAACTGACCATTGTCAACACCAAGACATAAGAGATCTGATGAAGGGTATAAGGTTAAGCAATTGTACTGCAAAGCACTAAGATGACAATGCAGTACAAATGGGAAGCACAGACCTAGACTTGCAACCATTCACCTCTACACTGAATCAAACATCCTCTAGCTGGAAAAAAAATATCTACAATGCTTTCAGGCTCTGCTAAAATCACTGTGGTTCTAAGCCCTTTACTCCTCTTAAAGAGTGTTTTATCCACAGCCTGTCAGCTGTGTTTCTAAATCTCAAGCTTCTAGTTCACTTGTCCCCTAGGTACATCATCCCTGACCACATCACATCTTTCATTAACCAACTTCCTACTTTGATCACTGGTTGCTGAATATCAAGCTGCCTCTGTTATCACAGCACAAAACTTCATAAAAACTATGGAAAACCAACAGTTGTCTAAAACAACACCTGCCCAAATAAAAAGCAGCTAAATGATTATGATCTGTTACAGTGACACAACTGCCAAAGAATCTGACATTTTCCACCCAATGTATTTAATCATTACCTTTGCATTTGAAGCTCCTGAGTAGTCAATATGTCAGTTAACACTTGCACAAATACACCAAGATACAGAACACTAAATTATGATACTGAAAGGTGCACAGTGAATTGGTATCTTTTTTTTTCAAGGACAAAAAGACACCAGTGAGGAGTTTCACAGCCAGGGTAGTTTCACATGCAGAGTTAGGACTCAGTGTTTCCACTCTTAATGACCCAGTCACCTAATCTGACTTTCAGACATTGAGCCCTATCCCAAAGTTCTTTCTTTTCCTCCATGTTATGCCTCATGTTATAAAGAAAACGCATGAATTTTCTTTTCATGCATTTCTTCCAAATATAACTTTATATTTTTGCAAAACACTTACTTATACAAGTTAATATTTTCAAAAAATAAAGTTTCAGTAACAATATAACATATCATTTACTTATCATAAATAGAATTTGAGAACATAAAAAATAAGTGAGTGCTGTTGGTAATTGTCCCTGATGAGAAATACTCAAATTCTGCAGAACTCAATAACACAAAGTCTGTTTTAGGAGCTAAATTAATTCTAATTTATCTTCAAGTCTGCAGAAACAGAAGAAAGCTGTGACAAGGAAGTCAGAATTATAAATTAATCATCTGATGATATCAACTCACATAATATTTTTCCCCTAAGTACTTTACCCCATAACGTTATTTCTTAATTGGTGTTCTACATATGGAAATTTAAATGTTTGGGCTTGTATAGCCCCGTTTTTAAAACATACACTGAACATTATAACCTCGAGGAAAAGTCCTAATTCTATCCCAGGACTCATTCAGACATCTCTCCTCAAAGTGCTGATACACGATGTAGAACGCTATAAAGAGATAATTTTTAGTGTTAAAGTTATACACAAATTACGTCATATTCAGTGTAACATTGTTTCTAAACATCCAGTTTATGTCCTATAACACACTCTCACCACAATATACTCCAAGTTCTACTCTCCTATACTACCTAACAAATACGGTGCTGTCCTGTGCCCTGATCCAGCCCTGCATTTTAATACAAGGTCTTAAAATAAATTTTTTTAAGAAATACAAAAATAAACTCATTTGAACCAACTGCTAGAAAGTGCACCTTCCAAAGCCATCTCTAACCTAAATTTGACCTGATTTCCTACCAATGAAGAGCCTTGCAAGCAGTTTAGATCTGTATGACATCACTTTCCTGTTTTCAGTACTTTGCAAAAAGTAACAGAACTACAAATACCACAGACACTGTCCCATCCTATATCCTACAGTCAAGCTCACTTGAAGGCTTGACTTTATTCATTAAAAGTCATATGAAGAGTCTGGCTGTTAGGGAGATAACCAAATCACCTCCCTGAAACCAACACATGTACTAAGTTGTCTTGAAGGATTATTTTGAAACGTATTAGAGTCTCTAATTTCAAATAGATAAGACACAATAAAAATTACTGGGTATGCAATAGTGAACTTTGCCATCACAAAATATATGGAGAACCTGAAAGATAGTAATTTTTAAAAGCTGCACTACTGTGTCTGGTGTGCATATCCAGGCATCATTAGGGATAGGTGCGTGCCAGGAAGCTTCACAGTTAGAACCCACTCCCCTTGCTGGCTATATCCAAATGAGCATTTTATTTCATTCCTTAGGACAAGCTACTACAGCCAACGGCCATGAACCAAATTCCATTCACTTTAGTAACAGAATTTGAGAAAAATTTAGAGGCTAAGAACTGTTTGTACGTAAAGCCTGCAGGGGTGGGTAGGTGGGTGGAAGAAGGCAGGGAAGAACTCAAAGCGGAGGAGGAAATACCAATGCAGTGTGTGCTGGCTTTGACCTTTTGAACTATAATCTGAAAGTGAGAATCTTCAAGAGCCACTGGTTTCAACTCCTACACAGTCCGAATCAAGGGAACAGATAATTTCAAAGTAAATGGATATTAAAAATAAGTAATTATCGGATGAGACAGTAAGACTAAGCAAGCACTGTAAGAGCTGCCTAGAGAATTTTATCGGTTTGCACACGAGGCACAAAACTAATGCCCACAGAAGCTATACCGAAACGCCCTTTCACAACAGCCAGGATATAGACACTATAGCTGCCTACAGCTGCCGAAAATCGGCCATTATACGGCAGTTCTTACGCCCCTGGTGCTGCACACACCAGGCTTTGTCACATCCTGCTCGCGGAGCCGCAGTGCCGGGGCAGGAAGGCACGGCCGGGGCGCGGGGCTCGCCCGGGGACACCGGCCCTGCCTGGCCGCAATTCCATCTTTGTTCCGCGCGCGGCCCGGCGAAGGTGCGGGAATGGGGTTCGGCCTCGCCGTGCCCGGCGGGACCAGGGGGAGGCGGGCGAGGCAGGGAGGGGAACGGGCACACGGCGGGAAAAGAGAAAGAGCAAATACAGCCCGATCCGTACCCCCTTCCCTCACCGCCGCTCTCCCAACGCCCCCCCACCAGCCTATGGGACGGGCACAGCGCGCTGTCCGCGCCCCGCAGCCCGGGACAGGGCGATTTCCCCGCCGTGACCCGCGGCCCGTCCCGCGGCCTCCCCTCCCCCGTCCGGCGGCACTCGGCTGCACGGTCCCGGCGGTCCGGGCTCCGCGGTGGCCCTCACCCATAAGGATGCGCATCTGCTTCTTGCCGAAGAGGCGCGAGAAGAGCGAGGAGATGGTGAGGCCCATGGCGGCTACGGCGGCGCTGGGCGGCGGCGGGGGAGCGCTGAGGGAAGGAGGGCGGGAGGGAGCGCGGCCCGGCCGGTGTGCGCGCACGGATCCCTCCGCGCGCGAGGGGAGCCCGGCGGCGGCGGCGGGTGCTCTGTGACCGGGGACCTCGCTCGGTCTCTGCCACGTCACGTTCGCCGCGGCCGCCCCGGTTCCAACGCGGACACGATCACGTCACGCTCGCCACATCCCCCAGCCGCGGCACCGCCCTCCGCCACACGGCCCCGGCGAGGCCGGGACTACGGCTCCCGGCATGCACTGCGCCGCTCTGCGCCCAGCTCTCATTTGCCGCCACCGCGGGGCACGACGGGGGATGTAGGCGGGCGTGCCCACCAGGCCCGCGCAGCTTCCGGGTCGCGCGGAGCACGCCGGGTGCGGGCCGGCCCCGCCCTGGCCGCGGGGACAGGTGGCAGCCCCGGTAACGCTCCGTTCGCAGCCGGCGGGCGGGCGGAGGAACGGCAATAGCTCCCGCTCCCACAGGAAGGGAGAGACTGGTGAAACCAATCCTCCGAATGCACTCCAATGGCGACAAGGTCATTTAATTAAAAAAACCCCAA
>VWZS01000941.1:144793-155958 GCA_013397075.1 Rhabdornis inornatus | reverse complement strand
CCCAGAACTTCCCTTCAAGTTTCCTTGCTCTTTCTTCTTTTCCTTCTCCTCTTACACATTCTTTCTCTCCTTTATTTTTTGTCTTTTTGCCCTCTTTCTTTTCCTCCTTACTTTTCCTTTTGTTTCCCCCAAAATACTGCAAAAACATGCAGCTCTCTATTTCATCAGGCAGGAAAAACAGGCAAAAAGGGAGAAAAAGTTGAGCAACTTTGGGGGAAAGTCAACCTTTGTTGAGGCATGTGGTTATCCTCCCGTGTTATTAAATGTCATAGGTGTGTTAATGTGGTTCTGCGTGGAAGCCAAGCACAATTATAATATTTTAATCTGTCATAACACATCTATAATTGGCATGAATTCCCCTAAAACAATTTTTTTTCTAGCATAGGGTTTTCATACTCAGAGAAGAGTATGAAATTATGAAGCACACAGTAAGACCGCTTTTGGCACAGCTCTGAACTAGGTGCTTGGGTAAGAGCCCTTTTAAGCACACTGGGCCACTTGAAACTTGCTGTCTGCTTGTTCACTCCCTTCAAGTTGACAGTGTGACATTAGATTAAGTGCTACTAATTTAATAAAGCCACTCCTGCACTGATGTTGATATACCAACAATGAACAAGGGGTGTTAAGAAGAGAGGATAAAAGGTACATTAGTTTGCCTGAAGTGATACTGAAAAAAACCTCCTTCTATTGATCTCATGTGAGGTGCAGTTATTTTTAAGTCACCTGACTCATGCTTATCCAATCCTTACCCATATTCATCAGAGACAGTATAATGAACAGATATTGATTAACTGGGGTAGCTGGAGATATTTCCCAACAGTGCTAGTTCACATTGATAGGTCTCCAATGGGAATACATGGAAGTGTAGCCCTGAACATAACTTATTGTGTTCTAGGTCCTTCAATTGATTTTATTTGAAGAAAAAATATACAGTGGCTCTCTCGTGACCTTTAGCTGAAACCTCTCTGTAAAGAACACAAAATAGTAAGACAAAATAGGCATTGGTGCTTACAGTCCTGTCCGTCGTGGCAGAGCCAAGATAGCTAGGTGCTGCATGTGTGTGCTGTGGTTTCCATAGGATCCCAGTACACAGAATAGCCCTACTTTCAGGTGGCAGCTTCCAGTAATTAGGGGGGAAAAAGAATCCTGTTATAGCCTTTATGTTGCTCTAGTGCTTCAGCTGGATTTCCATCCTGTCAGCAATTCTCTGCTGATCCTCCCACAACAACCAACACACAGTTCAGCAAAATATGCTGTGAATAAAATGCTATTGAACTAGTAATGCACCCCAGTGGAGTACTAGTCCTGAATGCCAGCTTCCCAAGAGATTTAAGCAATCTGAGTGTTATGCCACATGGAACTCACTGAATGCCCCTTTTGAAGTTTCCTGCACTGCTTGAGATTGCTTTCTCAAGGCAAGTTCTTGAGAGCAGTGTGCTACTGATGTAGGACCTAGATCCCCATTTTCAGCTCCATTACTAAACACTGTAGCAGCAGCTAGAGAAAATATCACCTACCAGTATGTGTCAAAAGGAATGCTAGTAATAGGAAGAAAAGCCTTACAGGAATTTACAAAGAAGACCAAAACTGGCAAGCCCAAAATGCATGTTTTAGAAATTTTAGGAACTTGCCAGAAGTCAAACTGGCTCAAGCTTTGCAAAATTAAAGCGAATAGCAAAATCCACTTTCACTGGATAAATAAAGTGAGACCATGCAACAACATGAAGATTCTTTCTGATGAAGTGCAGAGGCTTTCTTGATCAAATGCGATTCCAGAATTTATTAGATAATTTTCATGAGAGTCTGGACAGCACCAGGACTACTTCCCCAAAGTCAGTTAGAGCACTGCATACAGTCCAGTTGCCCATGCGCAAAAAAGAAAAATTCAAAGAAAGTCTGTGTGTGCTTGAAGAGAATAAAACGGGCAGTTTTATAATGGTAACGTAGAAGAACTTGTTTTCCGTAGCCAAATAAATGAGAGCTGAGAGAGAGGAATGATTGTGCTGTAAAAACTTATGACAATGGAGCAGGGTGTAAAGACTAAAGAAAAAGAAGAACTATGTATGCTAACCAGAAAAAATAGTGATATATCATTTTATGCTGGAGAGTGGAAACAAGTTTAAGTGCTGGAGAACAGACAATCTGGACCAGCACTCCAATATAAGCAGAAAAGGCCAAAATGAGAACTAGCTAGATGATAGAGAATCAGTTTATGAGGAGATTTAAAATATGGTTATCTGCAAAAGCAGGGGTTGGACTTCCTTTCCATTTTATTTTAGCTATACCCAGTGGTGTTTAACTAAGTAACCAGACTGTTATGAGGATAAGTTCAAGGCCCTTTGGTATTCCCATCCAGACCACAGTGCACACTAAATGCATTCATCTTGCCAACTCATTTTCTTGTGTCTAAAAAAAATATCTACACTTTTACCATATCTGATGGTAATTTCTGTTCTTTAGTATCCCTTTCTTGGGTCAGTAAAAGTATCCTTGCTATATGAGATCTTTTTCTTCTTCTTTGCAATGTGGTATTTTTATGCAGCTCCCTCTCCTTCCTATCTTTACCGTTTCTAAGATTAAGATTGCTGGAAGTTTTTTGGTTAGAGCATTTCATTTAATTTGTCCAATATGTTTTAATCTTCTGTAGCAAAATTATTGCAGAATTTTGCTGCACCATTGTTTTGTGAAATTTTAGAATTAAGATATCTAAGGCAAAGGACTTCCACAAAGATTCTACTCCTCTGGAAGTCCTGTCTTAAGTGTTTCACAGGAGCTGTCTTGCAGTGGAATATACTTCAGAGAGATACCCTCTCATTGGGAATGAATAATATTAATAACATACCTTTTCCAATAATTTGAGAAAGGTGCTGAGAGGCATCAAATCGGGTATTTGATATTGCAGGTCATATTCCCTGACTTGAGAAAAGACGAAATTTGAAATTTGGATTTTAAAAAATTGTTTTCTAGCTGCTCTGTTATTTTGCAAGATATAGAACATTGGAGTCGCTGTGTAAAATTTTCCTGTTCCCATGGCCTCTGGTGTCCATTCACATAACTTTACACTCACTGAGCTCCATTTTAGCCTGGGTGTGTTCAACTCAGCCTGATGAAGAAAGGCCCCAATCAGTTTGACATGCCTGGAGCTGGTAGGAAACTGTACTCTATATCCTAGCCCTGGTCTTGTAATTAAGACCAAAATAACAATGGTCAAACTCTTGATGTGCTACAGCAGTCAATGTCCACTGATTCCAGTGATAAATACTGCACGAATGAAATGTAAACTGCAACTGGAGAATTTCATTATCATATATATGCATTGCATATTGGCTTACAAGAATTCAAGCTGGGAAGTGTACAATGTTTCAAGTTTCTCTAAAAATCCACTTAAATCTATTCTGAAAACCTGATATTTTCCTTAGGCTGGCCATAGCCAAGAAAAAGCTCTACAATAATTTTTTCACCTTTTTCTTTTTCTTTTTTTTTTTTTTTTTTCACTTCTTGTGATGTCTAAATCCAAAAGGAGACATTTCTAGAAGACGGTAAATTGCCAAAATGCAGGTGAAACTTTTGCTACACTATTGCAAGCTCCAAGAGCTAAGCCATACAGAAAAGTCAGAGAAAGCTGTTAAGTCACAAAGAGGATGTCAGGGAATCAATTCTATGAACATATTTGAAATTAATAAGCTATAGCAAGAATTTTCATGATTAAAATGCCAGGTCACAAAAAACCAGTGTCAACAAGCACGAGTTAGACTCAGACTCTGGATCAGTAGAAGTGTTAATTCACTGAGATCAAAGGGTCAACTATGTCTAATAAAACAAAAATAATGCATGACTAAAGAACTTGAAAAATACAGTCATATATCATGTTAAGGCAAGTTCTCAGGACGAATTTTGTGCACACTGAACTCTTGTATTTTAGAATGGCTCTTTCTATAAAACATAAAATGAGAACACTTCTCATCTTAATTCAAAGTAAAACATCAGTTCTGACTTATGAAACAGCTTTAGTTTAGCCACTAAGTAATCACAATCCCAATATAATCAGCTTCAGACCTTCTAGAAAAAAGTTGTTGGAGGAGAAAAAAAAGATCGTTTTCACATGCTAGATTTTCAATCAGGAGACCTTTTAGAAAAATTATCCAACAAAAGCATAACATTAAAATTTCTAGATATGGCATAAAGGTTATTTTAAGCTACCATAACTTTCAAAAGTAGAAGAAACTGAGAACAGGAAGGCCTGAAAAAGTAGACTGCTATTTTATCTCTAAGCTAGTTTCATAAGGAAATGAGTGTTACGTCATCTGACTGCATGAATCTGGATCTGCCTGAGTGCATTTCTCCTCCCCACTAAAATGAATGCACACACTTATTTCAACCAAATCTAGTCAAAAGCTAGAAACTCCAGGATGTTAGGTGTGATTAGTAAGGGACAGGACAAGAAAGAGAAAACCCTGGGAATGACTACAGGAAGGGGAACAAGCTTCTTTTATGCTACTCTCCAATACAGGGCTTACCCCTTGGGGAAAATAAACTTGAGTTAATTCTCACAGAGCTATTTGCCTGATGGAAACCATGCCCCGAATAACTTTGTCAATAAAAATTATTTTCCTGGGTTGTTTTTTTTTTATTTGTTTGTTTGTTGGTTTGGTTTGGTTTGGTTTCTGTGTTAAGGCTCAGCCCTCCTCTTCTGAGCGGTGGTGTGGTGAAGCTACTTGCTCAGTTGTAGTGAGGGCTTAGGCAGCCACCTACAGATCCAGAGAGCCTGCGGAGCTCTGGGAACCATCAGTTCAGCACAGTGGACATCTGGGGCCAGCCATATCAGAGTCATTCAAGTGGTTCCCACCTTTCTCAAGAAGGGATTGATAGCTCCTTAGGCTATCGTGGTTAGCTATTGAAAATGTTTTGATCCGTGCTTATCATCCAAAACCAGAGGACAGCAGACTGCACTCACACCCAAGACCCACCGCCATGAGCTGGAACAAGCAGGGGACAGAGGAAGGAGGGACACCTGCCTTTTCTGCAACCACCTCTCTCCAAATCCCACAGCTTTCTGGATAGATCTGAGCCACCAAATCCAGCTCTGCTGAGCTCTGGTGAAGTAGGACGTTGACATCCACCAAGCCTGACTCTTTCAAGGTTTCCCAACTGCTAGCTTACCCAGCCCAGAATCTTTCTGCAGCCTGTGCCTGACATGCTGCCATCAGGGAAGACTGGCAGTTTCTCAGCATTGGCTGACAGCTATTGCTGCTAATGCTCCCCCAGAGATTTTGTTGTTATTGGGCTGGGTTTCTTTTCTACTCATTATTGAGTCCATTATTGACACTGTTAGCTGTTACTGAGTCTATATGGCCACAGTTTTGCACGGAGAGCAGATCACATGAAGGAATTTTAACCAACAACCTGAAAACCAACAAAATGCAGGTCCACCTTCCCTCATCACCACTACATGATATTCATTACAGCAGCAGGCAACTGGTTTACTGTTGCATCCCTATGCCAGCCACATAGTCTCAGCAATGATTTCAAGAATCAAGGCCTTTATATGCTAAGTCATTAAAGCCAAACATATTTTAATCTATAATCGTGCAAGATTTATTTAATTCAGGGGTTTTTCATTTACAGTTCTATTGGAATAGTAATATATTTTTAGCTTCCCATACCAAGATTTGTCAATTTTTACTGCATCTTTTAACTGTGCTCTTCCAGTCCAAGTGCCAGCAGTTTTCCAAAGCAGGTGATGGAGGAAAAAATTGTTTGCAGCTTTTACCTGAACTACTTGAGAAAATAGCTCATTCTTTTACTGATGGGTGTATGCACATATGGCATTACTGAAACTGGTACATCGAACAATGACTGTAGCAACTGTTGTTATCATCTTCAAAAAGAAGGTTGTTTTAATTTTTTTCAACCCAGCCTTCCTGCAGAAGCTTAGCCCTCTCTCAGCCCTGCTTATGGCCCAGACATCTCTCTCTGAGCTGCTCTTTGCTGTAGCTCTGTCACTGTTGCTCTTCTCCCAAGCCCAAATTCAACCGGAGCCTGGGCAGGAATGCAGTACACTGACACTTCGGCTTTCCTTGCAGTATACCCACCTCTTGTGTCCTTGACCACCTGTGTCTCATCAACCCTCTTGTGTACAGCCCCTTGTGTGTTATCCTGCCTCTGGCTCTCAGGGATTGGCATCTCAACAAGCATTGTAGCGCCCTGCCCTTTCCTTTTGAAGTAAGCAAGGTGCAGGGAGGTCGGATCCTGGCCCTGATCCCATCCCTACAGGCAGAAGGATGGCAGAGTCCCAGCTTAAAACTCTTGGGAGGTTTGTCAGTGTGCTTAGTGCCAGCAGGACAGCAAGGCTCAAGTTTGATCTGCTGTGATGAGGGAATATCACAATAAGGCTATCAGAACAAAAAATGCCAGCACAAACAAAACAAGACAAAACATAATATTAAAATCTGATGGTGACCACCATGGGAGCAATGTGATATTAAATGTTAGAATGCAGCCTCTGTGTGAAGAAATTACTCTGAGGGACTTACTGGCTCAGCGGCTTCACTGTGTATATCCAGTAGTTCAGAAAGTAATGGAGTGAACATCCTTTTCTCATAACTTTTAATAAGACAGCTCATCAGCTGCATTCACTGCATCCAGAGCAGGGAACTTGACAAGGTGCTTTGTACCAGGAAAGCACATCCAGTAAGCTCAGTGTCAGGTCCCAGTAAAGGCAGCTGTGAAGTATTATACAGATTTACCTTCTGTGTAGTTAAGAGGGCAAGCTGGGAATTCCAGGGGACAGAAAAAGCCACCCCAACTGAATAGCTGTCAAAGTGATAATCCTTTTAAGAGAGTATGTTTGCTGTGTGCTGCTTATTTATACAGAGCCTGTGTGCCTGGTGAAACTTTTCAGTCCTCATGAATTCAAAGAGGTAAAGTTTCCATCAACGCAAATGAGGATGTTATATACCAAGATCCTGGGGCTCCAAGAGTAGAACATTCTCTTGAATCACTATAAATGGTGGAATCTTTAAAAAATTGACTGTTTTTTTTTGTTTGTTTTGTTTTGGGTTTTGTTATTTTTGTTGATGTTTTTTAATTTTAATAAACCATTTAAATTAATGTTACAGTATTAATATTCTGTAGCAGGATTCTCACCAAAAAAAAAATAGAGAAAGACCTAACCAACTTTATGTTCAGAATCTAAATTAGTTTAAAAGTGCTTTAGTTTTCTTCATGCAGCAACAGAAGAGACAATCACAGAACACACAGGTTCTGGGTTAATTTTTCCCACATTGCTTTTATTGTTGGGTCTTATTTTTGACAATCAATATTACTGGAAACTTGTAGGAGAATTCTGCAACTGAGAAACTACTTCAGTATTGATGTGCACTTGACACTGACTCCTGAGGATGAAGAACTTGCCTTGTCTGTGCTCGTTGCTGTAGGCCTCCACTTTGACTGAAACCCATAGTTACTATTCTAATATTAAAAACACAGAACAATGTGCTCTCTGTGATGAAATCAGTAAAGAGTATGTATGTCTCTGTATGTGCCTCAGAGGGATAAAACGAGACTAAATTTGGCAGGGTGGCTGCTCACTGCCAGTGACAGTATTGAGTGGACTGGTAACCCTGAGAGTGAGGGTGTACCACTGCCCAGGAGGTAACCAGGTGTGTCACACCAAACTGATGCATGTAAGTACCACAGACTGGTCTGTGAGCATCAAGACCTACCTGGCAGTGGCAGAATAGCATTAAGCAAATTTACTGTTCCTGTCCTCATGTCCTCAAGTCCAGTCTGCAAAGGCCTCTGTGGCACTGGTCCTTTAACTTCCTCTGATTATGTATTTAATTTAAACAGGCACTTAACCTGTTTCAAGATTTTTTTATTTTATTTTATTTTTAATTAGAATTTCCTAGCTATTTCATTCTAACAAAGTGGGATGGGAGTAGTTAACATGTCCATTTGCCCATTCACAAACAAGCTATTTGCCTCCAAAATGCAATTACTTTCTTTTACCTGTTAGGAAATAACACTGCTGAAGTAACTCTGATGTGGGTGGGAGGTTGCCTCCAAAAAAATGGCTGAGGCATGGGCCTATTAACCTGACCATGCTGCACTAATGATTTCACTAATGCTTTACCTTCACATGATTGAACAGGGTTTCCCTCAGATGACTGGACAAATGAGAACAGATTATCAGCAGAGTTCATAAAAGTGAAATATCTCATAGCTGCACCCCTGCTGGTCTCGTGTTATGGGTGAATCTGCATGCAGAGGGGTGATCAGGAAGAGAAAGGGAGTTGATTGTAAAACAGCTCCATAATTACCACATAGATGAAGCTATGCATCACTGAGAAACTTGTTTTAAAATATGTACATTGCCATAGGCATGATTGCCAAAGTCTGTTTTCAGTTACGCTGATAGAAACCTGGAAAAATCCTATTTTCAGTTAAGTGACTTCAATTTGTACAAGTAAAAGTGAGAGCTGCCTCTGTCCCTTCAGAGAGAAAAAAAAAAAAAAAAAAAAAAAAAAAAAAAAAAAAAGGGGGGAAAAAACAAAAACAAAAAAAAAAAAGAAAGAAAAAAAGAGGGTGAGAAAACCAAACGCAATACAGTCAGACAAAGGGCATGAATCCCTGTATCAAACTCTTTTAACTAATCTTACTTCCTAGTGAGGCAGCCTCCCTTCCACATTGCAAAATATCCTACAGAGACTCTTTTCAGCTTCTAAGGAAAACATGGGCAGTGCTTTCAGAATCCAGTCTTTATTGTTTTTTGAATATTCATCTGAATTATTATTTCACTATTACCAGCTTAAGTGGCAGTGCTAACAGAACAAGAAACAATAAATCTTTGTCAAGTGTTCTTGCTGTGGGGTGAATAACCAGTGCTGATGCTGATTCCTTAAGAAAACTCATTTCTTGTAACATAAGCTCTGTTGAAGATGGTCATGTCAAATGATTAGACTTTTTACTTGGCCATATTGATTCTGTTCTACACCAATGCAGCCCATAATGCTGGCTAATGTTATTGACGAGCCATCAGTCCTGCAGAGACGTGTGGGGCATGCAGCTTTCTCCGAACCACAAAAACCTATCCATGAACAATGATGGAGAGGAAGAGGAAGATGCAAGCAAAGCACTCAGGCTGGCTTCATTCACCCTGTAATACATTAATGAAAGACATACACTCTGTTGGGAGAGACAGATGTGGCTCTCCAGAAGCCATTTATTTATAAAATAATTATGAATGCATGGTCAAGTCATGGATTTTCATTACAGTGTGCACGTCTAACACTTCTTCTTTGTTCAAATTGTGCTCTTAATGAAATATAAAGGGAGAGTGATAGCAGCAGAGACCTAAGAGAGATTACTCTCTCTTTCCCTTTACTAGCTTTTTTAAAACATTGAGGACAGGTAATACCTGGCTTTGCTGAAGCAATGCAAAACTGTTTCTGGAAGGCACACTTCAGTTGCAACCAGAGAGGCGGCCTCTGCAGAAGTGCAGTAGAAGGCAGTGTCCCAGCTCCCTAAATGCTGGAACTTGTTTGAACAATGCAAGATCATTGATACCAGCTGCTGCATGGAGAGGAGTGAGTTTGATCTTGAGGACTGCTGAGCACAAGGCCTAACCACTTAAATCTCCATTTCATTTCCTTTTTGTTTCCTTTTCTATTCTTCCTTTCATGCTCTGCCTTTTTGAAAGCCCAGGGTAGGGGCTTTGAAAGTTAGTCTGCCTTTTTCTGTCTCAAAATGAGAAAAGCAGAATAGAGTTATGACCTAGTCATTCAATGAGTTCTGTTTCTTGAAGAGGAGGAAGACTATGAAACTGGTAAAGAAGTCAATTATTGTACCACACCATTCAATTTCTGGGATAATAATTCCATTGTAAGCTGTACTATAGTAATAGGGAGATGGGTAAACATTAAGAACTTACAGCTGAGAGTTTGTTTTGTGTGCCTTTCTAGGGAGAAGCCGTAGGATCAGACCATAGAAAACATATGAGAAGAGGCCTTTCTGCTCAAAATTTTGGTGTAAATTCAAGTCTGGTCCTGCATCTTCACAATCTTCCATTTGCTTTTCAATATGTCTATACTGTACAGGTTGTTTAAAAGACCCATTTCCTTCTTTAGTCTGTTTGGATTTTAAAGCACAAACATTACTGAGTTTACGTCATGCCTATGGAAAACCATGCCACTTAGCATGCTCCTGTAAGTTTGTGAAACATGTCAAATATGCTGATAGCCCTTCCAGTGTTCATCAGTTATTAGCACCACTGATTCCAGGACAGAAGGCTGCATGTTTGCAATACAGGAAAAGTGCTATGTAAGAGTATAGATCCCAATATTATTGCTGGCAATCTACTGAACGAGTGACAGAACGGCTCAGGCACAGTGTGATGACCTGCTGCACATGTCATACATGTGTCAAAGGTAATCCCTGCAACAAAAAATTAACAACAGGAACAGAAAAAGCAGAGGAGCTGAAGTAACCCACTCCTCTACACCCCCACCCCCCCTCAAAAAAAAAAAAAAAACCTGGCAACTATGCTNTGCTTGAGTTAAAAGACAAAAACCACATTGGCTGTGAGGTTGCATCAGAAACGTGATAGTCCCCTCCTCATGAAAGTTTTGTTTACCGGTTAAATGAGAGACTGAGAGACAAGGCTGGGAAGGTGGGTCAGTAATGCTAAACACTTAAGGAATTTTTTTTTAATTTTTTTTTTTTTTGCAAAGCTCAAAAAATGGATGAATTTTGCAGAGCGCAGCTGCAGTGATCTATATATATTATTACAAACAAGATAATAGTGTTCATAAGCAGAGATGAAAGTGAACAGGAGCTGGCAAAATAAATGTTAGCTGAAACTGAATCCCACTAACCTCCTGTGGAACATTTGTGATATTAACCCCCTGCACACCCACAGCAGAACATTCACAGGGGGAGGCTGAGCACAAAGCTTGGTGATGTTTAATTTTAATTTAACACAGCTTATCCAAGAGAGACCATACTGCTCTGTGGTACGACTGAAAGGCTGGTGAAGAGAATGTGAGTGCATGTGTGTGGGTTACATGCATGTGCAGTTGCAGCCAAAACTAGATGTCAAAGCACAGTGATCTGGTTTTAGGCTTATGATAAAACAAATGGTTACACTTTGGGTCACATTATGTTGG
>VWZS01000941.1:116810-144348 GCA_013397075.1 Rhabdornis inornatus | reverse complement strand
AAAAATCTGGCAACTATGCTTGAGTTAAAAGACAAAAACCACATTGGCTGTGAGGTTGCATCAGAAACGTGATAGTCCCCTCCTCATGAAAGTTTTGTTTACCGGTTAAATGAGAGACTGAGAGACAAGGCTGGGAAGGTGGGTCAGTAATGCTAAACACTTAAGGAATTTTTTTTTAATTTTTTTTTTTTTTGCAAAGCTCAAAAAATGGATGAATTTTGCAGAGCGCAGCTGCAGTGATCTATATATATTATTACAAACAAGATAATAGTGTTCATAAGCAGAGATGAAAGTGAACAGGAGCTGGCAAAATAAATGTTAGCTGAAACTGAATCCCACTAACCTCCTGTGGAACATTTGTGATATTAACCCCCTGCACACCCACAGCAGAACATTCACAGGGGGAGGCTGAGCACAAAGCTTGGTGATGTTTAATTTTAATTTAACACAGCTTATCCAAGAGAGACCATACTGCTCTGTGGTACGACTGAAAGGCTGGTGAAGAGAATGTGAGTGCATGTGTGTGGGTTACATGCATGTGCAGTTGCAGCCAAAACTAGATGTCAAAGCACAGTGATCTGGTTTTAGGCTTATGATAAAACAAATGGTTACACTTTGGGTCACATTATGTTGGTATAAATACATAGAAAATTTGTTTCATAGCACTGGGTATGTTCTATACTCAGAGTTCATGTATTTCTCAGGCATTTACATGGCCTTTTCTTTTATCTATTACCATGATCTTCCTTTTGAACATTATATTTTCCCAGAACATTAAAAATTGGTTTCCAGCAATTTTTAAATAATAATAATAAAAACCTATAACAACCACAAAAAAAACCCAAAAACACCCAAACAAACAAAAACCAAACCAAAACAAAACCTTGATCAAATGTTACTATATTCATATATATTTATATTGTTTTCATTTGACTGGTTGAGAGTTGTAGCTCCAATACATTGGCAGATGGAATTGACCTCAGTATGCTGTCCTTTTCTGGGACACTAACAATAGCCTGAATCAACATATTAAATAATCATCTTGGCTTCACAGCTAACGTGGGCTAAACTTTGACCCTACTGAAGCCATTGGAAATGCACTGGCACCAGAAATTCGCTGCATAACTGTCAAACATTCTGACCGAAGCATATTCCCTATTAATTTAACCAATCCTAGGCATCACTGAAGCCTAATTTCTTGTGAATCTCTGAGGTAATTAAATTACTCTCTTTTGATCCTCACGAGTATTTCCTCTGGAAGCTCAGGAGATTAAAATGTAGCCTATTCTTATGCAAACGTAAGTAAATCCAGCACACAGATTTTTTAATTTCTTCAGCTGCCCTTTACAGTTCCCCTTTGTGACAAACTGGTGATTTTTGACATGAGAAAGCTTAGAAATAAAGTGTAAGTAGACACCATTTGCTGGAAATTGTCTTACATGCAGAGTTTGAATGAGTTTTCTTTCTTCATGCATACCTTTCTCCTTTCAGAAAGCTGAAAAAATTGCAGCCTATTTCATAACTGGTTTACAATACCTTCAGCTGTAGATGCAAAAGTCCAACTTACTAATTTGATCCTTACATGTGGGGTTGTAAACATTGGTTCCCATGTGAGTAATTACACTGAAGTCTGTGGTATTTCTCATTTCCTTCATTGTCATACCTGTAGTTCATAAGAAGTGGACATTTCTATCTCTGTATGCACTAGAATGAGAAGTGAAACTCTACGTGTGTACTGAATAGTCTATTTGTGAGAGTTTTCTTCTGTCACTTAAAATTTATTTGCTTTCACCTGTGGGCCTGGTTCATCACAAATTTAGATCCATTGTCACTCTGGTAGTCACATTCTACATAAATTTGCTGCCTGCACATAAAATTAATGACCTGTCAAGCATTTTTCTTTTAATTCTTTCTCTAACTTCTCTTATAGGTTCCCCTGGGACTGAAGAGACCTCCAACCTTATTCCCTTGTTCCATGTTTTGGGGAAACTGACGATCATCAACACTAGCCCAAGTAAATTTTTTGATGGTGGAAGAAAAGAAACCATCCTAAGAGTAGTATTTTCTCTGGACTGGTGACTCAGAGACTTATTATTTGTATAAAACTCATGTAATGCTAATACATCAATAAACATAGTTTTCTTTCATTAGTTGCCCACTTCTGTCTGAGCTCCTTTTAGCCCCATATGTACCCAGTGAATAATCCTCAGTACAGTATATTGCAGCTCAGGAATTCCCCAGAAGTCTTATGCCAGCATGTTGTATAGTATTACTCATGTTACTATTCAGGCACCCTTCACCTTCTGCCCTGTAGCAGAGTCTGAAACAGCGAAGTCTTGTGCCAGTGCTACTCAGAAGAGCATCTTTAGCAAAGTTTTTGTTGGAGGCAGGGGGGAATAGCACAAAGAAGTCACAGGCTGCAAACAATAATCAAATATTCTCATTACATTGTAAGGGTGTAGAGAGCTCAATTCCTAGCATGTGGCAATATAGGAAGAACTCCTGGGCACTCTCTACAGAACCTAAATCAGGGGTATTTTAATTTGCAGTCCCTGCTTCCTTTCCCACAATGAGACACAGGACAATAAGAGGGAACATATTTCTCTTGCAAGTTAACTCAACATGCAATATGCAGAAGATTAGTCAAGCTTACTCAGTGCTAGCAATCCACAGTTTATTGATCTCACCCTATCACTGCTTACATTTTTTATTCTTTAATTTTCTTTCCTTATTTGCTCATTAGTTCAAGAGATGGAGGGAAGGGGGAGGGAGTGTTAGAAGATCTAATCATTTTTAGGTTGTATTGGAAGAAGAAAAATCAAACACAGGCATTGTCAAATAGCAATCCCTGAGTAAGCTCTAACTGTCCAAACTTGTTCTAGGTTATTTGTCCCAGCCCACACAGCACAGCAGTATCTGGCCAGCCTTGCAGCCCTCTGCAGAGGTTATATTTCTAGCCTATGTGGTTCTTGCTGTGGAGGGATCATTCCTGCATTTTAGACAGGCATAGCCAAATTGCTAAAGAGGTACTTGAGAAACAATCCCCACTGAGTGACTAATAAATGGATCATTCTTTCCTGTTTTCAAGACAAATGTCATTACGTCTTATTTCATCTTACAGTATCTGTTAGGAGCACACAGCAAGAGCTTCTGAGGAATTACAGATGTGTAATTGTTCAGATTAGTGTTTAACAATAAAAAGCAGACACTTTTCCCTTGTGCTATTAAAATCAGCTAACAAGGGTGGTAACTGTGAGAATTAAAGAAAACTTGTCAGGGGGAGAGGGAAAGCAACAATTTCTTTTTCACAGATATGTTTCATTCCTCTTTTACTCTCTTTCAAACCTCCTCACCTTCTCATTATTGTTTACTCTATTTTTTCAGAGTTTGCAAAGCTTGGCTGAGGGTAGTGCTGGGAAATTTGCACAGAATGAACATCTGATTTCCAACATAATAAGTAAATGAACACAAATTTACCTTCATGGCATTCAATATTAACTATTTTCTAATGCTGAAATAATGGCCTCCAGCCATCTCTGAAGTGTGCAGAGAATAGTTAGTCAGCAGCTAAGCACAGCTTTCTTTAACCACTATGCTATCAAAGGAAAAGCGGGCAAAGATTGGGAATTTTAATGAACAAATGGCATTCCTAAAGTTTGCAGTTCAAAGCTAAGTAAATAATGAATAGCTCGAATGCAAATTACCCCTAATTAACTTTGCTAAGTCTGTTTTTAATAAGGATAGATATGAAAGAATTACTAAGACTATAATATATTACATGTACCACAAACACTGAAGCAGNGGAGCTGCACCTCACTTGGAAAAGACAGCAGAGCCCACACAGGATGCATAATTAGGAGAAAGCTCGGTAGATCCCAGCCCAATCTATAGGCCTGCCTTTTGTACCGCCATCAACTTCAGTGAATGTTGGGTGTGCAAGGAATGCGAGATAAGGCCCTGAAGGCACGACTCGTTACAAACAAAATAATTTAAGGAAGAACACCCACAGAGCGGGAGTAGTCCATCACCTGGCATGCCTCACAGAAAGGTGGGTTTTCAGAAGTTTTCTGAAGCAGGGGAAGGGTGTATATCCAAACATATTAAAAGGACAGCATGAAAGAGAATAGCTTGAATCTAAGTAGATTATATCTATGCTAGAAATAAAATTAATGTTGTATCTCTACAGACTCTATTTACTGAAAAATGGGCAGTAAGCCCCTGCATTTTTAGAGACTGGTGCACACATTAAGCTTCAGCTATTCTTGCTGATTTTAATGAAAGCATAAATATACCAGCATAGGAAAACAGTTCAGACAAGAAGTACTTTGGAGTAGCTAGTCAGGCATTTGTCTGCACTCTGGAGCCCCAGGAGCACAGATGGTTCTGAGTGTTACACAAGTCTGATCTCTCTGTTCTTTATTCAGGAATTACCACTTGAACTCTGAGCATGAGGCAAGTATGTTTGTAGAGAATATTGTGATTATGTACAGCTCTACATGAGTGCTAGCTATGAATCTGACGATTGCTATTGTATTTATGGTGTGCACTAATGACAGATACAATCCATTAAAATATGTGTTTCACAATGAAATTGTGAATCAAAAATAGATGCACAATATGGTTATATAAATCATTCAGAAAAAATCTGTATATGAAATTTACTGACTTTTGAGTGCTTAGTTTCAATACCTTTTTTGTTGCAACAGTAATAATAGTGATCATGATATTCCTTTAGGAACCTTGTTACAGTTTCTTGGTTTAAAACAGAAAAATATTTCTCATCACATCTAGCTGTTATTTTCTATGTGTCACGTAGTCCAGGAGCCCTATCTTGAACTACAACACCAAATTCTGAGTTCAGGCCTGCCTGTTGAACATGACCCATGTTGTTCTTACATACTTGAATTCTTTTCAAACCCACTTCTCCAAAGGGATGCAAACATGTAATTCCCTTTATTGTAACTTCTGCAGAATCTCCCTACATTTTGACAATATCATTCATTCTTCAGATGACTATCACATTACAGATAGAGCACTTGGTTTTCCATGTTCTCTTTGTTGGGTTTCAAATACTGATATTATTCCTTCTTTTTCTTTAGTAAAGCAGAATTTTCTTTTCTTTTATCACATTTATCTGCTGTATGACCTAAGTCCACAGTCTATAATCATTTGTTTTGTTCTCCAAAATGAAAACAAGACCCTCAAATGAAAACCAAACCAGCCGGGTTTGATGGCTGTGTGGAAATATTCTCAGATCTGAGTGGTCATGCCAAAAGCCTGGACTCCACATTTTCTCTCTTGTCTGTTATACAGGGCAAAAAGAGCCAATGAAAGTACTTTCAACTGGGAAACATAATACTTCATGTTTGCTCTACAATGACCCCTCCAAGTGATCAAGAAGAGTCCCACACTTACTTATGCTCAGCCAGCAAACAACATTTTCACGCATTGGAGAACACATCCAAAGGAACCTTAAAATCTGAGCGCAGATGTATTGGAGGATCCCTTCCCACTCTTAAGGACAAAAGTCAAACTAAAGGCCCCAGAGAGTCCAGAAGAACAGTTTAAAAAAATAAAGAAAGAAAGAAAGAAAGAAAGAAAAAAAGAAAACCAACAAAAACTAAATAAAAGCAATGGCTTTGAAAAAGGACTTCAGAGAGATTTTCTCAGAGAGAGGAGAACATCTGGCTTAGGGTGAAAAGAGAAGTGGTGTCATCTGGGCAAAAAATAAAACCATTCTCCTCAAATGTGCCCTTAAAATGGAAGAAGGAAAAATTAAAAAACAAAACAAAACAAAAAACCCGAACAAACAAACAAACGAAAAAAACCTAATCATACAGGAAGGGAAAGCAAGTTCAGGAAAGGCCAAAATCTTGTAATGTTTTAGGAGGGCTTAGTAGAGTGAAAATTAAGTGTCATGCAGAGCTTTGCTTCAGTCCTGGTGTCTTTTATTCAAAGATCCAGCACCCTGTAAACCTACTTTAACAACTCCCTTCAGATGAAATATAAAAATTAAAGACATTTACAACACAGCTTAGTAGCAGATGTAGCCTTACTATGGGGGTTTAGATCAAATGGTGATGTAACCCCACCAAAAGGGGTTATAATTCTAGTGAAAACTTCTCACCAGAAAAAAAACTTGGATATCTGACAAAATATGGGCTTCTATTTTTGCTTTGAATCCCATTTCCCATTGTCAAATGGGCTTGACATTTTATTTACCTCTGGAAGATGGAAAAAAAAATAGGCAATTTTGTTCCTGGATAGATTCCCTGTTTCATAATCTTTCTCCAGCTCTGTGTTAGAGTGTAGCATAAATAGCAGGGTCTCTGCTGGGTCAAAGTGGAGGTAGGCAGGACTTCATGGGGAACTTGTAGTGAGACAAACTTTGTCTTACATTTGTCCTAAGCTGTGTTCAGGCAAGACTGCCTTAAGTGGTCAGAAAATTTAGCAAATTGAAACAGTCCCTGTGCATTTTTCTTATTTTCCTTGTAGTGAAGTCTTTTCAGTAAAACCTGTAGAAAAAGCAACACAAAATAAAGGACAGAAAGTGAAAGGAGATCTTTGTGTGCTCTACAATTACCTGAAAGGAGGCTGCAGCAAGGTGAGGGCTGATCACTTCTCACAAGCAACAATCTCATAGGAGATGAGGAAAAGTCTCGGCTTGTGCCAGGGAACTTTTAGAGTAGATATTAGGAAAAATTTCTTTACAGAAAGGGTTGCTAAGCAGTGGCAGACACTGCCCAGCAAAGTGGTTGAATCACCATCCCTGAAGGTATTTAAAAGACCCACAGACATGTAACTTAGGGATATGGTTTAGTGGTGGACTTGGCAGGGCTAGGTCAATGGCTGGACTCCATTATTCTAGGGGCCTTTCAAACCTCAACGTTTCTATGATTCTACTATCATTCTGTATTAACCTCTGTTAAGTAAGGTAGTTTGAAGTTCTACTCCCTGGCATGGTGTTTAGTTGTAATGGCCAATGACACTCTTATTTTCAGACAAGTGTGTTTAGTGCTGTCTATGTACAGTGTCTGGTGGCCCAAGTTTGCATATGTCAGATTTCCCTTTTTGGTCTCCCATTCTTGGTTGAGCTAAGGCATAACTGTTAGATACAAATGATTTTTCATTGCAAGATGGCAACTGATACAGGACAGAGAAGACCTCAGAAAACTGGGCAATCACTCTGTTCTGGTTGTTGAGTTGTTCAGCTGGTGAAGCTGGGCTTTCTGGCTGTGACATTCCATCCTATGGCATGGCTGAAATTCTGGCTGATAGGTATCTGCATATGCAGCAAAACACACCGGTAGGCTTTCTGCTAAGTGGATTTGTTTTTAGATTATGTGTCCCACAAAGGTTAAAAGAATGAGGAGTGGACTTGCTATTTGGGGAGAGAAGTTTTTTTTAAGTATCTCACACAAGTATCTCTGTACAAAATCCTAGTATTGGTCTAGATTTATTCTTTTGCAATATAATAAGTCTAGAGCCTGCGAAAAAAATTAATTTCTCAAAACTGATGTCATAAATAACTCTCCAAAATGAAGTAAAAGATGATGACGTAAAACACTGTCAGGGAGAATAGTGTTGAAAACTCTTGGTCTGGTGTGATTTCTCTCTTTGTGTGTGGTAAAATAGCTTGTTCATTTTTCATACTTATTAACAATCCCTGGGATATGTATATCAATTATAAAATATTAAGCTGTCTTATTTCCATTTTGCTGTAGAAAGTGCACTTGTGGCACTTGTGGCACTTGCGGACACCCACATTAGAATTTTGTGTGTATGTGTGTATGTATATGTGTGCTCACTTATACGTAAGTGTAAGTTAAGGAAATGAGATATTTAGCTTGTTTGGTTGTTAGCTGTCCCAGGGCTGAGCTAGAACCCACTAACACAACACAGCACAAAAGCTCCACTGCAAGAATGAGATGGGAGGCTTGCTCACGCACCCAGGCCAAACTGTGTTTTCTGCAGCTGGCAAGAGGAGGAAAGAAAAGTACCTCTGCCATACTTGTAATTCTCACACTCCAGCAGCTGGCTAGGAGCCACTTCAGCCCACAATGCAATTAAGGAGAACCTTGGGGCTGTTTTAACCAACAATAGCCCCAAGGATTATGCTACAGTTCACACCCCTTTCCTCCCTGCCTCCCGGCCATATCCCTGAGATGTCCCCTACGCCAAGAGCTGGGAAAATTCTCCAGAGAAATTCTCAGCTGGCTTGTTGAGCTAGTTTTATGGCACCTTTGCTATCTTGAGACCTAAACCATTGTTAATAGTTTTCGTATTGAAAATATGCTATTTTGCCATTCAAATTGCTCAACAAGTTTAAAGAAGATGACAGTTTGTACAGGAGTAGTATGAGCAGAAGAGTGAAAATGTGTTTAGTTCAGGTATGACTACAATCTGTGTAGCTGGGACAATGGTTATTTGTCTACCAGAGATAATTTGGCCTGTTCTTGTGCAATTGTTGTACGTGATAGGGATATGTGTTAAGTCTAACAGGCTACCAGGTCCTTTTAATTATTCATATCCTTACTCTCCCTCCCAAGAAGGTAAGGATAGATGTGGGGAAAGACACCCAGCACAAAATCCTACAGGTCTTGTCGATGCAGCCACCTATTTAGCCTCCCCTTACCTGAGAGATGTTTCCCATTGTTCTGACTTACATCTGATCAAAGTCCTTCTTCTATGACCTGACTGAGCCTGTGCCCCAAGTAATTCTAATCCTCTCACTCAAACAGTGAAAGCACAGAATTTGCAATAAGCCCCACTAATGATAAATCTCAGTCCAGGTGTGAAGGTTTATGTTATCAGGCATGGGACCAAAGAAACTAAAAAAGCAATCTAGGAAAATAAGACATTTTCTTAGTCTTTAATTTAGGATCATGCTTAAACATGTTGTTTCAGGTTGATTAGACTGCATCTTCCCACCTGTTCTAGTCCAGAATTTAACACAACCAGGCTTTATCAGCAATAACAGAGCAATGACCCTTAGCCAAATCCAGAGAAGCAGAAGCTTTGGTAAACACATGCCCAAAAATAACAGTGACCATAAAGCATCTTTTTCCAAAGATGAAAATTCTTCCTTGCCTTGGAAGAGAAAGTGTGACCAGAAGTTTCCATGAGTCTAAATGTTCTTTGTTCCCAAACCAGAATGCAGCACATGAGAGAGGAAAGATTTACCTGCTGCGCTTCATTGATGTTAAGTAATACCTCACGGACTTGCTCTCACTTAATGGTAGAATATAGATGCTGAAGACCCAAATAAGGGTGGGAGAGCAGAATTTATTTGCAGGTTCTACCTCTGGCTCCCATTAAAACTACCATACCATATGTCCTTAGTTTCCACACCCATATAGGGATGATAATCTCCACACCTCACAGAGCTCAGCCTCTAATGTCTATGAAAGTTGCCATAGTTTTAAGTGAAAAACTCATAAACACGAAATAAAATGCATTTCTGTTCCAGGTTTCAAAAATAAGAAGCTCTGTGGGTGGCTTCTACACATCATTGTGAGGGCTCCACATAATTCTTCTGCTACATGGTGGCAAAGAACCATGTAGCTAGAATGAGTTCATAGTTATTTAAATGCTCTGCTTTATCTATCAGCTTGCTCATATGAGTAGCCTGGCTGCTTTCTGTGGATTTTTTAAGAGGCAAATGTACTCAAAAATCATGAATGAAGAAGGGGGTTTTTTTATGTGATTGTGTATTACACCATGGCAAGCACAGCAATCATCCTCCGCACTCCAAACTTCACTGGATTTAAGATTATTCACCAGTGGTAAGTGCTGCGTTTTCATTCTTCTTGTATTTAGACAAACGTGCTTTGTTCATGAGGCATACCTCCCTCACCCCATCTGTTTCAATAAGCTGTGCTGTGCATGGGTCCCCAGGGGCCATCACAGGAGCATGCTTTACTCAGCATCCCAAGAAGCAGCAGCTGCAGCTCCTCTGTGCAACATGGTGGGGTTTGCAATTGTAAAAATGGCAGCATTCACCTAATGACAGTGCCAAGAAGAGGGAAAGCATATCACCTTCCAAGCCCTATAAGATGCAAAGACTCTGTGAGGCACAGATCATGCCTTTGACAAGTTAATTCGGTTATCTGCCTGCTGGTGGGATCGGCTTTTCAGCCCCTTGGAGAAGTTTTTAAAAAGTAGGCAAAACAATTAGCTGTATATCTAGTCATTCCTGGCCCCAAGGCAACATGCCTTTTCTCCTGTTTCTTACCCAGATTTCAATTGTTACCGAAAAGATAAAAATAATAATAATTTAAAAATAATAATGCAAAAAAAAAAAAAAAAGGGGGGGGGTATTTGGAAAAATGCAAGTAAAATGACATTAACTGCAAATACCTGGGCCTTGGAGCTCACCTGAAGTAACAGTCTGCGAAGGAGCAGAGAGGTGGAATGTTCCTTGCAATGTACCCTAATTTGTCCTTAGAATTCCTTGCTAAATGCTTTGATACAAAATAAAGCTTAAAAAAAATTTCAAGACAAGAACTGTTGCTTGTTTTCTTTTAATTTTAATGGCAATTTTCACAGCACCCAAAGCTGAATGTATATCCTTTTAGACAGGAAAGGACACACAGAGGTCAGAGTAGGTACCTGATGACATGAAAATTGAATATGGGTTTTGTTCTGCCTATACAGACACACGTGTCTGTAATATACAGACGCTCTAACTGAAGCAATATTTGTAGGCTTTTTTCTTCTAAATTCTCCAGAACATCTGGGTCATTTCAAAATGCCAGGCACTTGAGATGGAATTTTTCTTGCTTTTTCATCACTAAGAAATTAAGTCTGCTTAAGATACCAAGGGTTACAT
Source organism: Rhabdornis inornatus (assembly GCA_013397075.1). Lineage (NCBI taxonomy): Eukaryota > Metazoa > Chordata > Aves > Passeriformes > Rhabdornithidae > Rhabdornis > Rhabdornis inornatus. Next base: position 133,517 of record VWZS01000941.1, on the reverse strand, counting down.
TGAATGAGGGGTGTCAATGTGTTTTGTGTCAAGTGCAAGAACTTAAAAGATGCTCTTACCTAGTATTTCAGCAGTGTTTTTCATTGCAGATCTGTAGTCTTCAAACCAGTAGCCAAAGTTTGAACTCTAAGTAAGAGCTGACATTGTCACTCTAAACCGTTTAATTTCCCAGACTTATTTCTCCTCATTTTACTCATTAAAACAGAAAAGGACAGTTAATACATTTACTCTCTGAGCAGAGAATATATATTTTATTGACTGTGCATTAAGGTGTAGTAGATGGATGTCACTACATATCTCATAATGGAAAAGATAGATTTCATCGCATCATAAAATCTTAAAATATTCTGAGTTATAAGGGACCCTGTGAAGGCTCCTGACCCTTCACAGGACAACCCCAACAATCACACCATGTGGCTGAGAGCACTGTCCAAACACTTTTGAACTCTGTCAGGCTGGTGCTGTGACCACTGGCCCTGGGGAGCCTGTTCCACCCTCTGGAGGAAGAAACTTGGCCTAATATCAAACCTAACCCTCCCCTGACAGAGCTTCAGGTGCTGTCACTGGTCACTAAGATCACTGCCACTCCATTCCCATTGTGAGGGAGACATAAACTGCATGAGGTCTCCTCTCAGTCTCCTCTTCTCCAGTCTGAATAGACCAAGTGACTTCAGCTGCTCTTTGGACCATCCATGTCCACCATCCTCCTTTGGACTTACTCTCCTTCGGACACTCTTAACAGTTTCACTTCTTTCTCATATTGCAGTCCCCAAACCAGTCCCCAGCACTGGAGGTGAGGCTGCCCCAGCTCAGAGCAGAGCAGGACAATCCCCTCCCTTGCCTGGCTGTGATGCTGTGCCTGATGCTCCCGAGGGCAGGGTTGGCATTCCTGCCTGCCAGGGCACTGCTGGCTCAGGTTCAGCGTGCCATTGACCAGGACCCCCAGGTCCATTTCTGTGGTGCTGCTCTCCAATCTCTCATTCCCCAGTCTGTCTGTACATCCAGGATTGCCCTGCAGATTCCAGGACTGGCTCTTGTTAAATTTCATACAATCAGTATGTGCATTTCAGTCACTGCCATGACTAGAGAGAAGGGAGGAAAGCAAGGGAAAGAAATATGTAGAGAGGAATGAAAGGAGGGAAAACAGCCCTATTCCCCCAGATCAGATAGCAATGTGTTAATGTATTCTCTCTGAACATATGATACCAAATGGAGGTGCATGAATCTCAATCCTGAAAACTCAGTGGAAAGAAAAAAAGCTGAGTGCTTAAGCCTGCAACAACTTCAGTGCATCTCTAGACACAGCCTGGAGCAATAAAGTATGGAAGAATTTTCATTTATTTATTTATTTTAAGATTAGATACCTATTTTACTATTTAGCACATTATTTTTAGGATTTGGAGGCTCTGACTTGTACATTCATTTGCCTAGTAGACTTTGAAAGGCAGACATATCAGCCACAGGTACGAGAAGAAAAGTTGCATCCACACAAGAAAATTAATATGCCTCAAAGAGCAGTAAAAAGGGCACACAGAATGAGGCATTTGCTCTGGGAACCCTTTTGAGTGGAGTGTGAAATGGAGGCATGTATATTGGGTAGACTGTAGTTTTTGCTTTTGCCCCGCAGGAGAAGTAGCTCTTCACTCAGGATAAGGGTAGGGAAATGTTATAAGGAAGAAGTAGCCAGAAAGTTGGGTTGGAAAGTAGAAGAGAGTTGCTTTAGGCTATGAACTGGCTTTCAGGGAGTCTGAGATCCCACAGAAAATCTTTCAGGTTTGTACCTGTGCATGGGTGCACATCAACCAAACCTGCACCCAAGCTTATAGACTGTCTTCTTTCATGACTGAGCCCAGGTCTTCTGAAATGGGACTCCCTCTCCATGCGCTATTGCATTACAAAAAATAAACAATATCAGCAACTCGGGAGCTAGACACTGCACAGATAGGAGACACAAGTCCAACAAGAGCTTTTTTGGTGGTTTTGGGGTGGTTTTTATATTTGTTTGTTTGGTTGGTTTTGGAGGTTTTGGAGGTTTTGTTTATTTTGTTGGGGTTTTTTTGTTAAATTTGGTTTGATTTTTTTTTTTTTTTTAATTTGTGGCTGAAAATGTAACCTGCATGTGCAAAATATCTCAGCCATCACCCAAAGATTCTGCCACTGATTTTGGAGGTGGAGCCTGAGGGGACAGGACAATGAGATGGACAAATCCAGAAATGTGTTTCTAGAGAGGCAATAACCAGCTTAAAAACAATGAATCAATGCTTGTGAAGCTGAAACTTCCCTTAGTTTTACCAGGATATGATTCCAGTGAAGAAATGGAGGTTAGCAGTATGCTGTGCAGGCCTGAGTTCCCACATGCCTTACCCCATGTGATACAGCTCTTTGCCAACACCCTTTTACCCACTTTCACCAGAGCTAAATATTTGCCAACCTCTAACAAAATAAAAGCACACACAAAAATGAGGTAAGTGGAGCTGTTAGTTCAGATGCTGCTATTTGAGAGCTCACATAACTCTGGGGAAATAAGTACTCAGTATGTAATCCCAGCAATGACACTAAAGGTAAATGGATTTGGGGATTTTTGTCATGGGCTGTGGTAGCAATAACAGCAGTGACAGGGCATTTGTATCCCCACATCACATCTGGTGAAAATATTTCATCTGGGAAGCACAGCTTTTATCACATAATTTGCTCCCATTATTTTAGTGGCTAATGTTTCACATTGCTGGTGATCGTCACCTGAATGTGGCTGCAAGGTGTCACTCCACCCCACTCCAGGTTTGGGAATCTTGGGATATAAATTGGAGCCAATACATCCACTATCGGAGAAACATGTATTATTATTAAAGCTCATTCATCACACACTGAAGTAAATACCTTGCATGGGGGAATTGGAATCATTTTCAGTGAACTAGATCCATCACCTTCTAAATCAGGTACATCAGCTAGTGAATCAAATGCATCACCTTTGAATTACATGGACTCCCAGTTGAATTAGATGTATCACCTATTGAATCAAATACATTACTATTGAATCAAAAACTGTACGTCACCCAGTAAATCATGTAAATGTTACCCATACTGCATGTTGAACAGCTGTATCACCAATAAGTTTAACAGATGACATGTTAAAGCTTCTATAACATTTAAACAATTACCATAAGGGCCAAATTCAATATGTCAGTTACCAGTCCGGAAAGATCAACTTTTCAGAGTCAGTAAAAACACTGTAAATAAGTTTTTCATTTTTTCTAATATGTTCATCCTATGAGCAGGCAAAAGCAGAAGGACTAAGAGGGAAAACAAGATGCAATTCAATAATATTGCCAGTGTAGCTTTCAGCAACCATGAGATGCTGAAAAAATCAAGGCATAAGGTACGATGGTTGTTCCATAGTATCTTTAACTGCTGTACCACATGACTCAGAGAGGGCTAAGCCTATTGTTTAACACAGAGACTACCATCCATCTTTCACAAGATTCTCAGTCTTGCCAACACCTTAGAGGTTGAGGCAGTGACCACTAAACACAGGTGATTATTTATTTATGTATTTATTCTTTAGCATAAAATTTATTCCTGAGATAGGCAAAGTTTCTAAGGGTAGTACCAAGCAAAAATGGACAACACAAGATGAGCTGTGCTCTGGAATGGAGGGTTTAGTCAAACTCAGACCTCAGAAGATATAATCTTTTATGAGCTATATTGTTTGCAAATGTTCTGTAACCTTTAAAAACAGCCTTATTATCAGACATTTAGAATAGTTTTTATTGCTTCTTATATGGAATTCTAGGCAGTGGTAAGAAATCAAAATACTACTCTCTGACTCCTGACCCTCTGATACAAACAGGGACAGTCCCATTTTACAGACTGGCAAAATGAAGAAGGCAGCCTTTTAGAGAATCCTGACTTTTCTTTCCATCCTCCTTTATGTTGCACCAATCATACAATGAAAGCATCAGATTTAGATGGAGGAGTTCTTGATTTTGTGACTGACTGACACATTTTTGGTGGAAGAACAACTTACCTGCCTCAAGTTATCTGGAGTGCCAGAACTCTGGTTAGCCCTTGCAATAACACAATTAAGATGCAGTTGTAGTCATGTCTGAAAGAGGGAAGCACAGAGAACATATGTGCTCAAGACCACTGCAGCAGCATTGCTCCAAATGGATGAGAGCTGAGTCTGTGCTCCCAATTTAGAGGAGTTTCTTGATATTTGCCTTTTTCTGAGGAACCCACAGAGGAGAAGCACAGAAGACCAGAATGAGGAGGGAGAACAGAGAAAAGTCTGGTGCAGGCTAGGTTAGTAAAAAGCAGGGGGAAGAGAAAGGAGGACACTTCAGTACGGATATAAATAGATGGAATTACTAGAATACTGAAATGCTTTGGTAGTGGCGACCAAAACCAGCAGCTCCTTTGTTCATGATCTGGGAGAGGGTGAAGTAAATGCAAATAAAAGAAATGTGCTGAGCTGGGAAGAAGCTGACCTGGAAGATTAACTCTTTATTATCTGTAATCATCATTTTGACCCAATAAGAACATCACTAGCAATTCAGACTCACTGGCCCTAAGGTGGTGTAAGCATTCTCTTTTCTCTGCAAGCAACACCCAGGATAATGATAGAAGGACTTCTTGAATTATGTGTATGCTTGTGTACACACACAGAATGTTTTTTGAACATACACAACATTTAACATCCTTTAGACACTTTAAGCTAAGCATACTGTACCTTGCTTTCTCAAGCATTGTAATATTTTGGGAAAAAAAAGTCTAACACTAAACTCACAAAACTCATCCCCTTTAAAAGTTCCCAATGAGAATGGCTCGTCTTTCCCATCCTTTGTTATCCTTGTGACAGTCATAATATGGAAGTATTAGGAACAAGACATCCAAATTGCAATGCCCAGTCGTCTGTAACAGACAGAAGTTTCATGCTCTACTCCTTAACCTTTTAAATAGTCTGGGGTTTTTTTGAGTGGCTGGTTGTTCCACCTTTTTTCTCCCAGGTTTCCAGGGCTGCACAAGGGGAGAACAGGAATCAGCCAGCCAGTCAGTCCAATTACAGCACATGGAGACTACTGCTGCCTTTCATGAAGGGCATGAGTGAGGAATGAAAAAAAAAAAAAAAACTCATTTGTGTGACAAGAGTTTCAGAGAGAAAAGAGAATGAGACTATATCAGCAGGTGCCTCTGAAGGTGGCCCACACAAGAAGCAGGTGAGCCTCTATCTATTATTTCCACTGTATGGGGGAAAAGCATATCTTTATATTCCTCTTTTGATGTATGTTATGCAAATATCTTTCCTGCATAAAAATTTCTGTTCTTTGTACCCATAGGATCCTGACAGGCCTTCCCTGATAAACCAAATTCTATCTTCTAACTGTGATACTGTCCTGGAAGTCTGTGTCATCCCTGCCACTGGGGATAGTCTCACTGCAGGGTCAGCAAAATGGACAAAACAGCATGTGTGCCTTTGCCTCAGCTGATGCAGTTCACAGCTTGGTGGTTGGAATTAGTACACCAGACGTGGACTGGAGCATCTGATGTATGGGCACACATTCTTGCAGCTGGAGGGGGTGATTATCTTTAAAACTACTTCAAGCAGGTTTATGTGATATTATCTGTCAGAGCAGTTATGATATGTCTTGTGGTCTACACGAGCAGGCCACCAACCTGTGCAGGTATTGTCTGTGTCCAGCCCTCAAAGCAATAGCCCAGTGGTAGTACCTCCTTGATGACTGGTTGTTTTGTAGGACTGTTTGCTTTGCAGGCTAGTGTCTTGGATTCCATACGGAGATAACTTAGTAGATGATTTCACCATCTAATTCAAGATGGAAGACATCTGTTCAAAGGGTAATTTAGAGCACTGGGGTCAGTAGATGATGTATTCGATTCAGATGATAAGCTTGACACTTCAGTATGAAACACTCCACTGCAACTTTTGTGCAAAGCATTTCCTTCCATGCAGGAGGTATATGTGTGCATGCCTTTTGGGGTGGGTGTGAGGGTGAGAGTACATTCAGTTTGAATATTTAGTAGGCACAGCAGCCTTTATGACTGTTGCTCTCTATAAAGACTTTGTTGGGGAAAACAAACTGGCAGGCACAGCACTGAAAGGACATGGAGGATTAGTCCACGCTTGGGGGAAGAATTTTCTGTTTCAGGTTTTTGTTATCAGGGCCTGATACCACTTGATCCAGACATTGCACAGGAAAGAACTTCAGAAAGATGATGACTGCAACCTGAGTACTTCATCCATATCATCCAGACAAGGGTAGGCTTGCCTTTCAGCTCCAACACCACAGAACTCATCTGTATCCAAAGATATTGCTCTCTGTGAACGTAGACTCTTGAACAAAGCTGATCAGTAGGAGTAATTCCCATTCCCAAGATCATATGCATGCTGCAGCTGTTTCTGGGTGGATCACGTGCTGCTGATGATTTGCATGCAGAAGATAGTTAAGTACAGCTTGTAGAGACACGCTCTCCCAACAGCAACACAGTGGGTTTGTGATGGACGTTCAGGAAAGGAGAAGCCACAAGATTTTTCCACCAGTGCACATCTTGGCTAGACTTTGAAATGAGAGATCAAGAAAAGAATAGTATAAACATGATTTTTAGGAACTGGCAGGTCTTGACAGATGATAATTGTTCTTGTGACTGTGGGCAACTTATTTTTCCACATTGGCTCTTTGTTGTTTATGAGATAACACATACAGCACAGAACATATTTTACTGGGCCTTCACAGTAGTTTATGGCCAAAGACATTCTAATAATGTTATAATTCAGTGTCGTGGAAAAGCCAAAGCTAACAATGGTGGAAACAGTTATGCAAATCAAGCAGAATTTGGCCTCCAGCAAAACATCTGTAAATGATGTGGTAAGATCTGCAAACTAATCACCTTTTACAAATAGGAACTGTGTACTTAGTTCAGCTAAGGGGACAAATCTGGAGAAATTCTTTTAGCTGAGCTGCTCCGAGCTTATCTCAGGAGAGTTAAGTACAGACCATGGCCATGTATATGCTGTGGATAGCCTGCATATTAAAGGAGAAACACAAAGTTCCCATAATTGGCCTACAGAATTTTTCACTCTTTCATCCTCCCTTGTTGCTACATGTCTTTCTTGCTTTTATTGAGTCATTACGTGATTTATAGAACAAATGCAACTGCATTTGCAGCACTGTACTTGGTGATTAAAAAAAAAAAGAAAGTAAACATTTACTTTTCTTGCCTACTTCTTCTTTATCTTCAGGCGCCCCCAGGAGAAGAGATGTGGAAATCTAAAAGTCCTCTTGATATTATACTGCTTGTTGCTTCCTAGAAATGTTTCTCTAAATGGGATCAGCCATCGCTTCCTATTAGTACAACCAGCCTTTTCAGTGATGACGTTACACAACGGACAAGACTGTGATTACTTAGAGTCATAAGACTAGTCTTGTGAGTATACTCCTGTGTCCTACTGCATTCTGAGGGGAGAGTGCTTTGCTTTGCAAAACTACTGCAAAGATTTGAAATCTCAAGTGAATAGAACACTATACAGCCGCTCTCAGCTCTTTGCTATTCTCTGTGGCATTGTGCACCATATCTTAATCTCTTCCATGTCTATTTTTCATAGACACTATCTAGTTGGCCTCATTTTGCCTTCTCAATGGAGATTGCCATGCTGTTGTGAAGACTAAGACTTTTTCAGAGGAAGTGTATTAGGGCAGTGGGGACAGGTTGTAAATTTCAGTGTCATTCCACTGACAAGGGAGTGAACTAAATGATAGACCATATCACTTGATCTGTGTTTGGTGTTTGGTCTGTGGTACTCTTTCTCGATGCTTTCCATGGTTTACCCTTTCTAAAATCCTAGCAAGGTGTTTGTCACTCAAAAATCTCTAGTTGATGCAATGCTTCCAGATGGGTGTGTCTTTGTGAATTGTATGTATTATGAATATGGATGTATTATATTGCTCATAAATAATTGGAGAAGTAACAGGAGGTACAGCCAGGTGGATGAGGCAGTGATGGACATCAGTCAAAGAAAAATAAATCAGCAAGCACGGGATGTGGGACTGAAAGAAAGTAACTGCCTTCTCTCAGGTGCTTACTGTGGCATGGGCCACCTCCTTTTCTGAGAGGCCACAAGGAAACAGAGTATTTTATCTTTATTTTACACTTACCCTCTTATATCAACTCCTTGAGAAAGTGGCTGACTTCCATGCTGCTCTTCAGAGGTTAGATGTCCATCTACCCTTCCTCCACCACATATGAAGTATATTTCTTGTAGTTACACTTGTGCTGTGGTAAGAAGAAGAGAAGGCACTGCTTGTGAAAAATCACCTTCAAAATTTGGGTTGCTCCTACACCAGATATTGGGATAACTGCAGACAATGAGGGGAATTCAGGCTGGAGCCTGAATTATATTGAGCAGCATTCATTTTAAAACTCTGCATCAGAGCAAAGCGTTAGCTGGGCCAGGAGTTCTTAAAATCCTGATGTGCCTGAGCTGTTTTAGTGGATTAATGGTGTGGTATTATCAGTGAAGCAGACACCCTCAGTTTGACTGGTTTTGTCTGGTCTCCTTTTCTTCCAGCTGGATGGAATTATGGAATGCTACCTAGGCAGAAACAATATGCTTGATTCCTTTTATGGAAGAATGGGTACAGATTTGCAAGTCACTAAGAACTAGTTATTCCTCCAGTGGCATTCAAATGCAGTCCAACATTGTGATTGCTCTTTCCGCTGAGGAGAATTTTGCTCTTTGCAGAGATATAGCAGAGGATTTCAGCAAGTCCTTCAACAGCAAAACTGTGTAAGTGACAAGTTCTGGTAAGAAAGGGTCCACCAAAGTAAGCTCATAATCACCACAGAGTAAGAACTTTGTCAAGAAAATGAAAGAATTCCCCCAGGAAAAGAAACTCAAGTGTCTAAATTCTTCTCTCATAATGAAACTTTACTACAGTTTCAACTTGCAAGACCAGTGTTCTGATTTTAATGCGGTGGTCCCCATGCTATATAGGCCTTATTGAGAAATGAAAAAAGAGCCCCCTTCAGAAAAGCACTATTCTAATCTCACTATACAAGTCAGGGAGAGATCGAAGGAAGTCAGTGACTTAATATGGATGTAAAGTCAGATTGAAGGAAATAACAGCCCAGCAGCAGCTAACTCGGCTCTGTGGATGCCTGTGTGCACAATCACTATAGCGACCCCAAAAGGAAATATGTTTGAGATCACTTCACAGAATATATGTGAGACCTTTTTCATAAAAGTTTAAATTCATCATTTTGGTGCAGTCCCTTCAGCAAAACAAGTGTGTTAGCACAGAAGAGAGCAGCTCATAAAAGAGGCAGAATATTCCCACCTCCCCCTTGTTCTTGTCTGCTCCCATGGTTCTGATAACGCTTCAGCCATTCAACCTTTTCATGATAATTTCTTTTTTAAGAGCAGCAAGAAAAATAAGCGGTTGGTTTTAAGTCAACAACAACAAGAAGAAATAAACCCTCAGCATATTGTTTAAAACCCAGAAGTCATAAGCCCCAAGACAATGGCTTTTGGTGCACATGGAGTAGGAGACTCCACATTTCAGTGGCATATTTGTGAGTTCCGTGAGGGGCCAAGATGAGAATGCTGGTGGTGCAGCAGGCAGGGAGCCCTCAGACCAATTACTGCAGAATTCATCCCCTGGTCTGAATCTGTCTGCAGAAACTCCAGATTTAAAGTTGGCCACTGTGGCTGGGAATTGGTTCCATTTCCCGGTGAACCTGCAAACCACACAGAGTATTTCCAGGCTGCTGCTGCCCAGAGCATGAGAGAGCCCCTCTGTGCTAGTGTGGGCCTGTAGGTGTATCCCAGAGAGCGTTACTGCCTCAGGTCTTCAAAGGAGGAAAATTATACTAAAAAAACAAACCTTGCCTCTAAGTATAGCTTACTTGCTTGAACTGAGCAATCCACAGATCTAGCTTTACTATTTTCCATTCCAGAGCTAGGTAAGGCTGCAATAACTTCAAGCTCCCTCCACTGTCACTCACCTCATATTTCTCTGTGTACAAAGAAACAGCTCTCAGCTGGTTTGTTTTCCTGAAAAGCCTTTTTTGACTAGCATGAGTGGAATTGATACACAGAAAATTACTTGGACTGTAATAGCAGAGTAAACATAGATGCCTTTGATACATTAAAAAAATAATTTTTTGCTGTATTGTCAACTGTATCATTAAATGGCTCAGACTCTGGAATGAGTTCACTCTCTTTCCATGACAATGTAGGTAATCCTAGAAAATATCCTAGGTAATTGTATAAGAGTGTGCACGAGGGTCCCTGAGCTAATATTTCAGAAACAGTTATCCATCCCACATGGCTTTGGGGTGGGATCAGGATCTTTTGTGCAAAAGGCAATATTGTGTAACAGTTCCTACAACTCCTCAGGGAAGCAACATCAAAGTATGTGTGGTACACTTCTGTTGCAAAATGGGGGTGTCTAGTGCCATTTCAGCTACTGTCTGGTTTGCACCTGCAGATTTAGATGGTCCCAGGTCTCTGTAGGTCCTGTGTCAGATCTGCCAGCTCCCTTCAGATGTCATGGGTTGCATGGATTCCAGCATGGATTGCACAGCACCACAGAAAGTCCTGTGTTAAGCAACTGAAATGTGCCAAGGGTCTTAGGGCAGCTGAGGTGACAAGAAACTGGTGATACCTATATCAGAACTAGAAGAAAGTAGAAATGAGAAATGCAAGAATGAGGAATGAGCTGGGGCTTCAGGTGTTGGGTTAAGAGTCAGGTGGCCTGCATCCAGTACCCTGCCACAAGGTCTTGAATAATAAGAGAGTAATTACATTACTAAATTAAATAATCTTTCTTCATCTTCTTTTTGCCATGTGTTAAACAACAGGTGATACTTCTTGTTTCTTTCCAAGGAAGATAGTTTGGGGCTTCAACTGTTGCTGCTTGTCTGCACAGTACAACATTGATTCTTTTACTGTTCTCACAAATAAGAGAGGGAGGGCAGAGGAAACTGTTCCTTCTTCAAGTCCTGCATATCTTTTCTCTTTGTCTGAGGCTGACTCTCTGGAAACCTAGTTAGAAAGCACGCCTGTCCTCCATTACACTTATTTCTGCAGTTTGCACTAAAACCATTTGGATAGGTACTTATCCCTGACACCAAAACCACAGAGTCTCACTTTTTAATTTCTCTCTTGATTAGCTGATTTTTTTTTTTTAACTAGAACACCCCTCCCCTCTACTCTGATATTTTTCCCCTTTTAAAAATGTATCTGTCGCCCTAAGTGCAGCTGAAATGAGTGAACATGTTATGTGGTACTTCAGGGAATTCCTGAAGGATTGATTCAATTCTTCTGGGATCTGCATTCTGAGAACTGAGAGCACAAGTGCTGCAAAATCTGGTTGTGAATTCAACACAGATATTAATATATATTAATGTGTGTGTGCATGCATGCATGAGTGCATGCATGTGCATTAAGGGAAAAAATAAAGGTTGACTCAAAGAAGGAAAATCAGAGGCAGAAAAAAAGACCTGGATCCTGAGGGTTTTGGGGTATGTTTTTTTTTTAAGTGAAAGCTAATGGAATCCAATATAACTGCTGAAACCTTGTCATCCTTGCTATCAGTGAGAGCCTTTGAATAAGCTAAATCCTTAATCAGTATAGCCTAAGACCCCAATGACTATGTGTAGAAGTGTTAGTCCAGATAAATCCTTGAAGGTTTCAAAGATTTGAAGAGCACTGGCACTTTTCTGTGTAGTGCCTGCCCTTTGTCCTTTTCTCCATGATGTCATTATTGAAGTTTTACACTCACTATGCATGGTGTAAGTTGACATTGACAGTTTCAACACTTTCACACTGACTCTGGAGGATTGTTAGCTTTGAAGCTATTTGGCCTTGAGCAGTGAATTCTTTTTTTGAGCTCATACCGGCTTATAATATCTGAGAAGGTTTGCATCAGTATAACTCCAGCTTGAATTATGAGACAAGGCTGGTTTCCAACTTGGAACTGATACCCACATGATAGAAATAGAGAACATTATACTATTTCAGATGGGCAGCAAAGTCAATGTTGCTGAATCCCCCTGGGATGCAACGATGAGTTTTCATTTTAACATCATAGTTAAAGTAACATCGGCAGCATGGCTTTTCTTGTAATCAGAACTCTGAAATGCAGTTAGGCTTAGAAATGACTGTAAGAATATGAGATCTTCTGCCCTGTGAGCTGTTTGTTATTAGGCTTTTTGGAAACATCTGCATGGGGCCAGAGGCATATTTTGTATCAGTGTAATTTAATTCAAGTATTTTATGAAAATAAAAATAAAATGCTGCATGATGATTTAGACACATTGAATATCAAAGCACACAAGCACTAACAAGCAGCAAGTGAGCTGTTCAGACATTTACTCATACGAGTTGTCCTGTGGAACTTTATCAAGATGATACACATGAGCGAAGACTTAAAGGCTGGGTCCAAAGACGGGTGGCCAGTTGGTGGTAGGTTTTGAGAGTTCTCCAGCTGAAACCGAAGACACTTCTCCACATGTCTAAGAACCTTTGAGGTGCGAGGCCCTGGCACCTTCAAGGATAAAGGGCTGTTGTAACAGGAAGAGCTGTGAGAGAGAAAACCTATCAGGAGTTGTGAGCTGAGTCTGTACCTGTCCTTAATAAAATTTCTAGCTTTCCATGCATTTCCTAGTAAGGATAAAACATGATAGTAGTACATTCAGCTACCTGAAAATTTCTAGCTCAGGAGGTGAAATGCCATCAACTACCATCCTTGAATACAAATGACATATAGAGGTTCAAAATGGTTCCCTTTTGAAGTTCTCAACAGACCATATCAAGAGTAAACCCAGATGAAAAACTGAAAGAGCAGGAATTTAATTAAATCTGATTTTTTCAGTATACCTGATCAGTCTTTTAGTTGAGGATTAAAACAAGGTCACTAAATCAGGACAAAAGTTTTTTCTCCACCCATATGTATATTTAGCTTCAATCCTTTAGCCAGATATTGTGAGCAGTCACAGAGCTTATTTAAACAGTCTTGCAAATCCTGCATGATACAGACAGGAGCATAGCTATCTTGAGCCCTTCTCCTGAAATATCTTGAATCAGTGAAAAATTCTGTTGGATTTTCTAACTGACAATATTTGGCCATTGCTAATCCCAGAGCTATGCACAGAACACAAAATTTTAGGGTTTGAGAAGGTACCATAACCTCAACACAGCAACATTTGTATGAATAATGGACAACTCTTCCATTGAACTTTTGGCTGTGGTTCATGCTCTCTGCCCTCACATCCCAGCAGTTGCCTTCCCCCTTGCATTTTCAGGCAGGCAAAGTCTTGAGGCTCAGTTGGTCCCTGTTTCCTCAACAGTGACACACATCTGTCTTGGGACTTCCCCACTTCCCCACTTCCCCACTGGTGTCAAGTTCAAACAATATATGCATGGGAATGACCACACTGGGTTGACACTGATTAACGGCAGTCTTCAGGGAGAGGTACAATAGGGAGTCTGCTCAGTAAGAGAGAAAATAAGAGTTGCCAAAACATGCATTCTAGACCTCTAAAAGGAAAGATTCTTCCATTTTCTCTGGTCAGTTCCTCTAGCAGAAGCTATGGAGGATGTATCCTCAGATGAAGCAACTCCTGTAACCTGCTCACCGAGATGTGTGAGCATAGCTTCTTGTCCTCCTGAGCTTCAATCTCTGGAGTTTTCACATCCTTCTTTTTTGCCTGGAGGTTAATCTTCCCATATATTATTTATACTTATAATTTAGGGGATTCAACTTTAATGGCCAGTCTTAAAGGGCAACTCCATTTTCTGAGTTCTGGGAGAAAATAAAATCATTTCCAAATATTTTTCTGATTTATCTCATGTTGTCTTGAAAAGACAAGTAAATGAGTGATATCAACAAACACTTGATTAAAGGTTTTTTGCTTATTTTAGCCACAGAAATCTGCATGAAAGGCAGTAATCTTACATTAATATATAGTCTTTGTAAGGTATGAAACTCTCATCAATAGTATTATAACTTCAATCAACTCCATCTCTGAAATTGCTTAAAACTTCCATCAGTGAAAGAATGAAGAGAACTTAATTTACTGATTTTGCTGGGTCCTTTTCTACTTGAGCTGTAAATTCATGTGTAAGGTAGTGGGTGGACATTCTGAAGGAAAGATGGAATTTTAAGATTTTGGGAGTGCAAATAGGTTCAAAGAAAAGTGAGTCTTAACCAAGTATAATCTTATTAAAATGGTGTAAAATGATAACATGCATTTTATTTAACTCTTTCATATTTTAATACCAGAAAAAAATTAACTGAAATCTACTGCTGAAAGTAGTTTAATCCAGTTCCTCAGTCAATATAAAATGCCCTAAATGACTGAAATTAAGTTTAGTTAAAGACTAGTACTGAATATCTTCCACACAGGTAAGGTGGAGCAGTTGCACTGAATTATTCTTGTATTGTGTAGTACCTCTGGTACTTCTCTACCATTGCTCTGGAGTCTGCTGGTGTTACTGTATTTATAAATTGCTTCTGGCTACCTACTTAGTAAGTCACCAGACATGTAACAAAAATCAATATAAGAAAAAAAATCTTGTTGCCGCTATGATTTTCTTCTAATTATATACTGCCTAAAAGGTTCATATCAAAGCTACTTCTGAAGCTTCAAATCATAATTTTTCTTTTCTGTTACCTAGTTTCTCGACATACGGACTCATTTCACTATCAAGTAGAATCATTCTAAGACACAGTTTTAGTCTGCTTGGTTTACTGGTGCTTTTGTGGGCACAAAATATTCTCATGTCTTTGTTCTAATGAGAGCCATTGTTCTCATGTAATAAGTAACAGTTCTTTGAGTGGTTGGGTTAAAACTTGTCTTAAACCAGCTTGACTTGGCCCTACATGATTTTGGCCCAGGACCTGGATGTCAAAATCTCTGGTCAGGGTGAACATCTTCCTCTTGGTAGGTTAAAAATTAAAGTATTTGCCAGATAAGGACTTATTAATATGTATGTGTTGCTGCTGAGAGCTACAATAAGATTCCTATTGACTTTCCATGACAGCTACTGTATTGTTTACTAGCGAAACTCTTAGTCAGTCGCTCAATGATTTCTCTCATCTCCTGATGAAATATTTTGGTACAGAAAACAGTCCCCCTATAACTATTTAATACAGCATTCCCACAGATGGAGGATGGGCAAATGGGTAAAAAGGAACAGTACTAACATTTCCCAGCTATCAGTGTGGATTGACACCACCCCAGACTTGTAAAAAATTCTTTTTTCCTAAAGTCCCAACCTTTCCTTGAAAAATAAAGGCTCATTTATTTCTTTAATTTTGCCCACAATACATTTGTGAATGGCAAAGCAGCATGAAAAATAGTGGAGCAGACACTCTGATGCAAGTTTCTGAGGGGCTTGTGTGAGGATTATTTGAGCTCTGGTGCATCTTTGGGAGAGAGATGAGCAACTTGAAGTGGGTGTTTAACAATCAGATACCTTTGACTCTAAGCACAAAGAAAAGAATGAGACTTAATTACCTTAGAGACAGGAAAAAATGTGTATTAAATTTGAGATTTTCATCGACTTGCCATTTTTAACAGCCAAGTGGTGGGGGAGTGGGGCAGAAGACATCTGAAATATTTACAGAGTTTGGGAATAGCAAAAGGAGCAAGATGGGATAGAAGGTTAATGCCATCTTTAATATGGAAAAACTACTCTCTTCCCGTGACATATGCCTTTGGGATAATCTTGATAAATGCATGAGTATGATCAAAATGTCAGCCAGACTTTCATTAGTTTCTATCTCCCCCTTGAATGCTCTTCTACAGTCTAGAAGTTGCCTCCAAGAGTCTAGAAGTGGAGATTATCCAGATTACACAGCTACAAGGACAGTTTTTAAAAAGGGGCGAAAGACATTTCTAAAATAATTCCCCTTCACCCCTGTAGCGCTAATGAGAAATCTGAGGCTCCCACTGTGTGCCTGTGCATATATATGGTCTGACACTCATCCTGGGATCATGCTACATAGGATTCATGTTGTTGCATCAACCTAATGACTGCAGTGCTTGGGTGCTTGGCAAAACTGAACTTTTGGCTGGAAGGGTATTTTTGGGAGTTTAATATCGTAACTGTAAATTATGCCTCTAACTTTGCTTCTTTCACTGTTCCTAGTTAAGAATCCTACTGGTTTATTCAGTTTTGCAGCATGATTGCATAAGAATATTTAAGGATACTTTAAAGTACTAGAAAAGATATAGTAAGAAGAAAACTTACCTAGGATCTTTGCAGAGAGCCCCGAGTGGCCTTTAGCTGACAGCCTTCAAAAGTTAGGAACTTCCCTGAGAGAGGATCTTCCCCTCCTGAGAGCAAACAGTCTTTTATATTATTTGGCCTAAAAGGTCTCTCTGTGTTCTACTCTGACAATCCACCTGCCTTGTCTGTACAGGGATTATCTCATCATATACTAATTTCATTGAACCCTTAGGTTATACTTGTGGGGCATCAGAAAAATAAAAAAATTTTAAAACAGGCTCCTTGTTAATACCATAGCCATGGGAATTGGTTGCATCTGCTTGCTGAACACTGATAAATCATGTACAGCCTTGATGGGATACCTGAGAAGACATCCTTATCACTTTCCTCTACCTGCATGGAAGGCTTATGAAGGATGTGGTGTCAGATAAACAAATATCATAAGACTATCTCTAAAA